>JFBX01000473.1:0-24382 GCA_001563135.1 Colletotrichum simmondsii | reverse complement strand
TTTTTTTTTTTTTTTTTTTAGGGAACTTATGATTGAGCACAAGCCACCACAGCCTCGTACCAGTAGCAGTCAGCCCCGTTTTCTGCCTAAACAGGCTAATTCCCGCGCCGAACCGTCCGAGTTGACAGGCTGTGACCTCCTGAGTCTGTCATGTCCACGACGTACAGAGATTTATCTACAAAGTATTCCAACCAGCGAGAAGAAGAAATCCGTAGCGACGATGTACTGAGGCGATTGCCACCTGCCCTCAACCTCATCCCCAGCTCTATATTCCTTTTCCATCGTCTGCGTTCAGTCTGCGTCCTGGGCGGACCGATCAAACAGGATGAACCCAATCGGGCAGCTGGCCGGACGGACGTTTGGTCCTGCGGCGCGCGGTCTGGTCCGCGGCTGCTGTGTATCTGTACCACTACTGCCATCACTTCTTGTAACACCAACATCATCGTCCTCTTTTGGCTCATCGGCGCCGGCTTCTTTTTCTTCATCATCCTTGTACAACATTGGCTTCAGACGCCACTTCTCGAATTCGTTTGTCTTCAAGGCAGCAGCTTCCACCACGTCTACGTCTAATACTCTCTGGTCCTCGGCTTCCAATGTTGGACGGATTGCTCGCGATGCCTTCGTTGCGAGGTAAGTTTGTCTGGTCTGCTTTCTTTTGGTTTCAAGGTTCCCTTTCGTTGGATGGCCATCTTTCTATCTGTTGGGGCCTTTCCATTTTCCCGAAGTACCCTCATCTCGGATAACAAAGGTCTGGTAGACCTTGATTTACTCCGTGCTTTACCTTACTCTTTGGTAATGGAACAGCAACGATGGTAGAAACGGGCAATTCCTGGGCTGCCTGTACCGGAAGGTATTAGTGGCCTGCGCGCACCCGCGTACCAAGTCGAGCGTAGCGGCGCCTTGTTTGTGGTGGGCAGCACACTCCACGCTTACCTCACTCAATGAGTGGACAGGAGTGGACAGCCCCAGAACGCAGGAGAGCTACCAGCTTGACCCATGCAGGGACCTTTTGTGTGCCCCTCGTTGCCCCTCACCTCGGAGCATCACCATTGATCCACCCCGGAACTCTCTCCTTCACCTTGATCAAACCCACAACCATACCACCAATACGGAGATCTGCCTCAGTACCTGAGAGTCTGCTACCACGCGCCAGTCGTCCCATTTGCCGCTTGCCGCTTCGCCCATAATCCCAAGTAGGAAGGCACTCTCTTGTGGAGCTGGCACAGCTTCTACTCTCATCGTATCCATTACACTACTCTTCTTTTTTTCTTCCACCTCCCTCCTACTACCACTACTACCACCTTACTCTTCTTTCCTCTTCTTCCGTCCTCCCATTTTCCTATTGTTCCCCTTGTCTTACTACTTCTCTCTGTAGCCTACCTTTGACCACCCCAAGGGTACGAAACTGACATAAAGCTCGCCTCGCGGACAAATAGCTACCGCCGACCTTCTTCCTTCCCCGCACCCGCTTCCCACCGCAACTACTGCTCGACAATCACCACATCCGACAAGGCACTGTACGCCAGCAGAGTCGGCAACATGGCTGATCGCGAAGTTCTCCCCGAGTCGATTCGGCCCTCCCACTACGTCCTGTCCCTCCGTGACCTCAACTTCAAGGACTGGACTTACAAGGGAACCGTGACGTAAGGATACACCCCTACCCCTCACCCCGCCCCAGCTCCGAGCTTCAGCTTCAGCTTCAACTTCGGCACGAGCTGCAACTAGCACACCAAAGACGTGCCCGAGATGCTAACCTCTTGCTTGCGCCCCACAGCATCGACGCCGAGGTTGTCAAGCCTACCAAGGAAATTGTCCTCAACGCCCTCGAGATCAAGCTGCTCAGCGCAAAGATCGCTGTCGGCCACACCAAGTCGACGCAATCATGGGAGTCCACCAACTTCAGCTATGGCGAGAAGCAGCAGCGCGCTACCGTCACCTTTGACGAGGAGATCCCCCAGGCGCAAAAGGCTGTTCTGACCATTGAGTTTGAGGGCATCATCAACAACGAGATGGCTGGTTTCTACCGCAGCAAGTACAAGCCCGCCGCCGAACCCGCCAAGTCTGTTCCCCGCGACGATGAGTGGCACTACATGTTCAGCACACAGTTCGAGTCTTGCGACGCCCGTCGGGCCTTCCCCTGTTTCGACGAGCCTAACCTCAAGGCCACCTTTGACTTTGAGATTGAGATCCCCGACGACCAGGTCGCCCTTAGCAACATGCCCGTCAAGGACACCAAGAAGACCAAGGAGGGCTGGCAGCTGGTTTCCTTCGAGACCAGCCCCAAGATGTCCACGTACCTCCTTGCCTGGGCTGTTGGTGACTTTGAGTACGTCGAGGAGTTCACCGAGCGCCGCTACAACGGCAAGCAGCTGCCCGTCCGTGTCTACACCACCCGTGGCCTGAAGGAGCAGGGCCGTTATGCTCTGTGGCACGCACCCCGCATCATCGACTTCTTCTCCGACATCTTCGGCATCGAGTACCCCCTGCCCAAGGCCGACTTGTTGGCCGTCCACGAGTTCACCCACGGAGCCATGGAGAACTGGGGTCTCGTCACCTACCGCACTACCGCCGTGCTCTTCGACGAGAAGACGTCTGAGGCTAGGTACCGCAACCGTGTCGCTTACGTTGTCGCTCACGAGCTGGCTCACCAGTGGTTCGGCAACCTGGTCACCATGGACTGGTGGGATGAGCTGTGGTTGAACGAGGGTTTCGCCACCTGGGTTGGATGGCACGCGACAGACTACCTGCACCCCGAGTGGCAGGTTTGGTCTCAGTTCGTCAACGAGGGTATGGAGATGGCCTTCAAGCTTGATGGTATCCGAGCCAGTCACGCCATCCACGTGCCTGTCAAGGACGCCCTTGACGTCAACCAGATTTTCGACCACATCAGCTACCTCAAGGGTTGCTCGGCCATTCGCATGCTCGCCAACCACCTCGGTGTCGAGACCTTCCTCAAGGGTGTCTCCAACTACCTGAAGGCCCACCAGTACGGCAACGCCAAGACCAAGGCGTTGTGGGATGCTCTCACTGAGGCGTCCGGCAAGGACGTGAACAAGCTCATGGGCCCCTGGATTTCCAAGATTGGTCACCCCGTTCTGACCGTCGCCGAGGAGCCCGGCCAGATCTCTGTCAAGCAGTCTCGTTTCCTTTCCACTGGCGACGTCAAGCCCGAGGACGACGAGACCACCTGGTGGATTCCCCTTGAGATTGAGGGCAAGGTCGGCACCAAGGGTATCACTTCCCTGTCACTCGAGAAGAAGGAGGACACGATCCGTGATATCGACACGGACTTTTACAAGCTCAACTCTGGATCTTCCGGTTTCTACCGTGTCAACTACCCTCCTGAGCGTCTTTTGAAGCTCGGACAGCAGCTGGACCGCCTCACCACCGAGGACAAGATTGCTATCATCGGCTCCTCCGCCGACCTTGCCTTCTCTGGCTACGGCACCACCGCGGCTCTTCTGTCCTTCGTCCAAGGCTTCGCCAAGGAGGACAACTACCTCGTGTGGAGCCAGGTCCTTGACTCTATCGCACTTGTCAAGTCCATCTTCAGCGATGACGAGACAATCAAGAAGGGTCTGGAGACTTTCACATTGAAGCTTATCAACGATGTCGTGGCCAAGATGGGCTGGGAATTCCCCGAGGGTGAGAGCTACCTTGACGGACTTCTCCGCAAGAGAGTCCTCTTGACTGCTGGTGTCAACGGCCATGCTGGGTAAATAAGATCCACCATTGGTAAATCTATACAAGTACTAACAATCATAGTGTCACCGAGGAGGCCACCAAGCGCTTCAACGCCTGGGTCGAGTCACCCGAGTCTAACCCCCTGCACCCCGCTCTCCGCACGCCCGTCTTCCGCGTCGCCATCAAGAACGACACGGCCCGTGCCGTCGAGGCCTTGAAGAAGGAGTGGTTCACCACCCCCGCCATCGACGGCAAGGAGATCTGCCTCTCCAACCTTGGTTTCGTCCGTGATGAGGACATCATCAAGAACAACCTGCTTCCCTTCCTCTTCAACAAGTCCCCGCCCGCCCCGGCTTCGGACTCCGTCCCGTCCGCCGACATGCACTCCCTCGGCTCCGCCCTCGCCGGTAACTCGGTCGCCCGCCAGATCCAGTGGGACTACGTCAAGAACAACTGGGAGGCCTGCCTCGCCAAGCTCGGCAACCCCATTGTCGTTGACCGCTTCATCCAGGTCTCCCTGGGTAAGTTCACCGACTTTGAGTCCGTCAAGGACATTGAGGCCTTCTTCGCCGACAAGGACACGAGCGCTTTCGCCCGTACCCTCGAGACCGTCAAGGATAAGGTCCGTGGTCGCGCCGCGTACCGCGAGCGTGACGCTGCTAAGCTGAAGGAGTGGCTCGTCGCCAACAAGTATGCGTGAATCGATGGGGATGAATTGGCGACAACTGGAGGAGTACAGAAAGGGAATATTCCGTCCAAGTTGTAGTCGGTTAGCTACAGAATGCTAGTTTTTGTAGAAAAGCAAAAGCACAGAAAATCAATCATTATTTACGTTTTCACGCCTGTGGCCTTCCGTTTGTCTGTCTATTGATGCAATTCCAAGAGATACGATATCAATGACTTGCTCCCATCCCTCTTGCCTGAGGGCAGTTGAAATTGCAGTGAATTCCACGCAGCTGTGGTATATCCCAGCCACCCACGATGGCCAAGGAACCACCTTCTGACTTGACCGCTTTATCGGCTATGGGATGTTTACGAATTGCAGCCAACTGACGTCCAACGACCAGCGGAATTCCAGAGCAATGGCCTCATCTTCAGATCCCCCGCCTTCGCTTTCAACATTGGGAGCCATACGAAGGGAGCAAAATGTAATTTGGGCAATATCGCACGTTTCATTATTTATACACCCAAGACGCCCAGGGAAAGCAAGTCGTGCCTACAGCTAGCTAGGTAGCCTGCTTTCCTTGCGTCTTGTCCTTCGAAACCTAATGTACGCTTTTGCAAAGAAAACCTCAAAAAGCTCTGGAAGAAGAACCAAAACACAAATAGCCCTTCCATCCATCATGAAACCTACTCTTCGGAGAGAGACTTCCATGAGAGGGCTTGAATTAGCCCAATCAACACCCCGTTCAAACGCCGAAACCCGTGCAAAATCATGCATATCTTTTCATTCCATACACATCCGCCCCCATCCCTTCTTTCTGGTTTGGTCATTTTCAGTCCAATTGTGGCCGTTTCGCACTGGAAGAGATTTGGATTCTGGTTTTCGAATCGTAGACTAGTCAAACATTTACACGTGTCGCGCAGGCCAGTAAGGTGTCGCATCAGCCTTGGAACGCAGCGCGGCGGAGATTCTGCATCATCCTCTCGACGATGGCCGTTGAGTCCGTAGGCACATCGGGCAGAGGAACGTCGTCCTCAGGAGTTTGATGGGGCGGGGGTAACGACGGCTGCGCCTGCATTTGATGTTGTTGTTGCGGCGGTGGTGGCGGCTGCTGCTGATTCTGCTGTTGATAATGCTGTTGGTATTGCTGTGGTGGAGGATGCTGGTGGTACTCCTGATGATGTGGAGGCTGCCACTGTCCCGGCGGGGGCGCCCAGGCTTGGGGCTGCTGTGTCTGCTGCTGCTGCTGCTGCTGCGTCGGTCCCCAGTTTGAACCATGACTCTGGTAGCCTGGCATGGCAGCTGTCTGCAGTGGAACCGGCGACGGTACGGACTGATGGGAAGGGGCTGTAGGCGTCGGCGGATTCACGCGCGGGGTGAGGGCAAATTGGGCCAACAGCTCCGCTGGGTTGAGATGCTCAGTCCGTGCTCGACTCGCGGGAGGGAACGGCTGGGCCGATGGCGTATTGTAAGCCTGGGATTGAGACTGCGTAGGCTGTCGGGGGAACGCCGTAGTCGTCGATTGATTCGTAAAGGGCATTCGAGAGGTTGAAGCCGGCACTGGCGTGTGCGATACCGACACGGGAGTTTGAGCTGCAGGAGGCGCCGTCTCTGTCAATGGGCCAGCTGATTTTGACGGTTGAGAGGCCGTTTGCGCGGTAGAGCCATTGATGGCTGCCATCGATGGTTCGTGGGTTGCATCCTTCCCCGGGCGAGAAGCCGGGGGTGGATTCGTACCTTGCGCAGACGCTCCGGTCGATTTCGAATTGGTCTTGGATGGAGTAGCAGCCGAAGGCATCTTGCCCATGGCTGCGAGATACTTGGCCGGAAGGGGAACCGGTGTCTGCTTCTCGGGGATCTATCATTGAGTCAGCTTGGGCTTATTCTACTTGGGGAAATGTCATGTATTTGGTGGTCATACCTTGTACTGCACCTTCGGCGCAGCGGGCTTTGCTGCAGGCTGAGATTTCGTCTGGGTAGATTGAGGCTGGCTAGCAGGAGACTGCTGCGGAGTTTGCTGTGGAGTCTGCTGAGAGACAGGCTGTTGCGAGGGTTGATATTGTGCTGGTTGAGGATGTTGAGGCTGAGGATGCTGCTGTTGTGGCTGGATCGCCCAACCTCCATACTGCGGCCGGATCGCTGGGTGTAGCGGCGCTGACTGTGGCTGCTGCGGCTGCCAGCCATGACTTTGGCCATGCGAACTGGGTCGAGAGTTGCCTGGTGCAGGAGATGGAGACATCGATGAATAAGATGGCGTCCTGGCGTGATTCTGGGGGACTTGCGGCGCTGGTGAAGAATAAGAGGCCGCTGTTTTGACACCATACATGCCAATAGAACCTTGAGGCATAACATTTGTGAGTGTGTTGTGGTATGGGCCGCCGTAAGCAGGTCCCTGCGGTCCCGTGTTCGGAGCAGGTGTCGGTGTGCCTCCCTGAATGGAGCCTTGCCGGTTTTTGAAGAAGGCTTCTGGAGAAGTCCTCATGAGATGGGCTCGGAGGTTACCTTCATATCCGTTGGTGAATCCTCCCCATGGAGCATAGGGGGTTCGGTACGTCTTCGAGTCTCTATGGAGTGTGTGAGTATTATTGACAAAGTCACTGGGGCTCGGAAAATCTGACCTATTGTGGTGAACCTGGAAGAATGCATATTTCATAGCAACAGAAGGCGTTGGTGCGGCCGAGTATCTCCGATGGTTCTGCTGAGTTGAGCCTTGCGAAGCACTATGTGGTAAAGGAGGTCTGGAGTTCTGCGACGGCGTCGACCACGTTTGCTGCGTGGGCCGCGCGCTAACTGCGGGTTGCGGTCCCGGGGTGCTGTACGGGCTCGGCCGTTGCATCGAGTTCGGAGCCGCGTAGTAACCCTGCCCAGCTGGAGCGGGACGAGGCACATATTGTTGATGTGCGTCGGGAGCAAACTTCTGTTGAACAAATTGAGTCCCCGGGATCGGGTATCGAGGATCAGCTCCGAAGTGGAGCTGCTGTCCTCCGGGAGTCGGGGGCGCAGAAGCCTTGGGTGTGAACTTTTGCGTGGTGAAAGAACCGGTACCAGCGTAGTTGGTTTCGACAGGTTTCCTGGGTTTGTATACGTATGGCTTCTCCGACTTGGGCCCATTCTGAACAGCGACTCCAGGCGTAAACACTGGCAATGGGGCTGGTTGTGGTGGAACAACTGACACCCTGCGATGTGACGTGCTTGCGCAAACAGGCTTGGGAGGCTTGGGAATGGTGTCAAGAAAGTTGCTCTTGGGATTGTGCAGCTGCTTGGCGGGGTCATCAGAGTACTGTGCCTTCGCCTCCGTCGATGTCTTGCCGAGATAGTGCCAGACTTGACTGTCCTTCGACAGATCGACCTTGGTCTGGTTTGGATTAGTACACTCGTTGCATGGATGGAACTCTGCCCAAGTGTAGCCTTCAACAAAGGGAGCATCTTTCCGGGGAATTTCATCAGCAGGGCGCTTCGCATTGAGTCGTTCCTTTGCCTTCTGCGATGATGGCATCGGGATAGCCTTGGAAGACGCCTTCGGAAGGTGGTAGTCAGATGGGTCGGGCAGTAGAAGCCACTTCCACTCAACCTCGAGACGATCACTGCAGCACGTCAGAATTTGTTCATCAAAGTTGTCGACAGAGACATACCCATTAGGAATGATATCAAGGAGGAACATCTGCTCATCGGCGCGATTCTCAACCACGACACCAGCAAAGATGTCGCCCTTGAAGTACTGCAACTGGCAGATGTCGCCCTTGGTGAGTGCTGCGGCAGCCTCGCGAATCCGCACATCGTCCTCCAAGGAGTCACCAGTATGTTTCCTATCACGCTTGGTACGATGGAAGCGACAGCTGAACTCGAACGCTTGCTCCTTGTACTCGGTTCCATCTTCGCCAAAGACTGGGACTTCGGCTTCTTCGACAAAGACACCCGCGGCAGCCGCGCATGTGGCGTGGTAGGCCCGGGCACATTTCTTCTGGGAGCACTGGAAGCAGGCACCCTTCTTGGACCGACAATAGAGACACTTGAGATCCAGGCGTTCCTTGTTGATGTTGGCAACATTCGCAATGACCTCCTTGTCGTCGACGGTATCGATGTACGTCTCGGGCAGGTATAGTGCGCACATACGATGGGCCTTGCGGCCATCGTCTGTTGGCAGAACTTCTGCGCCAGGGATATCGCTGGGGCAAAGGCAGCACGTCGGCTCTGCGCGCGTCTTGACCTTGAGACGAATCCGCTTGGTCTTTGCCCTGCCTTCTTTGTCCCCAGCAGCGCGCTTTCGTTTGCGAGCCGACTTGACAATGCCGTTACTACCAGGAGGAGACGGAAGGCCAGTAGCGTCGTCTTCATCCTCGTCCTCGTCATCCTCTTCGTCTTCTTCGTCAGTTTCCTCGTACTCGGGTGTCGGTTCGCCACGGAGTTTCCGTTCGATATCGTATACGTCAACCCACACGCTGTCTTGCGCCTGTGCGCACTCGCAACGTTTGGCGATCTTGCCCATGGGAAGCCAAGAGTCGAGCGCAAAGTTGACAGCCTCAGCGCAGTTGTAGCCCAAGTTGTATCCAGAGTGGTAACCGTAGGGATAGGTAACGACAAATTCACCCGGGTACGAAACGCACTTATTAACGGTGATATTGTAGTGCTGCTTGAGGTGCGATGGGGAAATCAAGAATCCTTTGTGACGGAGGAACTGGTCGCAAGCCTTGGCGTCCGTGGGCCAAATGTTCTTCATGGCAGCCTCGAAACGGCGGGCGTCAGCTTGTGAAATGCTGTACCATTGTTTAGGGGCGCCAAAGTGGAGATAGTTGATGCTGTAAAGATCAACGTCCTCCAAATGCCATGCGAAAGTGGCCTTCCACATGCCCAAGTAGAGGTAGGCCGTGTTAACACCGGGAACCTTTGTCCCAAGAACGTCCAGCAGGTTGGGAAGCTTGTTCAAGTTCCACATATCTGTCGATTCGTCGAAGAGAGTCCCCATGAGATCTGCGCCGTACAACGGCGGGGCGTACGTGAGGGTTTTCCAGTATATCCTCTCGAGTTCCTCACAGCGCTCAGGGGTATAGTCGGAGACATCCATCTGATAGTCGAAGTCCTCGAATGCCTTTTCGTCAATCATGGCGGACCCTTCTCTCTTGCTGTACTTCCGACGGGCCGAAACAGTCTGGGTCTTTGGTTTTGCTTGTTTTGCGCCACCCATCCGACCCATTCTGCCAACGGTTGGCGGCTCATCCTCGTCAACATCCATTCCCGGGTCTTCAACAGAGTCGACGACTTCTTCTTTCTTGACCTTGACCTTGGGGTCCGCGTCCGCAGCCGGCTTAGGGGAAACGGGCGTCATCGGTCGCTTCTCTTCCTCCTGTTCTTCTTCGGCATCGTCCTCATCATCCTGGTTCTTGCCCTTAGCCTTACCCCGGCGCGGTCGACCTCGGCCCCGCTTTCTAGACCCGGCCGACGTTGATTTCGCTTCTGTACGAGGTTTGGGGGCGGATCGGGGTTTCGGCTTTTCGACGTTGGCTCGGCGCTCGCCTCGCCGCGCTGGGGGCTGATGTTCGCTCTGGTCGCAAAGTTGTCGCCACTGCGGGAGGTTATAGGATCTTTGATGAAGGATATTGACTTGACGATAGGTTCCATTCGATCCCATAATGTCTTGCTTAATTGGTTCTCTGACTCGGATCTGCTTCACTAGGTCGTCGAGTCGGGGGAGGTTTTCTTTCCACTCGGGGGGAGGGATAATCTTGACGATGCCGGACTTCATCCCATAATGATCGACTTTGGTCATCTACAGTCACAGTCACAGTCAGCCGATGGAAGGACACGGGGACAAAGAGCACGAAAGGAAGTGGCATGGGCGTACGAATAGCTTGAAGTCCTTGAATTGATGCATCGTGGGCCTAAAGACAGGGACAGTCCCGGACCAGTGGTCGGGAAACACTTCGCCAATGTCGTCCTCGGGCGGCGGCGCCTCATCTTGGGTCGCAGGAGCAGCAGATGGGTCAACGGCATCGTCGTCGAGATCGCTGAGCTCAGAGTCGCTGGCTTCCGACTTGGGCGCATTGTTGCTGTCGGGGGGTGAGTGGAGGAAGGCGGGCTTTGCACATTCAATCTGGCCAAGGGTCGGCTCCTCGTCGTGATCACCAGTCGTGGATTGCGCCGGCACAGGTGCAGGCTCCGAGACTGGAGCGCTGACAGCGTCGGTCGACATCGTGGAGGGGACTACATGCGACCGTCGATGCGCTGGAATTTTTCTGCCTCGCACGTCGTCAAGAATGGTCGTGTCGGGAGAGTGCGCAGGCTTGGTGTGTTCAAGTCGCCGAAAATATGAGGTGCAGACGTCTGGTTGAGTGCGGAGAACAGATTCGTTCGGTTCTTTTGGTTATCAGATCCTGCGGGGGGTTGGCCACTGTAGAGTATTCGTAGAGGGAGCGGCAGGACTGAGGAAACTGCGTCTGGCTGGGCTGGCTCGCTAAATGGGCCGATTTTTGGCGAATCTGGGCCGATGAACCAGGGCTGGCGCAGGCAGGGCGGAAGTTGCACCTCCCCAGGTTGACGGTTACTGTTAGGTAAGGAAGGGAAGGCAGGTACGGTCGGCAGTCGTGCACCGCACCTGACAAAATAAATCAGCCTACTCAAGCCGAGGGTTTTTACATAAGGTAAAAAATAAGGTATTCGTCGGCTGATGAAAATCTTCAAGGTATTGAGGGTACTCAAAAGGGTCGTGGCCTCTGCTCCTTTTGCCTTTCTTTTCTTTAGTTGCGAAGAGCCAAAAACCAGAGGTGTTGGGTCGAGAAAGAGCTGTACCATCGGGCAGATGCGGCTGCGGCTGTGGTTGCTGTTACTTGCGCTTGCTGCTTACTGTGGGGGAAAGAACGGGTGGTTCAGGTACGGAAAGTGCGCGGGCACCTCACCTTCCAATTTTCAGCATCCGACGGGGCAGGCAGGTGGGCAGTGCTGGCGACCCCCTTCCCTCTTTTGCCTTCGTGCCTTCCAAGTTCCGTCTCTTCCCCTTGACTTCCAGTTCCTCGCTTCCAATGGAAGGTCCACACTGATTAGATCTGCGCTAGTCCCGACTGGGGAGGTTCCCCTGTGCCTTAGGCACGCGAGGCAAATGCAGAATCCGGCACCGGAGTGCAGGGAGATGACGTCGCCACATGAGGGCAGGTCGAATTTGCAACCACAGCGAAATTGTTCTAGCCTACGCATTTGATTGCGAGTTATGCACGCAACTCGGCTCAGAACTACCATCATATGGGCGAATTATCAGCTATAAATGCACTGTCAGGTTCAATATCTCGATGGCTTCATCCAAAAACGCGCAACTCATTAAAGCATCCAATGGTCTCGGATCCTGTGGAGCTGGTTTGCTTTGTAGTAAAAGCTGTCGCCCTTTTGTGTCTCGGCGTGAATTGCTTCTTCTCCCTGACATTTACCGTTGTAAATGCTGTAAATCCGCACAGAAGGTTGTGGGTCACTGCCATTGACTGGTCTTTGGTGTTTGGAGATGCCGTCGCTCCCGGCAGGGCGTAATAGTGAACGGTGTCAGGGGAACATCGCGCCAGGAACGCAATCGTGAAACGTTTCCCCTACTGGAAAGCTTCGACCAATGGAGAGAAGCATCAAGATCTGATAATCTCGCATGGCACTTGGAAGCTCCAAAGTCTCCGGGGGTGGTGTGACCCATCCAGCCCTACCGGTCGAGAGCATCCGCCGGCCGGCAGCGGATCGTCCGATGATCCAATCTACCGAGTACCCTGGCCTGGCTGCTCGGCGGAGGAAGCAACCTGAGGTAAGGTAGGGGAGAGGGGCTGCCGGGAGGAATCGCTGACTCCCGTACGCATCACTGCCCGCGATAGCTTGACTTCTACCGAAAGTTACCCAGTGAGCTTGGTCAGTCGAAGGTCTTTCTATGTTGATAATGGCATCGAGTCTTGTCGGGGATGATTATCGTGGCTAAGTCCCCAAGTATCTGTTCCCATGGGTATTGTCGTGTCAACCCCTTATGGGACTGCGCTCGCCTGAGGTAGAGTCCAGCATCATCAGTCGACTCCGCACTCTCCACGGTGCGTGAGGGGTGAGGAAGCTGGAGCCGCGAAGATCAGAGTTGCAGAACCCCCCACATACGTCCCCAACCATGGACGATGGGGTTGACTCGACTCCGAGAGGGACGCGGACTTGGGCCTCCTCGAACGTGGTCTTTGACCCTACACCTGCTCCGCCATAACGAGACGCCGACTAGATGTATCTGTGGTGGCTAGATTACCTGTGATATCCGTCAGTATTGTTTTCTCGTGATGGAGGTCATCTCTTGCCTTGAGATTCCAGACTTCAAGCACCACTCGTGGGTGCTGACGCTGGATGTGCTCCATTGCCTTTGAATGGCCCTTTTTGGCCCCTTATCAATTGCTCATCATGAGCCATCAAGGTTCCCATCACTGAGCAACATAGATTTGACCAGTTATTACTAAGGGCGATGGCGACCCCAGCTGCAAAGGGCCTCACACCCAGTCGAATGTCGAGAGTGACAGAGTTGAATTTGGTTTGGCAAGAAAACGTGAGGGGATATTGTATGCAAAGCAACGTCTGAGGGAAACAATGCACCAGGTACCCGTACCAAGGCAGGTAGGTAGGTATGCTGGTGTGGCTGTCGTGGGTCTCACTCCATGCCTATGAACCCCCGAAGGCATCACACCTTCCCATCACCTTGCCTGAGATGAGGTGAGGTGCCCTTATCTAAGACAATCTTCAGTGACACTGGAGCCGTAACTGGCCCATAGCAACGTGCACGTCTCACAGCAGAGGTAAAGACAGTAGACAGTCCTCAACTGATGTAGCGCGCCAACAAAGCTTCTCTCATTCACCTCTGATGTCTACCTCGACAAACAAATCACACAATAGTACCACCTGGAATCAGATAAGCTCTTCTGTCCACCTTTTGACGCCAATAAAGTCATAACCCTTTTCATTACGTGATGGAGAAAAATGACGTGTCTGATATACCGTCATAAAAGTAAATAAAAATCCCGCCACTGGCTAAATGCAACTGCCAGAAGAATGTACAATATGATCGTGCTTCGTAAAAAAAAAAAAAAAAGTTCTATGCGTCTCTTTCTCTCCCCAAACCCCTCGATCCTCTCTTCGGCAGGTCGCCTGTACAACGTTGCCGATACGCCATGCGAGAAGTTAAAAACTTTATAGAAGAGATATATGTGAATAGAGAGTGCCCCTCTTAGCGGTCGTGAAGAACGTATCCCATCAAAATTCTGGAATTGGTTTACGCGGTGCGGAGATGGTTCGATCCAAGGCCGATCAACTCGAACATGATTGGGATGAGGCCGACGCCTAGCCAAGCAATACCTGTCGGCATCTGTCAGCAAATGTGGAGCAAGGTCGGATCTTGCGGAAGAGGGATGGAGCTTTACCTGTATAAACAACCAGCTTGGTCACCACCTCAACATCGTAACGCACTCGTGGGCGGATGAGTCGAAGGAACATTTCCTTCTCACTCATCTCATCTTGTGGGCCGACCCTCAGCTCCACCTCTCCCTTCTCCTCGCTCGGGCTCGCCAGCACGCTCCCCGTACCCATCATGCGCTCAAAGTCGTTAAGCGAGTTGCCGTGGTGGCCTTGAACACCAGACGTTGCTCCCTTCCCTTCCCAGTCGCTGCTCTTCTCTCGAAGCTCGTGCATGCTGCCCTTGCTCTTGATGCTGCCATTGCTGCCGATGCTCTCCCGACGTCGTCGCTCGCGGTACGCAAGTGTCTCATACGCATCGGCGGCACTCTGTGGTCCGATCGATACAGAGCGACCACGCGTTGTCGGGTGACGAATGGACTGGACTACACGGGGCAAGTCTCTGACGTTGGGAATAAGCGTATCCATCCTCGAGCCCGGGTCAATGGACTTGTACATGGACGCTGGTGTAAAGAAACGTCTGGGAAGATTCCACTCCACCTTCTCCAGGAGACGGAAAAGGTGAGGCAGAACTCTGAGCATGGTAGGTTTCATGACCTCTCGCCACAACAGGATGACAACTACGCCGAATACAACGCGGGCTAGTACAATGTGCCAGCCCAACGCATTGAGATCAATGGACTCAACAGTATGGGCAGAACCTCCGAACGAATCGATTGAAGTCCGCCCGTACATCCATGTTCCGATCTCCAGGCCAATCACGACTCCAGCAAAGGCTACGCTGTCGTCGAAGCAAGGGCAGTCGTCCGCCGGCTCGGGGTGTATCCTCACAAGAACAATGACGACGAGAGCAGCGATAACGGGCGCCCACCATGAGCTACTATGCATGTAGGCGTCCAGCGGCGGGCCGTAGTGGAACTCGACAAGAGAGATGGCAGCACCCAAGACCGAGCCCACGATTACGTCGATGAAGCCATGCATACCACAGTACAGCCGACCGAGAATGATAGAAATGGCATAAAAGTACGACAGGCCCTCGAGAACGGTCTTGGTCGTCTCTGGCATGGCGTTCTCAGGACTCCGGAGGAGCAATACTGCGTACACGGCCACTGACACGGCGTTGGCGCTATGGGTCGAAGGGAAGCCATATTCCAACGCAGCAGATCCGGACATGGTGATTCGATGCAGTGGCGGAGACAGCGGTCTGGGTAGAGAGAAGAAGTCCTTGATAAAGCCGGTGAAGAAGACACCCTCGGCCAGGATGTGGATAACACTGTGAGATAGCAGCTTGTTAGATAGTTTCTATAGAACTCTGCGCGGCGAATTCTGCTTACCCTTTGCCGAAGGAGGCGTATCCGCACCAGAAGAGCATGGGTAGACCGATCATGAAGAATGTATGAGTACCGAGGTTGGCCGTGATCGCGAAGTAACTATCGAGCCACGGGGTGCGCATCGTTTCCTGCAGATAGGCCAGGTAAGGTGTTTCCCATCGGATCAGTGGCAGCAGCGACTGCCGCAGTCGATATCGCCATGGCGGCAGCGCTCTCTTGTCTGTGAACAGGCATGGTCAGCTCAAGGCTTGGAGGCTTGCGTACGGGCAAGGTATATGGGGCACTTGTCGATGCGCCAGGCTCAAGACAAGAGTGACAGCGCGAAAGGCAGTGCCGGGAGAGTGTAGCAGCGTACAGTGATCGAGACTTCTCAGGCCCGCATCAGGGGCGTCGCTGGGGCTCTTGACTACAATCAGAGGCGGGGCGGGGGCCTCGGCGACAGCAGCTGGGTCGGCAAGCTTTGGATTCGCAAGGGTAGCGTCCGGCAGGGGATTCGGCGCAGATGCGGCGCCATTGGTATGGCTAGTCATCGGGCGGTGTCTGAGGTCGTGGTCGTGAGGCATACGGCCATTCGTATTCTCGTAGTGTGATTTGATGCTCTTCGAGTGTGTTCGGTCTGCGTGGTGCGTATTCGCGGGTAGAGTCGCAGGTTCGGAGGGGGCGAGGGAAGTGTTCGGTGTAAGGCGTTTAAGGTGGAGGGGAAGCAGATGCGGATGCAATTGCTCGAAGGGTTGGCGAGCGACTGGGCATCTGGGGGCGGTTAATTCGCGAGAAGGTCGAGGAGCGAGCGATGCGCTTGCTGGGAGAGGAGGATCGCCAACGACTAGAAGATTGTGAGTATGTCGCAGGAATCGAAGTTTGGCGTCAAAGGTTGTGGGAGGGAAACGATGGGAGTGCAGGGGAAATTTGCAGGTGCAGCAAATGGATGGTAGTGGGATTGCGATGTTGCGTTCGCGCCACAAACGGGCATGGGAACCTGTAACTGGAACTCGAACTGGAACCTGCTGTAGTGGTGTTGTGCTAGGCAAGGTACATTTACTTGGCTTACCTTGTGGTACTTCTCGAACGATGTACCTGTCTCTTGCGGGGTTACTCTTGGGACGCCGGATGAGGCACTCGAGGTAAGCTAAAGTATATTCTTCAATACTTGACTACCTTGGGAGCCAACAAGAAACGAGCAGAGAGGTCCTCTTGAACGGCACAACAGGTAGAGTGAAGAAAGAAGGAAGGAAAAAGGAGACAATGAATCTGGCACGGAAGGGTCCCGCGCTAAGGTAGCGCTACGTTGTGTCAGGCGTTACGAACACCTCATGGAAAGATGGAAGCATCTCAGATGGATCGGTACCTGACAGCAGTACACAGTACAGTGACAGACAAAAGACACCAGTGGCCACCGGCCATCCCTAGGTAGGTAGCACCTTGGACTTGAACCCAAGACTGCTCGCCCTCGGTATCGACAACGGCGGGGGCGCTTGCCTTAGCTCTCCCCAGCTTCCAAGTACCTTGGCCTTCCACTTTCACAGGCTTCGGGTACTTATGGAATGTACCTTACCTACCTACCATGTGGACGTCGAGATTTCCCGTTCCCCGACCTTGTACCACCAGCATTTGCCTTACATGGATCGCACAAGTAGGTAAGGTACCTTCGGTACGATGGAAGTATTACACTCGTCCCCCCCACAAAGATCTTTCAACATCCAACTCGACATACAATACCTCGCCAAGGCTTCGAGAGAATCCACAGACAAAAGGGCACGAGATCATGGACCTCGACTCGGTCTTTCTCTTCTTCTTCTCTTCATGCACCAGAAGGAGTGGAGTCCACTGGTGGCACATCGTCAACGGACGGACATCTGTCTCACCATCAAAGAGCTTGAATATGAGATGACGAAGAAATGTATGAATAGAGGAAATGGGGCGGGAGCGAGCAAAGTAACCACCAAGCCTCGGGATCAGATTCTCCCTTCTCTTCTCCCCCCTCCTTCCAAGCAATGCCATCCAGCAGCCAAAGTGTCAGACAAGAAAGAGCCACCAGGACCACCCCGAATAATGCCATTGTTACGCGCACACAGACACCAACGGCCGCCCAAGCTAACCTCTCCTCGAACAAGCATCTCCCCAGAATCAACAGCTTTCGCTCTCGTCTCATCCTGTCTTGGTCTAATCCTCTATGCGCCAACTACCGTCTTTCGCCAGAGAGGGGGGATTTCAGATGCCCAAGACCATTCCGCATTTGCATTGAACGAGTCCGAGGGCCCCTTCTTTCTGCCTTTCGAGAACACGACACTCTGCCCTCACTGGCCTTTGCTTGTCGTCACTCTCGTCGTTCTCCTCTCATCACTACCAAGAGACTTTACTGTAAGTGCCCTCTGGTGCCTCAGGTTGCTTGGAGTACCTACCTAGCCGAGTAGTGTACGACAAGGTACCTTAGGCGGGCGGGGGCGGGCAACTGGGTGTCTCTTCTAGAAAGGTTACACGGAGAATGCCATGCAGAATACAACGACACCCCCACCAGAATTCTACTGCACAGTAGACTCAGGCATCTAGCATCCTAGACATTCTGCATCCACAGGTCCAAAGCTTGAGAGCTCCAGAGCTCCCTTTCTACACACCAACCCAACCCCACCTCACCCAATCAATAAGCTCAAGCACCCAATCCTCGTTGACGAGCACCATCGTACTCAAACACCCGTCACGCCGGAAAAAGATACTCTCATTAGCAAACACGGGTTTTATAACAGCTACCTTACGTCAGGACAATCAAACCCATCAAAATGTCCGGCGCCCTTCTTCCCCTCCGAGCCCGGCACTGCCTCATCACCGGCGCCTACGGAGGCATCGGCGCCGCAATTGCCTCCCGCTTCGCCGCCGAGGGCGCCCTGGTGACCCTCCTCGGCCGCAAGGAAGACAAACTACGTGACCTCTGCGCTCAGCTCCCGCCCTTCCGGGATCACCGCCTCGCCCCTCTGACCTCCTCTGCCTCTGCCTCCGCCTCATCGTCACCCTCAGAGGCTAAACCAGCCCATTCTTACGCCGTCATGGACGTCTCCGCTGACGCTCGTGATGAGGCTGTCCTCGATGATATCTGGGTTTGTCTTTTCTCCCAACCCATCTTCCACACCTCCACCTACCATCAACAAGACATCAAAAATACCACATTGAGAGAAACGAGGCTACCTAGCTATCGCACCATGAATAAGTAGACACATTGACTAACAGGGACTTCCCCGTTCCCCTTCTTCAAGAAACGTACGGGCCAGATAGACGTCCTTGTCAACGCCGCGGGTATTGCGCAATTCCAGCTATTGCAAAACACCTCCCCACAGGCCGCAAGAGAGCTCATCGACACAAACCTCATGGGCACAATCTTCATGTCTAGGTACATGGCCCAACGCATGAAGCGCAGACGCGCAGACAGGGATGGTAAGTCATGGCACATCGCTACAACCATGCATATTCACTTCTCCCGCACAACCCGTTGTTGCCACACACACACACGCGATCGATCCGATCGCAACAACCACCTGCACCGCACAGATGCGCCAGCCTCATGCCGACGATGTGCTGCACACACACACATCACATACACGCACGCACTGCATCAACAGCCCCGCTAACCACGCGATCCACTCTCTCCAGCCTGCATTATCAACGTTGCTAGCTTGCTGGCCGAAAAAGGCAGCCCTGGCACCAGCGTCTACGCTGCATCAAAGGCCGGTATTATTGGTAGGTTCTTCTTTTTATTGGTCTCTGCTTCGTCTCTCATACATCGCGGGGTCGCCATGGCTGTATCCTCTCTAGCCCATTCCTCCCGATTTAGTGAAGCAAGTCTAACACCTCCGTTCCGCTCTTCTGAAGGCCTCACCCACGCCCTGTCCGTCGAGCTAGGGCCATTGCGCATCAGGACCAACGCCATCGTTCCTGGCTACATAGAAACAAACATGCTTGCCGGTAAGAGACCCTCCGTTCATCTCCCACTAGCAGGGCCGACCTCAGAGGACCCCATACACCGAATATCCTTGGTTAGGTAGGCCAACAGCTAATATACAAATTATCACAGCAATGTCGAGGGAACCTCTCGAGAAGAGGATACCACTGGGTCGCTTGGGGCGGCCTGACGAGGTCGCCGATGCTGCCGTCTTTCTTGCTCGAAACACCTACGCCAACAATTGCATCCTCAACTTGGATGGCGGGCTCAGTGCTGTCTGAGCTGGCGTGCAGCTCCCATTTTTACGTAGAAGGGACACCCTTGACTTGGAAGAAAGTGGACCCATGCACAATCAGTCGTCGTCAATGACAATGGCTCCGCCGGTAGAATCGTCCACAATGACCACGTCGTCGCTGCCGCTCGTGGTAGCGACAATCTTGGCCTTCTTGGCTTCGATGAGCTCGTCTCCGTCGTCGGGCCGGGGCCGCTTGAGGTTAGACGTCCCCTCCGATGCCTCACCAGGAGGCTTGCCATTTGCCTCACTCGTGCCGTTGGATTCGGCGGATGCCTCCTTCTTGGGCTTGCGAGGGATCTCGGGCTTCTTGTCCGCAACCAAGCCCTGGATGGGCTTGTCAGTCAGGGGCTCCTTGCTATGTGGTTGTTAGTTTGTGGTTTAATACTAGATCTCGAGCAGATGAACGTACGATTCCTGGATGCTGATGACGACGTTGACAAAGGGTTCGTCATCGTCTTCATCAATAATTGTGAGGAAAGAGTCCTCCTTGACCCCAAGCTCGCTGAGCTTCTTGGAGAGGTTCTCCGTCTCATCCGGGTCGTAGAGCGGCCCGACGTCATTATTCAGGGCGAACTCCTTGTCACCGTAGCCAAGCTCCAGGCGCACAAAGTCTTCGACAAGGTCCTTGAGCGTCGCTCGGGACATGTCGACGGTGACGCTCGTCTGATATACGCTGCATACCGGGCAATCTGGGTTAGGGGCGCGGTACTTGCTCGAGTTAAGCAAACGGGCAGGGTTGTGAGGAGAGATGAACACCTAGATAGACACATTAGACTACCAATTCCTGATCAGACCCAAAAAGTTTCGACCTTACCTCCTTAGTCTGAGTGAAATCGCCTCTCAGCACCTTGAACGATTGCAAGACACACAGGCCGGCGACAATGGCATTAGTTGTCGCAATAGCAGGGATGATGTTGCCAGCCATCTGCTTAATATCGAATCGCGACTTTCTCTCGATGCCGAAGATGGATGAGCGAATATTTGCGCTCGAGGTCACAAAGTCCAACGTGTCCTCGTCGTCCTTGTCGAAGGTGATCAGGGGCTCAGGTCCAGATGCGTCCTCTTTGTGCGCCTTTTTCAGCTCCTGCATCCGTTTGCTCAGACGATCCAGGCTGTCGACGAAGACTGCAAAGTTCTCCTCCAACGTCCATACTTGTTGTCCTCCCTGCAAGATAGTCTCCTTTGAGGCGAGGGCTGCAGCTGACTGCTCTGACAGAGTCTTGTAGTCGAGAGCCTCGGGTTTCCGTCTAGACTTCCACATATCCTCCATGGACGCGAGTCGCACAATGTCGGCGTTGAAGACCTTATCGAAGAGCAGCTGCGGAAAGGCATCAGTGCCCAATGATTCGCGAATCGTTCTCAAAGCCGCAGCCTCCTTCTTCAACTCTTCAATCTCCTTGGCATTGTCGGCATCGGCCGAGTTGTCGAACGCGGACTCGTCTTCGCTCGCGCCAAAGATCTCGTTGAGAAGATAGCTCTTGCCCCACACGATGCAGTGGATGGGCTGGCTAGGGGTGCTTCGAATGGTGCAGACCGGGTAAGACTTGGGCGTCTCCTTGGGCGTGCAGTCGTAACATGCGGTAACACCCTTCTTGATGACTTGAACGTTGCCGTTGAATCCCGTCGTGCCACTCTCGATGAGAGGTACGTCCGCGGCCAAGCACATCCTGTTGACGTGCCGTCTGGCCTCTAGGTTATCCAGCGCATTGAAGACAATGTTGAAATCGCGGAACCACTTGACGTTGAATTGGGCGTCCTTGATGTTGGCATGATGCGCGACGATCTTGACCTTGGGATTGAAGGGCTGCGCCGCATCCTTGGCCACCTTTTGTAAGTTAGTATTGCAATATTCTCCACATCTACATCACTGCCTCTGGTACCATACCAATGCCTTGGACTTCTTGATGTGCTCGTGTCGGAAGAGGAATTGTCGGTTGAGGTTGCTCAAATCGATGGTGTCGAGGTCGACGACGTGAATTTCACCGAAACCCGTAAGCACGATATTCTTGAGTAGTTCGCATCCGATACCGCCAGCTCCAACCATAAGAACGCGCGCCTGCGTGTTGTAAGTTAGCTCCATTGACTCTTCAATTGCACCGTAACCCATCATCGGGAGGAAATTGGGTGCTTTTGGAATAGGCAGAGGGACGCCGTTGGATGAAAGCCACGATGCTAGGTAGGTCGCGTGGTCTGATGCGCCGGGGCTCTGACGAGGGTTGCGACGTACCTTCTTCACATTGGCGTTCAATGAGCCGCCGAGCGATTGCTGGAAAAATCGATCACGCTTCTGCACGGCGGGAGGTCGCTGCTGCTGTTGCTGCGTCGGCTTTTGTTGCTGTTGCTGCTGCGTCGTTTGCGCGGGTGGTTGAGCGGCGGAGATGGCTTCCGTTTGTGCTGGTTGCTGCTGCTGTTGCTGTGGTGCTGATGCTGGTGTAGGCGCCGTCACGGCGGCGGGCACTGTCGCCTCTGCCGCGGTTGCTGCAGGTGCAGCTCCTGCTTCCGCGGTGGAATCCATCGGGGCTTTTGGTCGATCGCAGTGTTGCTGAGGTGTTCGTTCTACGTGCGTCGACGTGTCAATGGGTTGTGGAAGGGGAAAGATTGGTGCGATCGCGTGGGTTTGGGAAGAGGAAGTTGAGGGTGGAAATAAGCCGCGCCAGGTGGGATGGAACGACGGCGGCGGGTGGTTTCAGCACGGGAGCGAGGCTGCGAAGAGGAAGGTTCCAAGGTTGAGGTTTTCCCTGAGGTCAGCGGAAGGAGCGATCGCCTAGCACAAGGTTCCAGCCAATACCGGCAGCCGGTGACGAGATCCCAGCAGGGATTGGAGCTGTTGGTTCCTGGGGAACTTCCGCGCTCGAGTTCTGATTGGCAGATAAAGGCGGGTTTCTCTCGCTCGCCAGTGGAAGCTCGTTGGAGCACGCTGTAACCTCAGCGGTCTAATGCACCCTCCAGTCACCGTGAAACACTCGACGCCTGCTTACCTTATAGCCAGGTACCTTAACTGCTTACACCGTACCTAGGTAGGTACCTCATCAAACACAGGCCGACCTCGCTAGCCCAGCGAAGGTTCGTTGGGCCTCCACCGGTTCCTCGAGTCCTCTCTACTGCGTATCCGTGGTAGGGCCGCTTCTCATCCCCTTTCACGTGGAAAGCAGCCGGTTGGAAGCTCACCTCAGAAACGGGGTTCACAGGTATCCTTGAAGTGACGAGATCGCAGGTCACTCACTCGGAGGGGTCCTCTGGGATTATCGCCGCTTGTGATCCCGCCTTTTGATCCAACAAAAAACAACCGGGTCGGTGCGATATGGGTCTCTTCTTTACCGCCTAGTCCAAAGTCTTAGTCCTGCGATTCTTGCCCTCATCTTCGTCCAAGCTCTGTGAGAAGATCCTACTGCATTGCCGCCTGCTAGAAGCATCTGAAAGGTGCAGCCAAGTCAAGTTCTAGGGTCGTATTCCTGCGGCTCTCTCCAAGCAGATAATACCGCCTGCAAGCATCTCACCGCGGGGCACTGCACACTAACCGAATCATGTCCGACGACGAGCCCGACCTCGAACTCCTGGCCCTCCTCCGCCAGCGGTTCCAGGGGAAGCTCAACATTGACGATGAGCCCGAGACGGGCGTCCTCGACGGCGCCGAGTTCGTCTACGACAACTCCATCGACGTCGCCATCGACATGAGGGCCACAAAGAGGGCCGCCGCCACCATCTACGCCCAGATGGAACAGAAGAAGTACTCAACCTCTACCTGGGCAGAGCACGAGCTGCACCCAAAGACTAAAGACGAGAGCACTGCCGCCTTCATCTTCACCATGGATCTGCTCAACTTCTGCTTCTGGTCGGAGAAGCCCGAGGACGAGAGGTACGCCGTCGAGTATCGCGGCAAGACCTGGACGGGCTACTGGAGCATGGTCGCCGCACTGCAGCGCGCCCTCGAGGAGGGCATCCCCATCACCAGCTCCGATTTTTGGCAGAGCGAGGACGAATGCAACTTGGAGGTTCTCAGACACGTCTTCCGCTCCAAGACGGAGGAGGAGATGCCCCTTCTCGAGGAACGCTTGGCGTGCTTGCGGGAAGCCGGTACTGTCTTGTATGAGAGGTACAGTTGCAGCGTGACGAGACTCATCGAGGCCGCCAATGGCTCGGCTGCAAGGCTTGTGAACTTGCTCGCCCGCGATTTCGACTGTTTCCGCGATGAGCACAAGTTCGACGGCCGTCGAAAGCCGGTGAGGATCCTCAAGAGAGCACAGATCCTCGTGGCCGACATCTGGGCATGCTTTGGCGGTGAGGGCATCGGTGCCTTTAAGGATATCGACAAGATCACCATGTTCGCCGACTACCGGGTCCCGCAGATTCTCAGCACCATGGGTTGTTTGTACTATAGCCCTTCGCTGGCGACGGCTATCACTGATAAGCGGGTTATTGAGAGCGGATCGAGGTTGGAGTTGCAATTGAGAGGTGAGCCTTTGCAACTACTATGTCACTTTTCCATGTGTCTTGCTAACTATGAGAACAGCGTGCAGTATTTGGTGCGTTGAGCTCATCAAACGGGAGATCCAGAGGGACCACCCTGGGACGAGCGTCAATGCCATTTTGATTGATTTCTTTTTGTATGATACCATGAAGGAGCTGGAGGCCGCTGGCACGGAGACGATAGGACATCACAGAACGCGGAGTATTTGGTACTAAGGTAGAGAGCAGCTTGATCAAGATATCGCCAATATGGGGAGACGAGAGACCTTCAACACCTCTGATAAGGGCTATAAGTCATGTTCGCTGTTGTCCAGCATAGAACATTTCGTGTGATAATTTACAGCAAAACCCTCGTGTCGCATATGCCTCGTGTTCTACTCCTCAAAGAACCGATCCGTCAAAGCCATCGAACCGCTAGAAACTCCAAACTCCGTCTGCTTATTCGCACATGGTTTTCGCGGGAAGGAAGCACCTCGACGGTCACCCGGTCAGCCACCCGTGCCTTCCCCCCTTGGTCACTCCCCAAAGGTCCACGAATACACAACCAAACTTTCATCCGATGCCATCCCGCCACGATCAGAGCCTTCATATACCCCCTCAATCCCATTCCTGTCACCAGC
>JFBX01000470.1:149758-174230 GCA_001563135.1 Colletotrichum simmondsii | reverse complement strand
CCCCCCCCCCCCTTCGCAGCTGTGTCCCAAGGTTCCCCTCATTGGCATGTGCGGTACGGAAGTGCGGTACTTCTTAAGAGGACAGCTGAGTGACATTTCAGGCAAGACAATGTCGCAGACGCTAAGTACATCTTGTGTAGGAGTCCAAAGGCACTGGACAGGTACCTTTCGACGGATGTGGTCATTGGTGGTGTGAGGTGTTGGTGGAAGTGGTCTGGTGCATGCTTCCGTGCAGGGAAGGAGCTGCAGCTTGGCCCGGTACCCCGTACTCCGTATGTACTCGCCCCCCTTTTTTCCCTTTTTTCCCTTCTTCTCCAGTCTTCCAGTGCGGGGTGTGGGGCCGCGGGCACTAAACACGGCGCTAAAACACGGGGGACAGTCTTATCCCCCGCCATTTCGAGCTCGCGATAAGTTGATAAGGCCCGATAAGCCTGTAATGATTCGGGCAGGTGAAGCTTGGCTTTTGCCATTTTACCTATCCATCGGGGCCAGTTTTCCTTTCCGTCCGATGGGAGATTGATAAAGCACTGATAAACTTCATGGAACGCTGATTAATGCTCTCGCACACGGAGGCCGAGCACCCTTGGCCCATGTTCTGTCCCGTGTTTGTTTCTCGCGTCTCAGTGACATGCAGCTGGCTTCTTCAAGATCCCGCCTCTTCCGGCTCTGATGTAGACGACTTCTAAGAATGCATTGATTGTTCCTGGTCGGGGCCCAACGAGATACTTCAAATCTTCTTCTAGCATCGTGGCAATCCAAGGCTGGAGTATGGATCAATCTCCAAGTCTTGCTGTCATCACTTGATCCATAGCAAAGTGTCCAAAAAGTAAAGACGAACGTGTCACATGCACGAAACACGAGAACGCTATCCGCGACTTTGCATTGCATGGCATGCATGTAGCGCACAGAAGGGAAGGCAGAGCAGACAGACGTGCATCGGCTGGTTCGGAGCGACAAAGCAGAGAGGGAGCCAGGGCGGATTCGGCAGGCAGATGGAACAGATAGACGACCAATGGGGCCCGTCATTCCGAAGGGGTAAGAAGATGCTTTGAACCGGTTAGTCATTGGTCAGTCGGTGGCCTATAATGCTCGTCACCATCTCCATCTGTTGGCATCGTCTAGAAAGAAACGATCGTTTGGCAGTCTGAAATAGAAATCTGATCAAGTTCAACTGTTAGTTCTGGTTGTCTTGACAACATCCCAATGCAATCTAACCCATACAGCGCATATTTTCTCAATCGATAGAGTTGCTCTAGTTCTCGAAACTCAACGTCTGGTAGATTTGATAGCCATAACCCAACGTCAGCTAAAGTCTTCTTCAATGACTTATTGAGCCTCTTTCCATCATATGAAGGGCTCAAATTGACTATTCCCGAATTAATCCACGGCATCAGATGGTCGAATCTCGTCGACAAGTTAGTAGGGCATCCCAAGCTGGCAGTGGCACACAATGTACAACCTACCTATCTAGTCAACCCAATTGCAATCAAAACACAACAAAAAAAGACGCAAAAAGTGCAAAAAAGAGTGACCCGAAAGTGAAGTCGAACTCAAGGGGTCGAGGTCCATCTCCTAAGAGATATGTGGAAATCCCCCGTCCCCAGCTGAGTGTTCCACTGGGCCACAGCGCCCGAGGGAGTTGGACCCCCGTTTGCTTGCGGGATGAGGGGGATGCGCTGGTCATGAAGGCTTTGCTTGCTTGCCGTCGCTGGCCGTCGAGGTTGTGGTTGGGCTTAGCCATTGAGCAAGATGAGGCTTGACCTGGATGGTGGTGAGGCTTGGGAGGGGGGTGACCGGGACGGGTTGACGATGTATGTGTGTGTGGGCTGGGTCTACTCCCAGCCGCACTGTATGGTATTCATCTAATTCATGTCCAGATTTCCTTTTCCCACTGTAGCCTTTTGAACATGAACCTCATCCTCCGTTGGCCATGATGCCCCGTCACAAACCCAGTGTCTATCGCCATGTCCAAACCCTTTCCATCGCCAAAACAATGTCTACACCCAAAACCGCTCACTGCAAAAACGAGTCATCGTCCTCGACAAGCCCCATCATCTGCTGGTTACTATAAAACCAATCCTCCAACTGCGCCGCGTTCCCCATCCACATCATCTGGTTCAGCGCACCCGACCCCGCCACACCCGCACCGTTCATCCCGTCCTCTGCTTCTCCGCCCGTCATCCCGGACATCTGCTCCGAGCCCACGTCCGACGATTGCTGTGTGTGCTGCTGCTGAGGATGCCCAGACGCGGGAGGGAACCCGAGCGCCGTGAGGTACTTGTCCATCTCCTGGCCCTGCTCCTCCGACTGCTGCTGCTGCTGGGCGTTGCTACCGACGCCGTTGTTGTTCCCACCGCTGCCGATGCCGCCGTGACTCCGCATCTCGACGTACCGGAGGGCAACGTTGTAGAGCACCTGAAAGAGGCGGCACAGCCGCGCCGAGGCCTCGGTGAACTCCTTTGCGCCCTGGATCGAGGCGACGAAGCCCTGGAGCCGGGCGAGGTCCGAGGTGTCACTCGTCTCGATTACCTGGCAGAAGATTACGATGAAGGGGACAAAGGGGGAGAAGAGGATGGTCCTGGTGTTGTTAGTGTGGCTGTACAATTTTGCGGAGGATGAAACGTAAGAGAGAACGCACCAATTCATGTACATGGGAAACAGGTAGTACGCGTCCTTCGCCATGATGGCCATGCAATCCTCGTGCCGCTGCAGCGTCGCCCTCGCGGCGTTGATGCACTCCGTCCCAAATGTCGTCGCGGACCCCGGGGGCGAGGGGACGGCGCGGTAGATGATTGTCAGCAGCGATAGTCTCAGGACCTCATCCGACACGTTGAAAAAGTCCATCGTGTTCTCTCCCACGGCCTCGATGGCCGACTTCAAATACTGCGACTGTCACGGCTGTCAGCACCCCTACAACAACTTCATGGGCTGAACAATCGCAGCAAACTCACATGCGTCTCCTGCGTCCGGTCCGTAACCCTCTTCAGCTCCGCCGCCAGCCCCCTCGCCCTCGCCTCCCGCACGGCGCTCGGCTGCGCAATCGCCTCGGGGCTGTACAGCTGCTCGTATGTCTTGCCCTGGATGCGCGAGACGATGACCCACAGACGGAAGTAGCTCATGAGCGCGCCGTGCATCTTGCTGGCGCTCGAGGGGTAGGGGGCCGTGACGTCGTAGTCCTGGATCGTCGAGGGGCGGCCGAGGCGGAGGGAGAGGGACTTGTCGATGAAGTAGACGGACCAGAAGAGGAAGATTTTGTATTCCTCGTCGTCTGGGTTCGTGGTGGCTGGGCCTGTTTCTGTGCCTATTGTGGCTGAAGAGGACGAGGACGATGATGATGAGGAGGCTGCGCGGTGGTAGCCTAGGGTTTGGCAGAGTTGGGCCGAGGCCACGTTGAGGGTCCAGGCGAGGCTTGGTTTTGCTACTTCCATTGCGTGGTAGGCCTGACGATGTTAGCTACAGACGTAGGGAAAGGGTGACAGGAAAGCATACCCCAAACAAGAGGGCCACAATCATGTCCATGGTGGCCGGGAGGTGCAGGGGCAGGTTGGCGAGGGCGGTCTGGAGGTTCCCCCGGCAGAGGGTGCCCATCTTGGCGCACTCCTCCCTGAGCTGCGCGCTCGCCGTCTTGGACTGCGTCATGTCGGTGTACATGCTCTCGAGGCCGGCGTTGACGATGATGAACTCGGCCTCGTTGAACTCTGTCGGCGCAAAGTAGACCTTGAGGACCAGGTCCGTGAAGTGGTCCGGGTGGAGGAACGTCGTCACCCACTCGAGGCCCAGCGTCTTTTGGGCTATTTAGACGTTAGTGATGTTTCTTTCGTTCGTAAGGGTTGATTCAGGGGTAGTAGGTCCAATGACTACGCACCCTTTGCCTCGCGGATGATGTTGACGGCGGACTGCACGGGCGGCATCTCGCAGTCGCCAAACGCCGGTCGGGCCACGGGCTTCGCCTGCGGGTACGTCAGCTCGTGCGACGCGGGCTGGTGCCGGAGGGCCTCGACGAGCGAGTGCAGGGCGTCGAGGGTCTCGCGCATCTCGAGCACCGAGGAGCCGTCGCCGACGGTCTTGCGGAGGAAGTCGTGGGCGAAGATGGACTGGGCCGTCATGGAGGACTCGCCCTCGACCAGCGGGTCCGTCGTGTGCTGCTGCTGCGTGGACGTGCTGGCTGGTGTTGTCGATATCGAGGACGAGGCGACTGTCTTGAGCTGGATGGGCGCCGGCGGGCCCCCTGATACTGCCCCTCCTGCTCCCCCGCCGGGTGTGGCGGTTGATCCCGAGACGGATGGTGCTGTTGACGGCGCTGCTGATGGTGCTTGGAGGGGGAACTGGAGTTTGAGGTCCTCGAGGAGGCGGACTACGCCGTCGAGGCGGCGGTCTATTAGGTCGATCTTCTTTTCACTGGGATGTGTGAGTTATAACTGGTGCAAGGGAGCAAAGACGAGACTAACTATTGAGGGGTGATGAGAATGCGAGTTCTCTTTTCTTTGGGTTTCAGCCCCGATGTGTTCTTACACTCGATGCCGGCGTGCTGGCAGTGAGCACATGGTTCCTCTCTATCACAGCGAATCTACAAAGCACACAGTCAGCCCTACGTCCAATGGATGGTGCCGGGTGACATGATGACATGGGCCAATGAAGGATGAGACAACGTACTTTACGGGCACGACAAGCATCACACTAAACGTATATGTTAGTTTCGGCGTGATTTACAACGACTGGGAAGTTTGAGGGTCTACTTACCGCTCGTTTGATGGGGAGATTGGCGCCGCCCACGCCGCCAGCAGCGGAGAGACCCGCACCAGCCCCGGTAGAGGAACCGGTGTCCATTGCGGCTCGGCGAAATATTTCCAAATGTGATCAGATGTCTTCACTTTAAGGGTAGGTCGTAACCGAGGAGCAAGGGTCCAAGGGACCAAGTCTCTCGGAAGGGGGATCCGGCGGGGCGGGATCGAAGAGATCCGAAGTCTAGAAGTGTCGTGTTGTACAGAGGGATGCCAAGCGAGACGTTGTGCCCGGGGCTGGGTGAATTCGGGGCCCGAACGAGACGGGATCACAAGATAACGAGCGGGCGTAGATGGTTCGGAACCTCTTCACAACTTTCGCGGGCGGGATGAGGTCGCGGCCCGGGGGCAACTAAGAAGGACGGGAACGGCGCGCGCGGGCTCCGCTTCCGGCGGATTTTATGGAGCAAAGAGGGCGGCCCCTGTGGCTGTGACTCAGCCGCTAGTGGTCCGCAGTTGAGGCTGGAGGCTTGCCCGTCTTTGAATTGGTCACCTTACGGGTGCGATGTGCATGCGTGGTAGAATATATTTTAGAAGGGGAACAAGATGAGAAAAGAAGGGATTCTGGAACCCATATGAGGTGTGGGATCAAAGGCACTTCGTTGCAGAACGCATGCACGATTTTTAGTAATTCAGATCCCCGTGTTCACCCCCTTGCCATGGATGCTTCCAGGGGTCCGGGTGACGGCACATCTCTGCGATTCAGGGCTCATCCAGGCGCAGACGCGGTGGTTCGCGCCGGATAGGCCGCTGTAGCGACGCATCTGAACTGGGGTCACTGGTTGTAGGTAGAAACTAACTAGGGAATTGTAGAACTATGATTCGCCAATAGAAAGTGCGTCGATCACGGAATCGCAGTGTTGTCACGTTCTAGCGCCGCCGTTGTAGTCTATTCAAACGTATCCCACCGGCAACGCCAGGGCCACATCGCCGGCATGGACGCATTTGGATCTGTGAATGCCCGTGATAGGTAGGAAGAGGCATGGACCAGCATCTCTGACGGGGACGGAGTAAGGGCGGCGCAAGCACGGAGTCTTTCCATTGTGCGGCGTCCGCTTGTCCTTCCGGCTTCCGGCTCCATAGGTCAGAATGACTCCGGGCAGGACTATATGGAGGGCATCTGCCGCTTGCTGTTTTGTTCGAATCGAAGATGCCATCTTCGAAATGGACGGAGACACATGGCACGAAACCGACCTGTCTGCTCAACCTAGGGCACTGCTGGCATGGTTGGTTACGGCGACATGCTGTCCATAGGTACGGTCTTTGTGGCAACTGTTCGGTGACTCGTGAGTAGCTCAACCCGGAGGAGACAGCGCTCCCACGTGTCGGCGCGGCGCCGTAGCGTCTCAGATATCCGCCGTGCCGCCCGGCGAAAGAGTCATCGGCATCATCGACGTCGGACTCGGTCAAACCAAAACATCCTGCTGACGCGGTTACACCTCATCACACATCGATCGAAAGGGGAACTCCTTTAGCCTTTAATGGTTTGGGATGAAGGGAAATTTGGACAATGTCTGACGCCTCGCGTCCCGAGAGCACCGCACCCCGAGCAAAGCAGCAGAGCGGGCGCCCGGGCGCGATGAACCCGCGGCCCCCGCTGCGAGCCTGCCAAGCTGGAGTCGAACCAATCGCGCTCGTTCCTGTACCGAAGCGGGGGGTCCACTATGCCGGAGAGTGGAGCGTTCTCGCTTCCATGACGGCGGTCCGCGGGAGAAGCCAAGGCCTCGCAGCAGCAGCTTCAATGACGGAGACTCTGCGACGCTGGCGATCAGTCATCTCGCGTTTGCGTGTTCAATTCTCCGAATTTCCAATGTCGACATGCGCGTTTGAAAAGAATTCTCCTGGCTCGCCTTGAGGTGCACAGCATCATATAACCTGCATCGTCTGGTTTTCTCCATCTCATCTACAAGAGAAACCAACCCGCCGGCTCACGTCTCTTGATCGTACGAACACACCACGCGACACAGACGATCAGATCTTGGGGTGAACCACCCGTCAGCCGCACAATATGGGGGCCGAAAAGAAGGAGCACACTCCGGCTGAGGATACCGTCGCCGCCATCGCTTCGCCAAACGAAGCTGTCAAGGAAGAGGGCGGCGCGTTCAAGGCCTACCTGGTATGAAGGCCGCCAACTTGAAACTTTTACATCCTGGGGGTATGCTAACGTCTCCCAGAGAATCTTTTCCTTTGGAGGACCCTTTGAGAAGCTCCTGCAAACTATTGCGATAATATGCGCCCTCGGCGCCGGCGCCGGCGTGGCTCTGCAGAACTTGATCTTTGGCAGCTTCGTCACCACCATCCAGGACTTCACCACCGGCCAGTCCACGCCTCAACACTTTCGCAATGAAGTCTCCAAGCTGGCGTACGTCTCTGTTCATCCACAAAACATCACTGCAAGCTAACACCCCCAGGCTCTACTTTGTCTACCTCGGCATCGCGCGTTTCGTCCTCGCCTACGGCTACATCTCCCTGACAACCTTCTCCGCCTACCGCATCACGCGCAACATCCGCCACGCCTACCTCCACGCCGCCCTCCGCCAGGAAGTCGCCTTCTACGACATCGGCTCCGGCGGCTCCATCGCCACCCAGGCCATCTCCAACGGCCGCCTCATCCAGGTCGGCATCGCCGAGAAGCTCGCCCTGACCTTCCAGGGGCTCGCCGTCTTCGTCACCGCCTTCATCATCGCCTTTGTGACGCAGTGGAAGCTCACGCTTATCGTGTGCTGCATCGCGCCCCTGATTCTGGTCGTCATGGGCGTCGTATCCACCATCGAGGCCGGCCTCGAGACGAAGATCCTCGACATCTACGCCCAGGCGGGCTCCTTTTCCGAGGGCATCCTCTCGAGCGCGCGCACCGTCCACGCCTTTGAGATCCGCTCGCGCCTGGTGCAAAAGTTTGACAGGTTCCTCGAGGACGCCCACCGCATCGGCAACAAAAAGTCGGCCCTGTTTGGCGTGCTCTTTTCGTTTGAGTACTTTGTCATCTACGCCGGCTTCGCCCTGGCGTTCTGGCAGGGCATCCACATGCTGAACCGGGGCGAGATTACCGAGTCTGGAGACATTTTCACGTGAGTAGTCCGCAGCATTTTTCAGGAGCATCAGCTAACAGGCTTCAGGGTCCTCCTGTCGGTCGTCATCGGCGCAACGAGCTTGACCATGCTGGCGCCCTACATTATCGAATTCACCCGCGCCGCCTCCGCTGCCGCCCAGCTCTTCAAGCTCATCGACCGCGTCTCCGAGATCGACCCCTTTGACAAGTCGGGCCACCAGCCCACCGAGACCGTCGGCGTCGTCGACCTCGAGAACGTCTCCTTCGAGTACCCGACGCGCCCCGGCGTCACGGTTCTCGACAACTACTCGCTCCACGTACCCGCGGGCAAGGTGACGGCGCTCGTGGGCTCCAGCGGCTCCGGCAAGAGCACAATCATTGGGTTGATTGAGCGGTGGTACAATCCAAAGTCGGGCACCATCAAGCTCGACGGCCAGCCGATCGACCGGCTGAACCTCAACTGGCTCAGGAAGAATGTCCGGCTCGTGCAGCAGGTGAGACGAGAAGCACTTACATTTTGAAGCATCGCTGACAACCTCAGGAACCCGTCCTTTTCCAGGGAACAGTCTTTGACAACATTGCCAACGGCCTCGTCGGAACCCCGTGGGAGTCATCCCCCCGCGAGGAGCAGCTCCGTCGCGTCCAGGACGCCGCCAAGATTGCCTTTGCCCACGACTTCGTCTCCCAGCTGCCCGAGGGCTACGACACAATGATTGGCGAGCGCGGCGGCCTCCTGTCAGGCGGTCAGAAGCAGCGCGTCGCCATCGCGCGCAGCATCATCTCGGAACCCAAAGTCCTCCTCCTCGACGAAGCCACCAGTGCCCTGGACCCGCACGCCGAGGGCGTAGTGCAGCAGGCTCTAGACAAGGCCGCCGAGGGCCGCACGACCATCGTCATTGCCCACAAGCTCGCCACCATCCGCAAGGCGGACAACATTGTCGTTATGAACAAGGGCGCCATTGTCGAGCAGGGGACGCACGAGGGGTTGTTGGCGCAGGGCGGCGCGTATACCCGTCTCGTGAGGGCGCAGAACTTGAATGTGGCCGAGGAAGGGTCCATCACCGAGACGGAGGAAGACGACGACGAAGCGGTGACGGCGGCGGCGGCGGCTTCCGGGAAGGAGGGCATTGAGCTCACAAAGACCATGAGCCGGTACCGGACGACGGACCAGACGCGGATGGAGGCGCAAAAGGAGCGCGACAACTTTGATCACTACAAGCCCATCGGGCTCATCAGCGTCGTCATCCGCATGGTGCGCGAGACCCCTGAGCTCAAGTGGGCGTACCTCGCGACGTTGCTGGCCGTGGTAGTCGCCGCTGGCGCATTCCCCGGTCAATCCCTCGTCATCGCCAACCTGGTCGACGTCTTCACGATGACGGGCTCCGAGATGATCTCCAAAGGCAACTTCTACTCCCTCATGTTCTTCGTCCTCGCCCTCGGCGTGCTCTGCTGCTACTTCGTCATGGGCTGGGCCACAAACGTCATCGCCCAGGGTCTCAACCACAAGCTGCGCCGGCAGTCCCTCAACGACTTCCTCCGCCAGGACCTGCAGTTCTTTGATCGCGTCGAGAATAACACGGGTGCGCTCGCGAGTCGTCTCGAGTCGAACCCGCAGGCCATCCTCGAGCTCATGGGCTTCAACATTGGCCTCATCCTCATCTCGTCGCTGAATGTCATCGCGTGCGGTATCCTGGCCATCGCCACGACCTGGAAGCTGGGTCTCGTCGTCGTGCTCGCGGGTATGCCGCCGCTGGTGTCCTCGGGCTACATCAAGGTGCGGCTCGACTCGCGCCTGGATACAAAGACGTCGAAGCGGTATTCTGCCAGCGCAGCGATTGCGTCCGAGTCTGTGACGGCAATCAGGACTGTTTCGTCTCTCGCTATTGAGGAGTCGGTGTTGAAGAGGTACACTGATGAGCTCGACAACGCCGTGAGGGCTTCGACTGGCCCCCTTTTCGTCATGACTGTTGCGTTTGGACTGACCCAGGCCATTGAGTACTTTTTCATGGCCCTCGGGTTCTGGTGAGTTTTGATGTTGCACATGTCCGTTTCGGATGCTAACTTTCGAACAGGTACGGCTGCCGGCTGCTCTCGTTCAACGAGATCACAATGTATCAGTTCTTCGTCGCCTTCATGGGTACCTTCTTCTCCGGACAGGCCGCCTCGCAGCTGTTCCAGTACTCGAGCAGTAAGTTGAATCTTCTCCGCCAGTGATGTCACACACTCTGACCCTCTCAGGCATGACCAAGGGCATCAACGCCGCAAACTACCTCTTCTGGCTGCACGACCTCCAGCCGTCCATCCAAGAGACGCCCGAGAACCGCGACGCCGCGCCAAAGGCCGGCGCCTCGGTCGACTTCCAGCAGCTGCGCTTCTCCTACCCCCTGCGACCCGATGCGCATATCCTCCGCGCAGTCGATCTTGAAGTGAGCCCCCCTCAAGTACCTGACAGAAATCATGCCTGACACACATCCAGATCAAAAAGGGCCAGTTCGTCGCCCTGGTAGGCGCCTCGGGCTGCGGCAAATCCACAATGATCGCCATGCTCGAACGCTTCTACGACCCGACAACAGGCAGCATCGTCATCGACGGTGACGCCGCCCTGTCGGACCTCAACCCCCGCCTCTACCGCCACATCGTCGCCCTCGTCCAGCAAGAGCCCACCCTCTTCCAGGGTTCCATCCGCGAGAACGTTTCGCTGGGCATCGACGCAGAGTCCCTGGACGAAATCGTCCCGGACACCCAAATCGAAGCGGCCTGCCGCGCAGCCAACGCGTGGGACTTTGTCTCGTCTCTCCCTGAAGGTCTCGCGACCCCCTGCGGCAGCAGCGGAATGCAGTTGTCGGGAGGACAGAGGCAGCGCATCGCCATCGCGCGGGCGCTGATCCGCCAGCCCAAGATCCTGCTTCTCGACGAGGCGACGAGCGCGCTCGACACCGAGTCGGAGAAGATTGTGCAGCGCGCGCTGGAGGAGGCCGCGCGCGACGGGGAGAGGATCACGATTGCTGTCGCGCACCGGTTGTCGACCGTCAAGGATGCCGATGTGATTTGCGTATTTTATGGCGGGAGGATCGTGGAGAGGGGCACGCATGCGCAGCTTGTGGCCAAGGGGGGCATGTACAAGCAGATGTGCGAGGCGCAGAACCTCGAGTGAGCAGGGGGGAAGTTGAAGAGCTTCGTCTATGCTGAGTTGTTGCAATTTTCGGCCTGGGAGTTGAGCGCTTGTCTCCTCCTATAGAGCACGGCGTTTGGGAAACGGGGTTTCTGTACGATTATCTGGCATGCCACTGCGCAACTCAATCGTTCATGTTTGTCCTAGAGACACTTAGATTCGTAATGTTTAGACTCAAAGAGACCACTCTCATGCTCTGTAGTCCAATGTCCTGCAAAGCGTCCTCTCCCCTTGAGAGAAGTGATGACCGTCCCGGAGGGCGGAACCTGTTAATAGTCACACTCGTGCTAGATTCCGATCCCGCGGCTTTGGGTCCGTTCAATGTCACCATCTTCTCGACTTGCTCCCACAATTCTAGAATTGAGGCTCGGTCAACCATGCTGTCGGCGCAACGATCGGGAAATGCAGCTTCGAGCGAACTCGCTTTCTATGCTACTAGCAGAAACATGGTCCCCAACGTGGTCTCCGGAACAAGAAGGCGGTCCATTAAAAAGCCAAGGAAAGCTTCTTCACATCGTGGCAAACTTTGGGGGGTCCATCGGAGCTCGTGCCGTCGTCGTCCTTGGCGTTTGCGCAGAACATCACCCACGACACGTTCCGTCAGCACACGCCCTTCTTCAAGGATCATCTCGGGCTCTTGCAAGCAGCAGCGATTAAGCAAAAGTCTGTAAAATGAGATGGTAAGCTTGTTCCCCAAAGGCACCAAAGACATCGACACCACCAAGACTAACACACCCCCGCCGTCGACCCTGGTTCCCCGACTTACACCGGCAGCCGGCAGCCAATCAGAGACGCCAATTCACCCACGGGGTCGGACCCAACGGCCACGGTCAACTCTTGTCTCTTCCCGGCAACACAAACCTCTCGACCGACTACAACCCGGCGAAGAATTGACGAATAACAACGAGGTTCTCAATCAGATTCGGGAAGCTCAGCAAGCTTAGAAAGCTCATGATCCCTTCTCAACCTGCAGCGCCAAGCCAACGCCACATGACGCCGTTCATCTCTTGTGCCTTCTGGCAACCCACCCCACGCAGCGTTCGCAGGCTTCATCCCCAATCCGCAGACCGAGCACGCCCAGCTTCCAGCTTCGGAGCTTCTTCCTTCTTGCTTGCCCTAGGGCCTAGCATGATTAGCTGTCATCTCCGCTTCGCCGTCAAATAACAAGTGTCTTGGCGTTGGGAAGCCCGAGATGGCCCCGACTCACCACCTCAAAGTTCGCGCAGAGACACGTGCCTCTGTCGCTCAAAACGAGCCGTGAAGTTACATTCAGCTTCTTCCATCCGACCCAGCACGCCGTCATGATCTCGGTCTAGCCGTCGTTCTGCCCCTGTGCCGTCCAATAGCACATCGATATCGATGCGCTCGGTGCAGACGGAATCCTACCCATTAGTTCTGCGCAGGCTGGGATGATGCGCCGCGCAATCTGCAGCTCTCTCGCCCGGAGCTGTCTTCGAAGTATGGGACCCACGAACGCGAGGATCCGCGAACCGACAGAGTGTTTTTGTCATGCAGTAGACAGGGAACTTTTGGCGGGGGAATAACACCCTCTGGACTCTTGAAAGACATGGGATGACTTTTCGTCCCCTTGCTGAACTTATTGGTATATAAGCTCCCGAGCCGCAGGAAAGCTTCCACTCTATCGTCCCGTTCAAGCTTGTTGTGCCCTTCTTCTCATCCCACGCTTCATTGTGCTCTTTGGCTTCACTTGCAGCCAAATTCACTCACAAAGATGGTCAAGCTCAACCCCCTCGCCGCCGTCCTGGCCGCGGTCTCGCTGTCGTCCCTCGCCTCGGCGCAGACCTACCAGCGCCTCGGGACGTGCCCGGACCTCGGCTGCGTCCTCCCGCCCGACCAGTCCGACTTCCTCCCCGGCCAGACCTTTGACCTCCGCGTCGAGGTCCACGCGCCCGTCAACGGCTCCGAGGCCTTCAACAACGGCGTCCCCGACGAGGCCTTCAAGGCGACCATTGCCAAGGAGGGCGGCGCCGCAAAGAGCCTGACCGAGTTCTTTGGTCTCGAGGAGCCCAAGCTCGAGAAGTGGTCGTTTGGGTGGTACGAGGACCTCTTCGCCGAGGATGCCAAGCAGAAGAGCGTCGTCAACGTGGCGTCCAAGATTTGGCGCCGCCTCGCGCTGTACGAGCCCGGCAACTACGTCGTCACCCTCACGTACTACGACGGCAAGAAGACCACCGCCAACTGGGTTGTGCGACCCCTGGCGACGGAGAAGAAGGCGAAGAATGTCATCTTCTTTATTGGTATGTCTCTGTGGTTGTGGTGTTTGTGCTCATGCTAACTTGGACTCAGGCGACGGAATGACCACCAACATGGTATTTACACAGAGTCATTTCCCCTGAACACGCGCTGACACCCACAGGTCACTGCCGCCCGTCTTCTCGGCCACAAGAGCATCAATGGAAAGTACCAGACTAGCCTGGCTCTCGACAAGTTCCCGGTCATTGGTCACCAGATGACCCATTCCATTGACAGCTACATCACCGACTCTGCCAACTCGGCGTCGGCGCTGTACTCTGGCCACAAGAGCACCGTAAACGCCATGGGGTAAGTGGAGATGATGGACCGTCAAAGTGCTCGCTGACATGTGCCAGTGTCTATGTCGACTCTTCCCCCGACGCCTTTGACGACCCCAAGGTCGAGACCATTGTCGAGCTGATCCACCGTATCTGGGTATGTCAGAAGTCCCTACCCCCTGACCCAAACTAACAAACGCAGGGCTCCGCCTGGGGCGCCGTCTCCACGGCCTTCATCGCCGACGCGACCCCCATCGCCCTGACGGCGCACACCCGCGCCCGGTCCCTGTACGGGCCCCTGATCGACCAGGCCCTCAACGGCATCACGAACTACACCTGGACGAAGATGACCGGCCCGGACGTCTACCTCGGCGGCGGCGCCGAGCAGTTCTACCCGGGCAAGGGCTCCTACCAGGGCAAGGACTACTACGCCGCCTTCGCCGACAAGGGCTACAGCGTCGCCCTCAACAAGACGTCGCTCGAGGCCGCCGACCCCAACGAGCGCATCCTCGGCATCTTCACCCAGGGCAACCTCCCCGTCTGGCTCGACCGTAATGTCTTGACGGAGAACCTGGCCAAGCTGAGCAACGATCCCACGGGCAACAAGAGCGCCGCCGCCGACGTCCCCGGGCTCAAGGAGATGACGCTCAAGGCCGTCGAGACGCTGCACAACCGCGGCGGCGAGCGCGGCTTCTTCCTGATGTCCGAGGCCGCGTCCATCGACAAGCAGATGCACGCCCTCGACTACGACCGCGCGCTGGGCGACCTGCTCGAGCTCGACGACACCGTCAAGGCTACGCTGGAGAAGCTCGAGGAGCTCGGTATTCTCGAAGAGACCCTCGTCGTCGTGTCGTCCGACCACGGCCACGGCTTTGAGTGAGTGCCCTCGTCAACATCAACTTACGTTTTCCGTACTGACATGAGCAGCGTCTTTGGCAACGCCGACACAAAGTACCTCGCCGAGCAAAAAGACGACCGCACGAAGCGCAAGGCCGTCGGCGTCTACGCCAACTCGGGCCTGTCGCAGTACACCGTCGAGCAGCCCGGCGTCTCGTACAACACGGGGCCCAACTTCCCGCTCAACTGGTCCCCGCGCTACGCCATCGCCGCGGGCTTCGGCGCCAACCCGGACCGCCGCGAGGACTACAAGCTCCACGCTGACGGCGCGCGCACGCCCGCTGTCGCGGCGACGAATACCACGGACTACTACGCCAACCCCAAGGATGCTGTTGATGGCTTCGTGGTGAATGGTACGCTGCCGACCAACGAGGCGCAGGGCGTGCACTCGTTGACGGACGTTGCTGTGTGGGCGAGGGGACCTTGCCAGGAGACGTTTGGCGGGACGTACAGCAACATTGATGTTTTCTACAAGATGGCGAACTGTCTTGGTCTCGCGCAGCCTAGGAATGCGACGGCGCCTGGGGCTGGGTGTGCGAGGAAGGCTCGGGCTCTTCATGCTTGAGTTGGAAAGGGGGTAAACAGGTTTTGAGACTTTTGATATAGCATGGCGAGCGGGTGTTGGATGGTTGATGTTTGGGTGCAGAGGCTGGAGAGGCTCTCACGTAACGAAACTCGGTGATGAAGAATAGAATTAATACTACGCTGGTCAGGAATTCTCTCTATGCCTATCGCTAGACTGAACAGTCTGATCTACTGGTTGATGCTGTGGTGTTTGTAGACATGGCCTGCCAGGTGGACGGACGGAAACGCTCCTCTCCGTCCGTCACCATGTAAGTCACCCAGAACTCGTTTGAAAGCCCGCTTCAAGGCCATCTTCGTGTACGAAGTTGCACACCGTTCTCTGAAATCGAAAGCACCGTAGAAGGCTCGTGCTACGTCAAGAGTATAGTCTTGTAAAATTGTTCATGCATCGCCGCCCCCAAAATCAAGTTAATGAGGTTGTGCACGATGCCTCCCGAGAAGCAGCGCGAACATAAATCCCAAGATACCAGATCTATGTTTCCATTCAGCCTTCACGCAAGGAACTCTTCAACTTGCCCGAGTCAACATTGAGAGTCTAGGCCCCAGTGCCACTCGGCGATGTTACAACGGTCCCCCGGGCCCCCATCCGCTCGGGCCCATCATCGGCCGATGAACTGGCCATGATCCACTTCCGTCGTCCGTTTTGTCCCCCGCCGTCAGCCCACGATGGACGGGATCAGTTTACCCTTTTGGGTGTATTGTCCACGGGCAGAGAATCTGTTCGCTTTTCGTTAGGGAACTAGATGGGCTAGGACGAGGGTACCGGGAAAAAGGAGCAAACAGATGGCCTCTGCCTTGGCTCAACCCAGGTGAGCCGCAAGCATGGTTACATCCCGGAGGACAGGCAGGCAAGCGAGGCAGAAAGATCAGACGCGCAGGTGTCAACTGATGTAGCTATGTCGTGCATTGTTCGTTTCTTGTTTAGATTGCTGCCCCCATCCGGATCTCTTGCGAGGGGGTATGGTTCGTGTGCTAAGCAGGGTCGATCTCCCGCGCGGTCCGACTCTGTGGGGGTTGACTCGCAACCTGAGTGGATGCAGAACACCAAGAGTCACGAAGATGCCAAAACCCGTGAGAACTTCGTTGCTCTTCGATTCAATGCTTGTAACCTGATGTCAAGATCTGTTCGCGCTATCTACATGAACCCACCATGACCATCAACCCAAAACCCCGAAAAGAAAGATCCAAAATTCACCTCTCAGCAAGCCTCTCCAGAATCCCCATCGCCTCCTCATCATCAACCTCTCCCTCCGCACACTTGCCCGTAAAACAACTCGAGTGCGCCCATACCCGAGCCCCCTCAAACCCGTCCACCAATCCGTCAACATTCTCCTTCCTCACCCCGCCGCCAATGATAACCTCCAGTCCCTTTCCCGTCCCCTTGCCGGCAGACGACGCCGCCTCCCGCACAACAACCTCCAGCGCCGCCCGGTTCGCCGCCGCATTCCCCGGCCCGCCGGACGTAAGCACCCCCTCAAACCCGCAACCCACCAAATCCCTCACCCCCCTCGCAATCGTCTCGGCCGCCCCATCGCGAATCACCTCGTCAAAAGCCCGGTGGAAAGAACACGCCAGCCCGCCGGCGGCCTCCACCAGCCTCCGATTCCTCTCAACATCAACCACAACCCCACCATCACCACCGCTGCTCCTCTCCAACACCCCAAACACAAACCCATCCCCCCTCTCCCCCCTCAACACGCCCCGAAACCTCTCCACATTCCTCACCATCACCTCAAACTCGTCTTCGCTGTAAACAAAGTCCACTTCGTCTTCGGGACGCTTCCCCCGCGGCCGAATCATGATCCGCACGGGTACCATGAGCCAGTTATTCACGCCCTCGAGGTCCGCGAGCGCGGGCGTCGTGCCGCCGACGGCGTAGCTCCCTCGCGCGTTGAGCTCGATGCGCTGCGCGCCGATGGCCTGGGCGTGTAGCGCCGAGGACGGGGAGAAGACTGGTATCTCGAGGTGGATTGGCATTGCGGGCGGTGTTTGCTTTGTGACTGTCATTTGGGTGGTTGTGTTGGTTGTATTGATTTGAGAGAATCGATAAAGTGGTTGGAGGTTTAGATAGATTGGATAATCCGTTGATGTGATAGGTTCAATCGAATTAAGGTAGCGGGGAAAAGTAACGACAACCCTGCGAGTTTCGGTCAAACGTTGGTTTTGACTTTAGAGAATCGAGGGATAAAGGACACAATCAAAGGATGAAAACCGAAAAGTCAATTGCAAGACGCCCACGTTTTAAAGACTCGAGAGTTCCTACGATAATTCTTGTTTGTTCGTCTCTCGTCGCCCATTCTGTCCTTATCAGCCTTGCTTTTGCCCCTTCGCTCGGACGGCACTTTTAATATCAGATCATGCCACCCTTCCTTGCTTGCTGTTCGTGTCAGTTACCCCACCGGCGAACATGGAGTCTTGGAGACCTGGACTGAACAAAGTCGTTCGAGTTTCCCCCCTCGGTTGGCTTAGTCATTGTGTACATCTTATTTAACTTGAGACGTGGGATAGAGGGGGGCACAATCGAAGCATGGGGAAGCTATGAATGATTGATGCTCAATTCCTATGAAGGTGCTATGGGGAACTATCTGGTGGGGGCCTGGACGACCGGGGTCTATCCTTCTCCCACTGCCTGCATCCCGAAAGCCATGATGGGTATCTCTGCCATTAACCTCATCCCAACGCCTAAAACAAGGCCCGAATCCAGCCAGAATTCTCAATGCCAATGTCGACGTTCGACTGCTTCCTTTCGAATGCAGCTAGAATGCCCATGCCCATGTGAAAGCCTCCAAACCCGTCATCACTGCGTCTGTGCTAGTGGCGGGCCAATCCAGCAACTGAATGCCAGTGCTGCCCTGATGAAAGTCGCAATGTCCTGATCTGGAGAGCAAGAATGTACAATGCTAGAGGCTCACGCCTTGCGCTGAGAGGACGCAGCCTCAAAGGCCTGGAACATCTCTGGCTCGTACTGAGGCACATGGGCGTTCTTCGGGCCGCCGCCCTGATCGTTGCTGTGCTCGGTGAGATGCTGGCGGGGAGGGTAGGGAGAAACGTAGGGACGAGGGAATCGCTCGTCTTCGGTCTGTCCACGGTCGTGCATGTAGCCGCTCTGAGGGGCGTACTCGGCAGGATTCTGAGGAAGAGAGGCAGAAGAAGCAGAGGGACGCTGGATCTGCTCGTTCTGGGGCTCCTCGTGACGATCCATGTAGGCTCCCTGGCGGCTGTAGTCCTCGGTGGCATGCTGACGAGTGGTTGAAGAGAAAGATGGAGCTTGGAACACTTCCTTCTCCTGGTAGGCTCCCTGACTGTGGTGCTCGTTGGCAGGCTGACGAACAGGGGCAGAAGAAGAGCATTGCTGCAACTGCTCATTCTGAGGCTCCTCGCGACTGTTGCTTTGAGCGACCTGGCGATGATGATCCTCGCTGACCTGCTGATGAGCAGAAGGACGGCGAGAGAGCTGCTGGTGACCAGAGCTGGCTGTCGAGGGGCGCTGGATGTAGTTCGGAATGGTCGAGGGATAGCCAACGTAGCCGGGAGACGGCGCGGCACTGTGCTGCGCGGGGCTGTTGTAGTTGGGCGTCATCGCAACCGAGCTGCGGCCAGAGGACATCGAGACTTGACCATCCGAGTAGCGAGGCATGACATGAGGCTCAACGCGCGCCGAGCTGGGTCGATTTCCGACAGGGTAGCCAGAGTAGCCCGTGCTCGACTGCTGCGACTGGGGGTACTGAGGATCCTGGCCGTACTGGTGAGATCCCATGGCAGGCTGGTGGCCGTAGCTCACAGAAGGGGCACTCTGGTGTTGGCCAGTGTTGTACGCAACATTCGCGTGGTATCCCTGGCTACCGGGAGCATGCTGGTTGCGGCTCTGATCGTAGCTCTGGGTGGCGTAGTTCTGATCGTAGCCACGGTTCTGGTCGGAGCTCTGGATGCTGTGGTCCTGGTTGTAGTAGCCCTGGTTGGCATGGTTCTGCTCGTAGCCGCGGTTCTCGTGGTTGTGGAAGGAGCCCTGAACGCTACGGTTCTGGTCGTGATAGCCCTGAGTGGCCCGGCTCTGATCGTATCCACGGTTCTCGTGGTTCTGAGAAGGGCCCTCGACGCTGCGGTTCTGATCGTAACCATGGCTGCTAGAAGTCTGGCCCTGATAGCCCTGGTTGTCATCACTTCGACCATGGCACTGGTTGATGTACTGCTGACTTTGGGCGGCGTACTCCCGTTCATAGTACTCGCGGTTCTTGGCGCTCTGATCCCAGTAGGTCTGGGAGTTGGGGCCATTGTCGAATCCCTGGGGGTTGGTGGTTTGGCCGTAGTAGTCGCGGGCCTGGTTGTACTGGCCCTGGTTGCCAGAGTTCTGATCGTAAGCCTGAGCTCTGGGGCCCTGATCGTAGTAGCCGTGGCCACCAGACTCCTGTCCGTTGTGATTCTGCATTCTGGGACCCTGATCGTAGAAAGGCTGACGGCTGGGCTGCTGTCCGTAGTACGCCTGGGTTCTGGGGCCCTGGTCATAGTAGCTATTGGTCTCAAGACGGGCCGCCATTCGAGCGCGTTCCTGGGGTGGCTGCCGGCCACGCTGAGAGACCCTGGGACTGTCGTACGGGTGAGCACGGAAGTCGCGGTTCCGCGTGACAGCCTTGGGAGGGCGAGTGGGCAGCGATGAGCGCTCCTGCGACATGTTGCGCTGGGGCACCAAGCCGGGGCCACGAGGGCTCATGTCAGTCACGGGGGCCGAGAAAGTAGGTCGTCGACCCGCAGCACGCTTAACAGCGCGAGCGGCAGTCTCAATCTGCTGGTCCCGAGCAAAAGCGCGAAGGTCGTTGTCAACATCGACAACATCGTCATCGTCTCCCTCGCCGTCTTCGTCACCTCCATCATCAACATAATCTCCGTCGTTGTGGTCGGTTCCCTCAGAGAAGCTGGTTTCGTTCTCCTCATCAGTGGTCTCGCCGGTATGCTTGTCGAAGCTGTCCTGAGCCTGGGTATCCTGGGAAGGAGCAGACGCCTCACCCTGCAGCTGACTCTTCTTAAGCGCGGCCATGGCACTCTTCATCTCGCGTACGTACGGAGCCGCAAAGGGCGAGAAATGCTCCTTGTCGTGATTCTGGAAATAATGCTCCACTGTCTGGTTGTTAGCATGGCAAGTATGTCGACGGAATGTGCTCGACGTACCAAGACTGAGGTGGGTGTATTGGCGCTTGGCATTGGGGCCCATCTCCCGCTGCATAATGATGGCCAAATCTTCCCAAGATCTGGCTGAGCCACCGCCAATCCCTTTCGCCGAGATAGGGACGATGGAACGCCAGAAGACGCGCTCTTCCTCTTTGCTCCACGCTTTGCCGGGCATGTTGGCGCGGTAGGGGTGTCGTAGTTGCGGTAGAAAGCTTTCGAGGCAATTCTTGTGAGATTCAAGGCTTCTCTTCGTCTAGTGTGTGATGTTTAGGAAGGAACGGCCGCGCAGTCACAGGTATTGGCGGTCGGAAAGAAGAATATTGCTGTGGGTTCAGGAATTCGAAATTATTTTTTCGGAAGAATTTTGTGCGGCAAGAAGTGGAAGCGTGTTGAGTACGCGCTCGCGTCGAATGTAGGAAGGAATAAATATGCCCTGAGGAAGTAGGAGTGGCCGGACTCCTGTAGGCGGGTGGTAGGTTGATATTTATATTGTTGGCAGTTGAGGCGGCCGTGATGGGCCGTGATGGGCCGAGTGACCCCATGGCGGTGAATAGGTGATGCGGTCGAAGGGTGACGAGACGGAAAGTTGATGGAACGGAAGACGGTGGGACGAAAGGTTGATGCGATGGAAGGCCACCTCTTCCGCCCAAAGCAAATCTTCTGGTTGTGATGCGATGGAGTCGCAAGAGCTTGCGGTGAATTGGCGATACGGTAGAACATATTGTGGTGAATAGGTTATGTGACGGAAGGGCGATGCGGTTGAAAGGTGATGCGGTGGAAAGGTTTCTGGCGGAAAGGTGATGCGATAGAAGGGCTTTGCGACGGAAGACTGATGTGACGGATCAAGAGTCGATGTGGTGAATAGGTTGTGCGATGGATTGGTGATGCGACGAAAGGTGGATGCGATGAAAGATTGGACGAGTGATGGCCTGCTAGGAAGGAGCAACGGAGGCGAGGTCGGTATCATGGCCGTATTCGAGCCAGGTTACTCAGTCGTGGATGACAGATGGACGACACAACCATGGACAGGTCTTCAGGAGACGGCAGCAAGTATCCATGTGGATGTCCAGGATCGATGCCTTGTGTGTGGATGGACGTTGACGAAGATCGACGTGGCCAAAGGCTGACGTTTGAAAATGTGCAGCTGGGACAAGTGGGTGTGCTTCAAGTCACTCTGAGCAAGCAGAAGCTTGCGACTCCCAACCAGTTCTGGGTGATGCCAAAGACAGCCCAACAAACGACTTGCTCCAGCGTTGACCGAAACTCCATCTGCTGTTGAGCCATCTTCTGGATCGTCTTCGACATGTCGATTTTCGACCACCATCAGCAGATGGCAACAAAAAGACTGCTCCACTGCTCACAGGCCTTTCGCACACCAAAGTCGTCTGCAAAGGGCTTGTGGAGAGTTGAGCTGACTCTCTTTGACCTTGGAGAACTTCGACCGAGACGAGCAGCACAGCCCTGCATTGAGCCCTTTGAACCTAAATCGAAGATCCAGCTGGAAGACAACCTACTCAAAAGGACTCTGGGGGTCGGCTGCTTTGTACCCCCTGGCAGTCAACGCTGCTGCCAGCCGCCACTCAAGTCTCGAAAGCTGTCACCAAGTTAGAACCCATTGCCTGACTACAGGGGGCGATTACCAACAATGCTCTTCTTCTCGGGGGCAACAACACCCTCCCTGATCCAGAAGCCCCAGCCGCCCATCATGTTGGCCAGCATCATGTCGGTGGTCAAGCGATCGCCGACGACGGCGACCTGAGACGGATGGGAGACACCCGTTTCGGGGTGCTTGCGAAAGTACTCCATGATCTCGGAGCCACAGCCGGGCTTCTTGGTCTTGTGAGGCAAGACGGTGATGCCGGTAGCCTCTTCCAGCTCCTTGGCCAGCTTGAGGGAGCTGTCATAGGATGTCGCTCCAGCCGTGTTGGAGACGATGACCAGCCGGCGGCCGGGATACGCGGCCTTGAGCTGCTCGAAGCGCTCCTTGATGATAATTTAGCGGGCTGTTTTGCGAAAGGAAGCTTCGGTGACATACCTTGTAGGGCTTGTGGACCTCATTCGTGTGGGGAACCGCGAAGCAGTCGTCCTTGTCGAGCACCACGGCCCTGATGTCGCATTTCCGATTCTGGCCCTCAAAGGCTTTCTCAAACGGGATGGGCAGGTCGTTGAACGTGGCGACCGTATGCTGCGGCAGACACAGCGTGGGCTTGAACAGAAGTTTGAACACGTTCACCGTGCCGGAGAGGTTGAGATTCATCTTGGTGATGGGCCCTTGGGGTGAGGATGGAAGGAAGAGAAGTTCTGGTGTGGTTGGACGCAGGATGGGCCGGAGAGGTTTGGACCATGCGGGGAGCTTGGGCCACCTGCAGAATGCGCGACAGCTACCCCTGTTCATCCGATAAGATAAGCACCCGGCCCCACCGTAGTGATACCGAACAACTCAATTAGACACGGGGGACCCACTCGGCCGCCTCCCTGTCCGACTGCACATTTTCGCGTCTCCCAGCGCGTCGTCTCCGGTTGCCGTGCCGTCGAAAGCCGCAAAATATTGACCACCACCCACGCCATTGAACTGGCTGATCAGCAAAGTCAACGACAACAAACCAAAAGAAGCAACACAATGTCCAGGAAAAGACCGCAAGAACCAGACGTGGGCGATTCCCCTAGCAGCAGACTGAGCCAGAAGCGCTCCCGCCAGCAGCTGCACGACGGAGCCGGCGACGAGCCCATCAACGGGACCCCCTCAAAGCGGAGGCGCCAGGCAGCGGACCCTTACGAAGTGCCCTCTGACAGCGATGCCGCCGATGTTGATGATGGAGAAGCTTCAGCAGCAGCAGCAGCAGACCCCGAATCCGAACCCGAAGAACACACCCCGAGAAAGAAACGAGGCCGCCCGCCGAAACCAGCAACGCCCCAAGCCAGCGGCGCCGTCACGCCCTCGAAGCTGCGCCAGGTGAACACTTTGGTGACGCCCGTCAAGGCCGCCATCACCCCACGGGGGCGCCAGGCCGCGGACCGTTCCGCGCGAAGGAAGAGCGCCAGGGCTCTGATCCAGAGCATCGTCGCCGACGAAGACAGCGACGAGGACGAGGGTCTCGCGCGCGAGATCTACGAATCGAGCGAGGGGGAGGAAGACGAGGACGAGACCGAGGAACAGAGGACGCCAAGGGCAAAGATAACAACATCCGCGACGAAACCATCCACAGCATCAGTACCAGCACCAGCATCAACATCACAACCCCCCGACCCAGAAACACCATCAGCAACGACCCCCCGCCGCCGCGGCCGCCCACGCAAACTCCCACCGCCCAAATCGCCCACCCCGCCCCGCGACCTGCCCCCCCACGAGATCTACTTTGAGCAGAACAAGCCCGGCCGCGCAAAGACGTCCCACAACACCCTCGCCTCCCTCGACCTCCTCACGCACGAGGAGTACTTTGACCTCCGCCGCGAGGACGCCTTACAAAACAAAGACCCCCACGAGGACGACCTCGCCTACCTCGAGTCCCTCCACGAATCCTCCTTTCCGCAGTGGCGCTTCGAGCTCGCCCAGGGCTTCAGCCTCTGCCTCTACGGCCAGGGCTCCAAGCGCAAACTCGTCGCCAAACTCGCGGCGCACCTCTACGCCGCGGACCCCGATGCGCCCATCGTCGTGGTCAACGGCCACGTGCGCTCTCTCACAGCCCGCGAAGTGTTTTCCACCGTCGCCGCGGCGCTCGATCCGGCGCTGAAACTACCCGCCCAGACGACGGCCATGGTCCAGGCCCTCTCCTCCGCCCTAACCTCATCATCACACAGCCGACCCATAACAATCCTCCTCCACTCCATAGACGCCCACCCCCTCCGCAAACAAACAACCCAACAACTCCTCTCCCAGCTCGCCTCCCTGCCCCACATCCGCCTCGTCGCAACAGCAGACACGCCCTCCTTCCCCCTCCTCTGGGACGCCGCCCAGCGCACATCCTTCAACTTTTTGTTTCATGACGCCACCACCCTCCAACCCCTCCAGGACGTCGAACTCGACCCCGTAGACGAGGTCCACGAGCTCCTCGGCCGCAAAGCCCGGCGCGTCAACGGCAAAGAGGGCGTCGTCTTCGTGCTGCGCTCGTTGCCCGAGAACGCGAAGAAGCTGTTCGAGCTGCTCGTCATCGAGGTCCTGTCCGCCATGGACGACGACGGCGGACAGCAGTACGGGGCGGAGAATCCGGGTGTCGAGTATCGGATGGTGTATAACAAGGCCGTGGAGGATTTTATTTGCAGTTCCGAGATGGCGTTCCGGACGCTGCTGAAGGAG
>JFBX01000470.1:86265-149748 GCA_001563135.1 Colletotrichum simmondsii | reverse complement strand
CCCCCCCCCCCCCCCTTTTTCCCTCATTCTATCGGGTGTGAAGCAGAAAGCTGACGAGAACAGGTTCCACGACCATCAAATCATTGAGAGCAGGAAGGACGCCCTGGGGACGGAGCTCTTGAGTATCCCCTTTAGGCGGGAGGAGCTCGAGGCCATTCTCGAGGACTTGATGTCATGAGTTGGCTGCTACATATCTATCATTGTACATTCAAAGCATTCAGGAGGCGAAAGCAAAGTGGCGTTATCTGGCATCTGTAGCTCTCCTAACCGATTCACGACAACGCATAGCACATAGATAGGCGAACCAAGGCATTGCATTCATAATCATGATCCCCCATGGTCTAGGAGTATTTTGTAAAAGAAAACCATCTCGTGAAACCCTGGACCCCCTGAAAACGCCAGTCCCATGTCACACCACTACACCCCGATACTTTTAACACACGTCCAGAGGACCACCGGCACAATAACGTTATCGTTTCCGCCGGTCAAGACCGCCTCCGTCAAGCTCGCCATGCTGGCGCAGAAGCCGGCGTTCCGCGCCGACGTGGGCCATGCTACATGCTGCTCCGCTGCGACGGGCCATCCGCCAACTCGAAGCCAGGTCGTTGCCGCCATCAGCCCGAGGAACACGGCCACCGCGAACGCGACGCTGCCCTCGAGACTCTTGCCGCCGCCCCAGACCCATTTCCTGTGCCCGTACCGCCTGCCGATAAGAGACGCGGCAGCATCGCCGAGACCGACGCAAATGACGCCTGCCACCATGCTGACTTCGCGCGTCGGCACCTCCCACCCGGTCAAGTAGCCGCTGCCGGAGCGCGGAAGGGTGGCGAGGGACAGCCAGAGAGGGATGGCGCAGCCGATGAGCAGAAACAGATGGGAGATGACGACGGGCCCTTTGTGGTCTCTGCCATCCACGTACGGCGTGAGGAACGAGGCGATGGGCCGGGACAACGGCGGGAGCTGACTCGCCCGCAGGAGGTCGAGGATGAGGAAGATGGCGAGGACGAGCGACAGTGCCAAAGCCGCAAAGACGGGGTCGATAAAGGTTGCAGGGAGGAACATGCCAACCATCATAAAGTGGAACACCTTTCGCCTCGTGTCCACTTCGTACTTGGGGTCCAGGCGGATGACCACGGTCAAGCCGACAATGACAATGGCAAGCCAGTACGCTGCCATCAGGAGCCGCGTGTTGGCTTCGCCAAAGTCGGCGAGCCGGATGTGCTGCACCCAACCCTGGTGGCAGGACGCCTTTGCAGCATCCTCGCTCAGGCGTGCAGGCAAACAGATCCATCTCTCGAGGTTCGCTTCGACCACTTTGAACCGGAACCACGGCAGCTCGCCAAAGAGATATCCCAGTGCCCAGCCGACCGGCTCGTTACCCAGCAGCGCATGGCGACCAATGTATTCTCGCACAGGCACCAAGATGATGAGCACAATGCAAGTGTAGACGTATGCCGCGTACGACCACTTCCTCATGGTGGCTTGCGCCTCCGTCAGCTTGAAGAAGGAGCGGACGGTGGTCGACGCGGTGCGTTTCCTTCGGCCTGCTGATGTGTGTGTCAGGGACCGCCTCGGCCGCTGCAAAGCATACGGAAACGTGTTGCGTCGCTCGGCGGCGAACCCGTTTGGCGATGCTGGGGCTTTGCCATCAGGAGAGGCGCTCATCTTGCGCTCTCCTCGCGAGGGCATATCGGCCATGCCAAACGTCCGGACTCTCATGGGTTTCGCGAAGGGTCCGTTGATGATTTCCTCTTCGGAATCGCCCAGTTCAGATGCCGACTCCTCCAGTGATGAGCCCAACAGCTCATGCTTGAAGCGCCGCATAGAGAGCCCCTCGGAGAGAAACCCAAAGACTGACGACTTTTTTGACGGGGCCACAACGCGCCTGAAGCGCAGCCTTGGAACCCTAGCCAAGGCGATGCCCCATCGAATCACCGGTCCGCAGACGACAAGCACGCCCACGCCGCCTCCCCAGAGCAGCGCTTGGAGAATGGTGGCCTGTGGCGAGTGGGCGAGGAGGAGCACATTGATCAAGGCGATGGACAGCAGCTGCAGCTCAGCCGTGAGCAGGCTCGTCGTGGTAAGATAGTGCAGCACTTCGAGCAGCGTCTGGTGCAGCGGGTACAGGAGAACAGCCGTCTCTGGGCTGATGCTCGGTCTAGATAGTGTCGCTTCCGGGTGTTGCTGCGAAAGCCACATGGGGACGCAGGATAGAACCCATTGCAGGGGGTTAATGGCTTCGTGAGCGCGAGCCGTCGGGATTAAGTATTTGGGTATCGAAGAAATGCTCAGAATAATGTTTGTAAGAATGACCGCCTGGTTGTCGGGGGATATTAACAACGCCACGAGGAGCGTCACAGACGGAGGATACAGAATGGGCGCAGGGTCAAAGACGGTGGGCACGGCAATGGCTGGCTTTTTGGAGAAAGGCCTGTGGCGGGTTGACCATGCGAAGAGTCGGATCGGGTAGAGGATCATGAGAGAGGTGATGAGTGTGGCTGGGAAGCGCAGTTCTGTACATGTGAGCCGCAGTTCCAAAGTCAGACTGGACGTGACATACCTCTGCTCCATGCGGTGAAGAGTGGCTTCACCAACGGATTTAAGCGAACCACTGCGAAGAGCGAACCAACAATAATAAACTCTGACACGCGCCGGATGAGCTCCTTTGTGCGGCGGTAGTTGCGCTCGTTGAGGAACCTGCGGGCCTCTTTTCGGTCCTCCTTTTCCTTCTGCTTGCGCAAGGCATCTTCTTCCTGGTCTGGAGAGAAGAGGGGCGTCGACGAGCCCGAGAGCACCTCGTTCCGCCCCCTTAGTCCCTTGTGCAGGCGGACCTTGGGCGCCGGCAGCCCCTTGAGAAAGTGCTCATCGTCGGCTTCGGTGCCACTGTCGCTACCCTGCGAAGAGTCCTTGGCGAACGATGGAAAGGGAGAAGGCGTTCTGCTAGAGTCTGTGGATGATGTCCTCGGCGGCGTCGGTGCGGCATTGGGCGGCTTATAGACTAGGCGGTGGGCGGGATGAGGGAGCTCGGTATTGAGGTGGTGATAGGGATGTGGGGAGCGGCTGAGAGATCGGATTTCATCGTTTGCTTCTGTATCGTGGCCGAAGAGAGCGTTCGGTTCGAGATGCGCGGGCATGGCGGAGCTATCGCATTGGTGACGAGTGCCAGCATTCGTTTACTGGGGATCGGGAATCACTTTGTTGGCGATGCTGGGTACCATGGAATTGGGCGAGACGGGTGCCGCGGGCTGTCGCAGGGTGATTGGGAGCGTCGCTACGATGATGGTGTTTCTTTCACGTCAGGCCACGGGTGACAGAGGCTGGGGAAGAAGTTGACGGCGAGGCGGCGGTTGTGGGGAGCTCCATCACATGAAAGATGCGAATTGGCAGCTGTGTTGTCATCTGGGGGTTAGTGGGCTGTCTGCTAGCAGTCTCTGTTGGGAAAGCGGTCCATCAGCCGCGCGGCGCCAGGGAGGAATGCGCCAACGCGAGTGGACAGCGGGTGACAGCAGCGACAGTCAGCACGCAGTGGATGGCAGTGACAGACAGCAGACAGATCCCACCGGATTTCGCAAGGCGCACGAGCCACAGGGCCAAACAACACAGCCTGTCACCTCCTGTGGCTGAGCCTGATGCCGCAGAGGTTCTCTTGCGATTGCTTCTCTTGGCGGGGCACTCGGGCGTGTCTTCCGGGTACCGAACACCAGCTTACCTAAGGTACTTGCAGCCATGTACTGCCGTACCTAATTGTGAATGTCTCCCGTCCGGGACCGAAGTCAAGAATCAGAAGCCGTCGACCATCTCTCTTCTACAAGTCTGGAGAGGCTGACGAGAGACACCGCGATCAAGCTCGCCTTCATCAAACGCGCCCACCTCAGGGACGTTCCAGACGTGATCCCAGACGCCGGTGACCTCATTTCCCGACACTCAACCATGGTAGCCTCCATTCGAGAGCCTCTATGCGGCGGACATTGCCAGATTCCTGCAGGCATGGCCTGGCCTGACGCCTCGAGAAAAGAGCAATGTGGACGTCGCAGTGTCATTCTTAAGTAATCTCAACCACAAACAAGACACACGCGCGACACGGCACAGGCCAAGCCAGAGCGGAATCAGCCTTCAGCCCTTCACGAGATGAAAAAGTCAATTCGACCCGTCAGGCCTGCCTGGTGCCCGTCGGCTCGGACATGCTGTGGTGGACTTGTGGTGACGCCAGGCTCTATCAATCTGCTGCTCGCGACCTCACGATGATGCACATGTAGTCCACCTCCGGAGAGAAGGCAGGTTGCGACGTTGCGATATGGTGGGCTTCTGACATAATCGAGTCTCCAGTCTCCATTTCTGCTCTGGAGCATCCCAAGTGGGTGCCGTTCGCAGCTCAACGTCGGTCTGCAGCATCGCCAGATCGTCGACATTGCATCTGATGCTCACACTTGTTGGGAGTCGCAAGCCTAGTGTACTGCTGCAGCACTGCCGTCTGCTGCTCAAAACTGCCAAAAATAACAATCAATCGGAGAATCAACAGGCAAGCCACAAACCACCAGATCGTGGGGCACCGCTGACCATTTCCCAATCCGGACGCCACCATCTTTATTTTATCCCGTCAGTGCCCGTCAAACGTACGAATAGCGAGTTGGCACATCTGCCTCAGCCTCCTCGCCTCCCGCTAGCATCCGGATGCTCTAGCGGGCCACGAAGCCTGCATCGGCATCGACGAGTGCGAAAAAAGGGTCGGGGCCCCGGCACTCGGCTGCCCGACCGCCCCAGCACCCGTCATTCGAGAGTCTCGAGGATGAGGGCCGCATCTCGTATCACCTGGTCCCTGCAGCGGGTCGAGGATTGGCTGGCAGGGACTGGGGACATGCTGGAGAGACAGCTGCACTGGGCCGCTGTCCCAAACCGGACGCTGGGCAGAAAAAAAAGTCAAAATACGAGTCGCAGGTGTTTTGTCCAGTCACTCGATTGTGGACACTGGACAGTGACTATTCACCGCGAGCAGGGACGAGACCCATCTGTCGGTCTGATCAGTGATAGCCTGATAGGTGACGGCTCGTTTCAAACGCACGCAAACAGAACGTCAAACGGGTCAGACGGGCTAAGAAACCATACGGGCGGCTTCAGGTGCGCAACGCTCCAAACGGCGACCATCACAGCCACCTCCCGTACCAGCTAGGACAAAAGACCACCAAATCGGACGGATGCGTGAGCCCACACGTTGTACAGTTGCACCTCGCCGTTTGACGTGTTACACACCAGATTCAGGTGCGACGAAGCTCAGGGGAGATGGCTCTCTTATGCAAAGAGGTTCTATTGAGCAATGGACGACAAACGGACCACAGACAGACGCAGAGGGAGTGATATTGAGGCTCTATTGACGGGAGAGGCAGGCCAAAAGCAAAAATGGTCTTATCAGCTCCCTTGGGACACCATGCCTGCAAAGCTGACCGGACCGGCAGTGGGTTCGTAATCGACCTGCATGCAGTGCCAGCGCGGTGGATGTCGCAAAGATGCTGCAGCACACCGCACCGAGTTTCCAAGACCCCCCCGGGCACTCGCTAGGGCGGCTGGGTGCAGGCCCCGACAGTCAGCTCCCCCCTCCCCTCCCAAGAGCCAACGATGCGAGGATGGAGGCAATTGGACGAGAAACCCCCATGGTCTGACTGATCACCAAGAGTCTTGCATGTGTGGATGGCGCGAAAGTCACCGAGTGCGGCACCATCGCGGGGCATCTGGAGTTGGCAAACACCAGACGACTCGTATCGCGGCGTAGCGTAGCCCACGTACGTCTCTCTGCACTTCTGTACACGGCATGTGCAAAATGTGGGACAATGAATCAGACTGACGATGGGCTCGGAGACGATACGAGACGCCGCTGGTCTCCTGCTATTGGTGATGTCACAATCCACTCGACGGCAGCACCGGGCTGACTCCTGAGCAAAAAAAAAAACATGAGCCAAGTGGCTCTTGGACCAGTGGGTATCAGGGAACGGAAAGACATTGCCTAGCGCAGAGGCCACGCCCGGAGGAATTAATGGGCTTTTGACATTCCCGGCCAAAATTGGGGACAGAATCAGCAAAATATTATTCAATATCGACTGGAGCCGAGGATGGAGGCTGCGCCTGACGATCCCTGTGCGAGCTGCTGCAGACTCCAGTCTCCAGAGGCTGTCCCGGCACGCCGCAGACGCGATGGACACCAGTGACGAGCGATAGCGATGCAAGATGTGGATGGACTGATGAAATGGGAAGCTCGGTTTGGTTCACGGCGGAGAGGGTTACACTGGGCCTTGTCGACCGGGGCTCGGTTCGTCACTCTATCCATACTACGTACTGACAGAGAGCTACGCAGCTAGCACGGATCCATGGAAGCAATGGGACGGATAGCTCGAGTTGGGCCGACAGGACAGGGGTACGTCGTCGGGGCGGCGAAACAGGGAATCTTTATATGCACAAAGATGTGTTGCCCCCAGCCGACTGGGCGACGCCAATGTGCATTCTGCCTGGGACGATCTTCAACAGGTTTAAACGCCAATCCCCTTTGCTCGCTCGCTCTGCCAGTTCTCGTCTGATCATCCTTCGCTGTTCTGCTACGACGCTCGCTCGCCTTTGCTGTTGTCCATCGCCACCTACAACACGGTAGATTCTCGTCACCCCGACTGCTCAGAGTTGTTCACATTCCAAGCCAAGTCTCAGGCTCGTGAAATTGGCGGACTGCAACAATCTACACACATACCTTGCACCTTCGATCCATTGGACGGATTAGGCCTCTGCGTTCGTCCATTCTCAAACGATAAACATTCAGCAGCAAGGTTTTTTCTTTGCTTTTGATACCGAACCCCGGGGACCGCAAAAGAAGCGCGCGGCGTGCCTCAAGCCGACCCTCACATCCCAGAAGCTGTTAGCTCGACGGGTCTCACTACGCAGAAAACTCCATCCTTGGCCTCACCCCCAACCACCCACCACACAAAAGGGTTTCGGCCGGCCAGGTACCACCGCTCATCCAACCTTTTAGATCGCCTCTCGCCCCTCTTCCTCACATCAGAAACGGAGGCCGCTTGCGACCTATACAATACCTGCAAGCCTTCTCTTTGAACTTGTTGGGCCATTGGATCTTTTCCCCCCTCTCTTACATCTTTCGCCGCCTTTTGCTGCAGCCGGGACGCTAGACAGACCCTCACTCGCTGTGTGTAACTTCACACTTGGTCCCCTGCACACCTACTTCCGCGTCCATCCAACTGTCGTTTCCGTCCTGCCGTCTTGGGTGTTTGTAACCTTCCTGGCCTCTTGGTCCTTGTCTATAAACAACCCGGGAGCACCTCACACATCTCGCCACCATGACTTTCGACACAAAGTACGACCACCACCTAGAAGAGGGATTGCTGCCTGTTGTCAACGAGAAGGGGACCACGACGACGACATCACCATCATCCAGGACGCCAAACAAAATGACTGCTGCACGCCGTCTTCTGCTCACCGTCTTGGTGTGCGGCTTGATGACCCTCAGTCTCGCCTCGGCCATTGGTCACCGGGCACGACCTTGCACGAGAGATCATCAGGAACAGGTCCTGGTGGCAGAGGGTGAGGTCAAGGACGCTGCCAAAGTGGATCTCATTCACAGGCTCCTCCACGCCTACTTCCCCGACCGCTACCAGGATGGCGTCTATGCCTCGGACAAGGAAGCCATTGCTGCTTTTCAGGTGGACGACGCCGAGCTGGCTTCTGCTCTCGGTCAGCTAGAGAAGCGTCAGGATAATGGCCCCTCGAGCGCTGCTCCGGCTGCCACTCCTACGCCCTCCGCCTCGGAAGCTTCCACGCCGTCTGCCTCGTCCGCGCCACCGGCCAGTGACACCCCGACCCCGACCCCGACCCCGACGCCGTCTACTCCGGCCACCACCTCGGCTGCTCCCCCGGCGTCCTCCTCCGCAGAGGTCCAGCAGTCCTCCAGCGCGCCGCAACAGACTTCGGCAGCGCAGACCACACCCCAGCAGTCATCGCAGCAACCCGCCGCCTCGAGCACCCCCGCGACACAGCAGACCTCAGCAGCAGCCCCTTCTTCTGGTACGTCTCAATCGGAGTCGCAGCAAGCATCTCCCTCTTCTACTCCTGTTGGGCCGTCCACCGTCTCTACTGAGTCTCCTCCGACGACCAGTGGGTCTCCTTCCTCTTCTTCTCCCCCTCCCCCTTCTTCTGCCCCCTCGTCCGCTCCCACCACGGCCTCCCCGGGGTCTTCGAGTGCGTCCGCGCCGGGTACGTCTGCTTCCCCTTCTTCTGAGACTACTACGGTCGTGACCTCGTCCCCCACGGTGTCCTCCGCTTCGTCGACTGTGTCTGTATCTGGTATGTTGGTTTTGTAGCGCTCGATTCATGTTAGCCTGGAGTTGAGGGTTTGGTAGATGATCTTTTGGCCTCGTGACTCGTCATCATCCATCCTGCCGTATCCTGATACTAACGAAACATCAGGCACCACCCGCCAGGGCACCTCCACCACGCGCAGCACGCCCCGGACCACCTCGTTCAGCGAGGTCAAGTCCACGTTTACGTCCACCGCCTCCAACGGCGACGTTGTCCTCGTGACCGCCACGTCCTTTGTCGCCGTCGACCCCGAACCCGCCGCCACCTCGGCCGGTTCCAGCGGCAGCGGCGGCAGCGGCGGTCTGCAAAACGTCGCCGTTCCCATCGGCAGCGTCTCCGTCCTGCCCATTGGTCTCGCCGCGTTTGTCGCCGGCGCCATGCTGTTGCTGTAGACGCTGTTGCTGTAGACACTCAGCACTGGGACAGCATCCAGCACCACTCGAACGTGTACAACGTTCATCGTCCACGTTGACGAGCTTTCTGTTTAAATATTTAATCCATTCCTTTTTTTGGGCAGCGGGTTTCGGTTGGTCGGGCGGCACACACATACACATCAGCATCACAACTTACTTACGACATCTAACGGTCTATTCACTCCTTGCATACAAAACTGGTGGGCACAGCACAACAATCGACACAACGATACATAGACTACGCGCGGCCAATGGCGCCGACATTTGATTTTTTTGGACAGCAGGGGATAATAGAATGGGAGGCACACTGAGAAACCTCGTGGCCTCGGGGTGGCAGAGGAGGACGAGGTAGGGGGAAGAATTCGGAAGCGGAAGAAAACAGGCCATCATCACGATGGGGTAAACCTGAAATGTTAGTACAGTTCCTTGGCAGTCCCAAAGGACTCGAGAAACAAACAAGCGGAATTTTGTGCAAAAAAGAATGAAAACAAATCATTTGACACACACACATTTGCGTTGAGACATGGTCCCCGCATTCCAGAACACGTTTGAGAGTTGTTTTCGCCTACCGTGTTTGATTGCGGGACTGCCCGCATTCCAACGTGGTCTTGGCGGGGTGTATTTGATCATTTGATACAAGATGCCAGATGCCAGGTGGTTCAATTGTGTTTGGCTGGTGTCTTGCTTGTTTCCGCGGTGTCATCTCTCTGTAGCAAGGGAGGGGAGCTTCGTGGCAGCAAGGCAGCTTGGTAGTATGGAAAGCACCAGCAGCACCAGCAACAGCAACGCGAAATGATGAATATGTTTCTATTTCCCAGACTTTGGAAAGGGTATACAATGACGCCGAAATCAAAACTCCATTTCCCCTGCCCGTCCAATCCATCCAAGAGCAGAAAATCCCAACCGACAAAATCTCCCCCTCCCCTTTTCAGCTTTGCTCCAGAGCGCCCTCGACGAAGACCTCTCCACTGAGCAAAGATCTTAACCGGGTCCAATCTTGGGCATATCGTGGTGCTCGCTCAGCTTGGACAAGTAGGTATTCAGCTCCTCGACGCGTTCCTTGTGCGTCTTGAGGAGCTCGGGGCGGGAGCTTGACGATTCTGCGAGTTCGAGGAGCTGTGTTTGGTACAATGTGTCAGCATAGTGATCGAAAGATGGCAACGGAGCAAGCAAGCCTGCCCCGGGGGAGTAAAGAGGAGAACATACCCTCTTGCGCTTCCTCTCCTCATACCGCCTCTCCGCCTCCGTCTTTTGCACGACCCGGCCGCTGCCCTCGTCGTCATCGTCGTTGCCGCGGTCCTCCTCGGGGTCCTCGCTCTTCTTCTTCGATTTTGATTTCGAGTCGCCGGCGGATTCTTCCCGGTGCTGTTTCACCAGCGCAGTACTGCTGCCTTCGTCGCCCGTCTCGAGGTTCTTTTCGAGGTCGGTCTTGTCGCGTCTCTTCTTCTTTTTCGGTTTGGTCACTTTGGCGCCTTTCAGCTTGAGGCCGCCGCCTACTGCGGAGGCGTAGTCGTCGAGCGGCATCGTGGGTGTTGCCGTCGGATGTGGTGATGTTGGAATCCCGCGTATTGCAGGTGGGACGGCGACACGGATCCGAGCTTTCCCTTTTCCTTGTGGCCTGTTGGTCGGAGGCTTTCAGCTCTTCAAGGCCCCTTTGCCCCACTAAGCTACCTTAGCACAGTAGGTACACCTTCGGCTTCTTCCCCCTGGCAGTGCGGTCAGTGGCTTCGGTGGCTTTTTCTTCGTCCTCGAGCGGCTCAAAGAAGTGCCAGATAGCAAAGGGGGCCCCCCCCCTGTCCCAAAGTCTTTGCGCCCCACACTCTTAAACCGGTGGCAGGCGCCAAGATGTGATTCGCTCTGCCCGTGCCGCGGATCTCGATGGGGGGCCAATCAAGGGTTGATCCGCGTACTTTTTGCTCGTGGGCCCGTGCGGGTGCGAAACAGCTGTGGTGCTGCACTGCTGCACTGCTGGCTGTGGAAGTCAACAATCTGGAAGCCCAGCCAAATTGCAGCAAAACTGCCCCCTTTGAATCAAAAGATACTTCCCAGTCTGTAAGATAGATAGTAAGGTAGAGTGGGAAAGTGACTTGGCTGATGCTTGACTTGACTCGAATAGTTCGTCATTGGAACCCTTGATTCTGCCGTCCACAACCCAGACTCCCAGGGGCCATTGTTGCATCTGGATGCCACCTTGTTCTCGGCGCAACTCAATCTTTCTTTCTTCCCTCCTTTGTTCATCCGCCTCAACCTTAATCCGCACAACTCTCGTCCCCAGTGACCACACTTTTCTACCGGTACCTGACGTCTACACGACCCCGGGCACCACATCTCCTCACCCAGCCCCCGTTTGTTCCGTTTGCCAATCTTATTCGGACATCAACCACAGTCAAGCATACGGCTACCAGTTGGATGTTTACTCTCCTCTCCGCTTCGTTTCCCCTGGATCATTAGCCTGTTTCGGTTTCCGCGTGTAGGGAAGTGGGTATAGAGAGCGCAAGAGACGGGCCCGGCGCAACTTTGTCACGACTCCTTTAAACGAAACGTTTATGCCAACGACGTCACGAAATTCGAAAAAAGACACCGCTACTCTAATACCCACATTCGAGGGCACTCGATCATACACTCCATTGGCACTTCTAACGGCCGCTGCAACATGCGATAGCCCTAGTGCCAGACCTCCCGAACGTTCGAACATCTAGGTCGAGAGTGCTCCCTCGCCTTCTCGACACTCCGTCCCCCGATTCAACCACCATGCCACCATACGCTAATGTCCAATCCCACCGCGACTCCCTCGAGCTCGCCTCCCTCGCCTCCTCCTCCCGCGCCGACTCTGTCGTCTCAGACCTCCCCTCCTCACGGCCCTCCATCTCCTCCTCCCGCAAGCTCTCCTTTGACGCCGAAGACCCCCTAGACGCCGCGAACCCGGCCGCCGCCGCCTCCTCAGGGAGACCGAACCGCCATGACCGCTCCTACTCCGTCTCCTCGGGCTTCGATTTCGCTGCGAACCTCTTCCCCCTGAGCTCTACAGCCGGCGCTGGTGGCGCAGGCGGCTACGCACCCATCGGCGCGCCCACCTCGACCGCGATACAAAACGGCGGCCTCGGCGGCGGTAGCTTGGAGAAGCACAAGACGCTTACGTACCTCAACGGCCTGAGTCTGATCGTGGGCCTCATCATAGGGAGCGGCATATTTTCGAGCCCGAGCCAGGTGAGCTCAAAAGTCGGTTCGCCCGGCGCCGCGCTCGTCGTCTGGGTCATTGCTGGCGTGCTGGCCTGGACGGGCGCGGCGAGCTACGCGGAGCTCGGCGGCGCGATACCCTTGAATGGCGGCGCGCAGGTCTACCTCGCCAAGATCATGGGCGAGATGGCCGGCTTCCTCTTCACCTGGGTGGCCGTGCTGGTGCTGAAGCCGGGCAGCGCCGCCATCATCGCCATCATCATGGGCGAGTACCTCGTGCGCGCGGCCATTGGCGCAGAGGCCGAGAGCCTCAGCCCCTGGGTCAACAAGGCCGTCGCTATGGTCGCCCTCGTCTCCGTCACCCTGCTCAACTGCGTCTCGACCAAGCTTGGCACAAAGGTCAACGACTGGCTCATGTTTCTCAAGTTTATTGCCCTGCTGGGCGTTACTGTGACTGGCATCGTCGTTGCCATCACCGGCAAGACCGTCACGGGCAAGGCCAACATGGAGTGGAAGTCGCACGAGTGGTTCGAGGGCACCTCCACCGACCTCTCCGCCTGGGCCGTCGCCCTGTACGCGGGACTCTGGGCCTACGACGGCTGGGACAATGTAAGTCTGTTCGTCTCGAGATTCTGAGCGCCGCTGACCATCTAGACAAATTACGTCGTCGGCGAGTTCCGCAACCCGAGCCGCGACCTCCCCCGCGTCATCCACACCGCCATGCCCCTCGTCATCCTCTCCTACGTCCTCGCCAACATTGCCTACTTCCTCGTCCTCCCCCTCGCGGCCGTCAACGCCTCCAACACAATCGCCGTTCAGTTCGGCGCAAAAGTCTTTGGCCCCGTCGGCTCCCTCGTCCTCGCCCTCGTCGTCTCGGCATCCTGCTTCGGCGCCCTCAATTCGTCGACCTTTACCTCGTCGCGGCTGGTGTACGTCGCCGGCAAAGAGGGCTACATCCCCTCCGTCTTTGGCAGCATCGGCTTGTCGCGCAACGGCAACAGCAGCGGCGGCCACTCCGTCACCACATCCCGCACCTCCCGCGGCCGCCTCGCAAACCTCCTGATCCGCGCCCTCGGCGACGACGACATGGGCCTCTTCTACACCCCCGTCTGGGCCCTCGTGCTCAACGGCCTGCTGACGGCGGCATACATCATTGTGGGCGAATTCGGCACCCTCCTGACCTTTTACGGCGTGGCCGGGTACACATTCTACTTCATCACGGTGCTGGGCCTCATTATCCTGCGCGTGCGCGAGCCGCAGCTCGACCGGCCGTACCGGACGTGGATCACGACGCCCATTATTTTCTGCTGCGTCTCGCTGTTTCTGCTGAGCCGCGCCGTGTTTGCGCAGCCGCTGCAGACGGTGACGGTGGTGCTGTTTGTGGTTGCGGGCGTGCCGGTGTACTTTTGGCGGATCCGCGGGCGGGACCAGCAGGTTGTTAAGAGGGAGGCGAGGCATCGTGGGTATGAAGAGGAGGGGGAGAGGGCGTGGTGGCAGTTTTGGAAGAGGTCATGATGCGCCCGAACCCGGAGGGTGAGGGTTTACGAGGTAGAGAAAGAGAGAGAGAGAGGAAGAATAAGAGAGAGGAGAGTCGTGGCTTGGGAGTTTGCACCCCCCGCTTCTGGATACCTGTCTGAGAGGTCATGTTTATCGATTTTTGCATATTGCCGCCATACGGTGAATGGCGGCGCGCTGGGGATGATTGGGATTCCCATTCCGAGGAGTTTTTGGATTCTGAAAAAGAAAGAGACGCAAAGCGTCGGATAGGCTGCTCAAGTCACGGCGGCCGAGGCTTCTGGCATCAAAAAAGAGTATTTCTAGAGCGTGGAGGATTGGTAGCTTTACAATCGAGCAGACATGCAGCGTAATGGAGCAAACAATGCTCGCGCCTTTCTGAATAGAAACAAATGTACAAGCATCCTGATGAGAATCAAGTTTGCGTGGGACTACGACGGCTTACGATCGTGTCAAAGTGGCTAAGTGCATCTTGAGCAACTTGTCCGCCGCGAGAGAAAGTTATGCTGCCCAGCTGGCGCACAATTGAGGTGAAGATCAATCTTGCACTGTGTAAAGCATGGCAGCAAGAAGGGAAAAGGCAAAGGTGGGATTGGTGTCGTACACCTTTGGCAGAGTTGGCATGCTTTACGGATGGATGGCTACGAACCACTCCGCGTATGCCGACCGATCAAGTCTTTTTCCCGACTGATGATTGATTCGAACGTATCCAGTGGCTGCGATTCAAGGGACAAGGTTAAATTTCGATCCCGTGAATGGCCAGGTGGGCCGAATGGTCTCTCGCACAAACAGCCGAGAGCATCCAAAGTAGGCGGAGCAACCAAGGTCGAATTACTCAATCAATGCTTAGGGAGACAGAGTTGCATCGCATCAGGTTATATTCCTATGTACGGCTAACCTAGACTTCCTTGAAGTCAAATGCTCATGCTAATGCTCAAAAAACTACTAAAAACAAACGCTAGATTTCCTCACACACAACCTTTCATTGGGGTATGATTTCCACTCCAATTGACATATCCAGAGAAACTCCGCTCACTTCTTCTCGCGCTGGCCGTACGCCTTGGTAGCGTAGTCGCCCTTGTGCACGATGAGGTCCTCGGGCTTGTAGTCCTCGCGACCGCTGAGGTAGCTGTCGATGATGGCCTTTGTGCCGTCGGCGTAGCGCTTCTGGGCGTCGAGCGAGGTGCCGGACATGTGAGGCACCATGGCGTTGCCGCCGCCAAAGGGGTTCTTGGCGGTGCGGAGCGGGTGGTCGCCGGGCGCGGGCTGGGGGAACCAGACGTCGCCGCCGTAGCCGGCGAGGTGGCCGGACTTGAGGGCGTCGGCGACGTCCTCCTTGACGACGATGGCGCCGCGGGCGGTGTTGATGAGGTAGGAGCCCTTCTTCATCTTGGCGATGAGGTCCTTGTTGAAGAGGCCGCGGGTCTTCTCGTGCAGGGGCGCGTTGATGGTGACGACGTCGCACTGGGCGAGCATCTCCTCGAGGTCCTCGACGCGGCGGCAGCCGATCTCGGCCTCCTTCTCGGCGGACAGGGGCTGGTAGTCGTAGTAGAGGAGCTCCTTGCAGTCGAACGCCTTGAGGCGGCGGAGGACGCGCTCGCCGATGCGGCCGATGGCGACGGTGCCGACGGTCTTGCCCTCGAGGTCGTACTCCTGCTTGGCGACGGCGGCGACGTCCCAGTCGCCGCGCTCGATCTGCTCGTGGGCGGGGACGAAGTTGCGGATGAGGACGAGGATGGTCATGACGACGTGCTCGGCGACGGAGACGACGTTGGAGCCGGTGACCTCGGCGACGGTGACGCCGCCGTTGGTCTTGTTGGCGGCGTTGAGGTCGACGTGGTCGGAGCCGATGCCGGCGGTGACGGCGAGCTTGAGGTTCTTTGCCTTTGCCAGGCGCTCGGCGGTGAGGTAGCCGGGGTGGAAGCTGCCGTTGTTAGTCCTTCGTCCGTAATGCGTGACTCGGTGACTTACGGAGTGGTGATGATGATCTCGGCGTCGACGAGCTCCTGGTCAAACTTTGAGTTCTCGCCCTCCTTGTCCGAGGTGGTGACCAGAGTGTGGCCCTGATCCTCGAGCCATTTGCGGATGCCGAGCTCGTTCTCGGTGGTTCCCAAAAGGCCGGGGACCTGTGTAGGTTCGTCAAGTCAGCGATCGTTGTCTTGCAGACATGTCTTCAGGGATTGATGCCATGCACCCCGCATTGGGAGTTTCGGAGCTTGCACATCGCCAAGACGTTGGGGAAGGGGTGAGGATGGAGGGTGGATGACGGGAGGGGTCGAGAGGATGCCGATGTATCTGCGATCGACCTCCGAGCCCCGCACCTTCCCGTCATCCCCGCACTAAGCTCAGCCAAACGGCGGGGCAAAGCTCTGCCGGGAAGCTATCATGGTGACGTTCCTGGCGAGTGGGTGCCCAGAGGAGGCGGCAGTGAACAGAAGAAAGTAAATCATAGAGAACTCACGTCTTTGGCGTGCTGACCGCCGTCGTAGAGGACTGCAAGGACCTTGACCTGGTTTTGGCGAGTAGTTGTTAGTGTGCGGATCGAATTGAGTTGGCCAGGCAGTTTGCGAGGGAGAGTCGAGGATGCTGGGGAGGCCCGGCTGAATGCGGGTCGAGCAGCGAGGAAAGATGCCTTTGAGGACGTGGAAAGTCCCCGAGAGGCCAGAGGGGCAACAGAGCGGATGTGACGAGAGAGCAATACCATTGTGACTGATTGAGGGGTTTGAGTTGTTGTTGATGATCGAGAGACTGTAGCTCGGAGGGAGGGAGGTTGTTATATAGAAGTAGATCGAGATGGGAAATCCGGAAGTTCGGAGATCTGTAGAAGAGGTAGATGAAGATGTTTGTTGTGTGTGATGGAGTGGAAAGGCAGGTCGACGGAAAACACGGCCAGGGGAGGTTGTATTTATGTCTTGTTAAGAGCGTCGATGCATCGATACGATACATGTATACATCGCCGGCTGACCGGGACTTTCAGACTCGCAGCTAGGGTCAGGGCGGGGGAACCAAAAGCACAGCGAATGGAGTACATGGACGTCAGAAAGAGGCAAGAGAATCCGGCTGCCGCGAGTCTGCCGTTGTCTGGCCGTGCTGGGTGCTGGGTCTGGGCTGGTTCGATGGGATCGATACATCGAATGTGATGGCTGCCTCCATCTCCTCTTTTCGTGCCTCTTTCCCGCGGCCCATTTGCCTCACGCTCTTCCCACTTCCTCCACCTCTCCGAGATACCATGCCCCTCCTTTCCAGAGTATCTCCTTGGGGCCAGTCAGATATCGGACAGGTATCGGCAAGGTTCGAGACGGCAGCGAGGCTGGGCGACAAAGGTGCGCATAGGTAGGCTCGGAACTTGGGAGCTCTCAAAGCTACCTCTGACTCGGCATCTCCAAATTGGTCTCAGTGTCAATGTCAGGAAATGTATCCGTAGTGCTGTACTCTATAGCGAATAGGACAAGCTCTAGACGTCCCATCATTGGCCGCGTGGTTCGTCTGCCCTCCACCCGAACGAGAGCTTCCCTTGCCCGCTTCAGTTGGCAGCACCGCCCATGGCACGATGAAACGCCGCGTCCAACCCGACCCCGGCAAATCTTCAACCCCAAGGCCGCAGACAGCACCAGTAGAGGTGCAGCTAGACTAGGAGCTACCATCCATCTCGTCTTTTGGCGACCAGCCAATTCCCGTTACTCAAGAACCCATGCAATGCAGAGCGTGCAGTCGTGACAATCAGCAACAGCGCGCATCCTATCAAGCATCACGGTCCTGGGTGAGGGGTAACAAACCACCTTCCAAGACCGCCATCATATGCGCGCCGTTCCATCATTCGAAGCGAATGCGGCTTGGGTTGTGTGTACTATGTGTTCTCATCACCTAATCACTTCCACGACGCTCCCCAATCGTTATCCGCGCTGGACAGGTCGATCGTCTGTTTCGGTTACACACGACCGGGCCTGGTATCAGACGGACCGCAGCAGATCCGCAGACATTGAGCCCTTTGAAGCTGCGGAGAAACAATGGCATGGGCGCTTCTGGGCTGGCGGACACAAATTGGCTAACCGTCTACAGCAATGCACGAACCAATCCCTCATGCGCCGTTGGGTTGGAACGCGGAGATTTGTCGTCAAGCTTTCGAGAGAACCCCTCCGGAGGTGGTTCGGCGTTCTGTCGGGGTTTTTCCTTGCGTTGCGCACTGCGTGAGGGGTGGTGGTTGAACTTCGGCGTCAAACAAAACCATCGCACGACATTCCCGTCTGCTTGCTTTGCTTGGTTCCGCAACCTTGAGGGGCCTGACTGACTGGCCCAGCAACGTAAGCAGTGCAAGCGCATCGGCATCCGTCCCGGCGCCTAGCTGATTGTCGCCCATTGATGAGTGCACCTCTCGGGATCGATTGCGGCATTGGGAGGCGGAAACGGTACACTACCTACGGCGAGCCGCTCGTCTTTGAGCTTACCTCCGAGCTGGCCTTGCCCAGGCTGGCCACCATTTCTCGGCGGTTCGCTGTGCAGACGAAGGAAACATCGTGAGCCCCGTCGTGGAGTCTTCTATCGTCAGCTGTGGGAATCCGAGAATCGTCCACAGAGACGACGGGACACGTCGACAAGTCTTCTCAACACAATTTGACAATCGTGACGGAATACCGGATCGCAGCGTGCCGCGGTTTCCAGCCAGGGATTCCGTCATCGATGCCGCATCGTGGCCCCGCGCGACCCTCTTCTTTCCTTGCCTTGTTGTCCGGCCCCGTCAAGGAGCTCACTCCGGTCCACAATCGGGGAGCAGCTGGTTGGCGCAGGCGGGCGGGGGCCGAGGCAGCCTTGATGAGTTCAATTTCGGCCGATTCCTTTCATCAAAGGGCGCTTGGTCTAGGGGTATGATTTTCGCTTCGCATTTCCGTCAGGAACGCGCCTTTGTGAAAGGTCGTGGGTTCAATTCCCACAGTGTCCATTTTGCCTGTTGAGGACGTCCATGAGTTGTCTTCTGATGTTTTGCATCTTTCGTCGCTTCTGGTTGGAAAACAAGACCCGGGAGAGACTTTGGTGTCGAAGATGCCAGCCAGGGTGTTGCAAAATCTACCCCAAAGTTGGGCCATCTGAAGTTCGGCACAACTAACTTTATGCCACGGATCTGCCTATCCCCCCATTCCCAAGTACGCTTTCTCTCGCAACTGCACTTAAAGCCAAACTCAATTGAATCAGACTTTGTAACCGCCTTGGACAGATGCCCCATTATGATCGAGTCCAAGGCCGATCCTCACCCGTCGCCGCTCGTGCACTGAAAGCCTAACTCTACTGACGCTGCCGCCATTTCTGCCCTTTCAACGGTTTGCGCCTCTGTTCTCGACACTGGTATAGTCATCTTCTGCGAGGTGTCAACTTATCAGGTGCAGGAAGTCTAGAGTTCAGGGGTTGGAGGCTGGACTGGCCCCAGCAGGCGTTGCGAGAGTCGGTGATGGCCTAGCAGATCAGTGACGATTTCTGACGTCTCCGGGCAGAGGATGGACGCTGAACTCTTTTCCCTTTGGAATTCGCAGGCCCTAAATGATATCTCTCCACCTTCTGTCCTGTGTAGAGGCGTGTGGACGCGTCGGATCACGGTGAGTATCTTTATCTGGGCCAGTCTTTGTGGGAAGGCCGTGGTAAAGCAACAACTGAGCCCTTTGCGCAAAAAGACAGGCAGCGGGCTGGTCACTGACAATGCGGTGGGCGAGACGGATAATGGCTTGGTATTTGTCTAGCTGAACTCGGAGACTTGACGAAGAGTCTACCTGAATCAGCACTCGGTCCTTCGTAAACATGGCTAGGTTTTGGATCGACGAGTCGTGACGTTTAATCCGGTGGAATGGTCTTCCATGGCGAGCTGCGGAGGCTTCAGTTCGTATCTCGGCCGACCTGATGTCGGAAGATGGTGATGCCCCGAGGTCTTTCTCGTCTGACTGTTGGAACCCCCTGCCGTACCAATGACACGTTTGGCAAGTCCGTTCCCACTGTCTGTTTCTATGGATGCTGCTTCCCACCCGGGGCTTCCTGGCGGCATTAAATCTTGCGTCAAAGCAAGGCGTGGCGTGATTCTGTAGCGCGAAATCACGTCTTCCCATATCAGTTGTTGAATGGGGCCATGCTGTTGGAATCGATGGTCTCGTGGTGCTTTCGTGTCTGCAAGCTATCTACCTTGTTGAGATGCTTTGACTCGTCTTAGATGTGTCTCGTTTGTCTTTCCAAAGGTCGTTCTCCGCTTTGAAGTTGTGGCAGATAGGGGTAGCTAGCCTACAATCATTTTGGGGGACGAGAGGATATATAAGCCGCGAAGTTCTCCTTAGCCAATAGATTCACGGTTGATCGTGTATGACGAGGAACCTCGCGAGCGCCAGATACATTCAGATGGTACTCCCGTCGTCTCTGCCATAATGACAAGACGACCTCGGTAGATGGTCCCAAAACGTGACCGACAACTAATAGGAGGACTTCAGAATCCCACCGACGTACGGCTACCGCAACGACAGCAAAGGCGCCAGTTCAGCCTTAGGAATTCCTCATTCATCACACGTGACCAAAAACAAAAGAGTTCACCCCCCCGGTGGCGAATGGGGGCTACATCTCTGGTGCTCAAGCTGGGATTCGAACCTGGACCCTAGTGTAGGCTAAGCCAGTTTAACAAGCTCGCCCGTAACCATCCCGCCAAACGGCAGTTTGACCTGACCTCACAGGCCTGTGAGGCGCCTGCTGCCGTTGGTGACGGAGTTGGACTTGAGGGGGGGTATATAGGTTTCTCGAGTGTGTACCGGGTGAATACACACATGGTGATTCACTGACAACAAAAGCTGGGATGGGCCCTCTTCCTGGTTCGGATGAAGTGGCAGTGGTACGGATATCGCCATTGATATTTCCGTTGCCTAGAGCAGCTCAAGACGTGATGCTCAAGTTCATCACGATCATCTCTAGTCCTTGTATGTCCTGCTTATTAGCTGCAGGGAGGTCTGCCTCCGACTTCCAGAACCAGCTTCTTTGCATGAGTTCAGGATGCGGTGCCAGCTGAGCCAGAGGAGTGGACGGCTTCATGATGCTTTCCAGACCCGTATGCCGTCACCTCCTGCACGAAGACGCATCTGAAAGCAGAGCCATCGCCCCATCAGGGTCCTGTCTCGAGGTACCATAACCCAATCTGCGCCACCCGAGACGCCCACTCGTGCATCCGGCAGTTCTGGTGAAATTTAGGATCCTAACATGATGACTGATGCCTTGCATTCTACGACTTCTACACCAAAAGCCAGATGACGGAGGCACGATCGATGTGCTCGATGAGCTGCAGACGGCTTCCTCCGCCAGTCGTGGCGTCTTGATGCTGTCATGCACTCTCCAGCCGGCATCAGGGTATCCTTCACAGGCCCCGCCAAGTCGACGACATCTATAAGTGCATCATTCTCGCAAGATGACAAGACGAAGAAGCAAACAACATCCATCAACACTCACACTTACACTTTTCCCACCATGGTGTCCAGCAAGGCTCCCATCGTCGCAGCCGTAGCTCTGCTGGCACAGGTCTGTCTGGCCCGAGACCACCTGGTCTTCCGCAACGTCTCGGACAGCCCGCCCCGGACAGTCACCGGCGAGCAGGGGTGCTACACGGACTTTGGCCGGGACTTCCGCGGCAGCGTCCCGACTTTCTCCCGGCTGTACTCGTACACGTTCCCCGTCACCGCGTACAGCTACTTCATCCCCTCCACCAGCACCATCACCGTGACGCCTACCGTCTCTGAAGGAGGGGGAGGAGGCGGCGGTGGAGGAGGGTCAGTGACGGGCCCCGTCACTTCAACATCGACCGTCACCACGACCACACACGTCACCTCCTTCGGCTCCGCGACAACCATCACAGCTGGGCCTCGCTTCACGCCCCTCGCCTCTGCCCTCAATCACAGACGACCAGCGGGCGGCAGACCCCAAGTCCAAGACTCGGGCTACAGAGCCAACGACGACAGCCTCGTCCTCGGCGTCGACAAGGCCGGCCTCGCCAAAGCCGACCCGCCCCTCTTCCCACAAGCCGTCGTCTGCGAGATGGTCATCCGTGTCTTCACGACCAGCACGTCAACTATCACGGCATCCTACGCGGCAACGACAACGATCACCCTCCCGACGCCCAACGCCACCACCACAACAACAGCACCAGTACAAAACGCAACGACGGCAACGACAACGACGACGGTCACGTCCACCATCACAGACGAGGTGGCCAACCCCACGCAGACCGTCTACCAGGCCTGCCAGGCCAACAACCTGGTCTCGGGCCACGGCGCGCCGCAGACGTACTTTGTCGAGGCGATCCACAGCTGGCACGTCGTGCGGGAGCAGCGCATCGCCGAGACGGCGGAGAACTGCTGTATCGCGTGCCAGGGGGAGGCGGATTGCGGCGGGAGCCTGTATCACATGTTCTCGGGCATCTGCTACACGTTCAGGACCGGGGGCGAAGGTCACGGGCACGGAAGGAACCCCGGGGGTCACGGGGGACAGTGCAGGGCGCCGGGCGAGTTGCGGTCTACCGCGAATGTTGCTGATGGGGCGGTTTTCGTCGCGAGTAATGGGCAGTGCGGTGGGTGGTGGGTTTCGGACGAGGCGCCGATCTAAGCTGCAGACGTAATGCGTATGAAGTAGTCAATCTAAAGAACGTTGTGCTCTGCATCTGTTGACCCGGGAGGTGTGTGTTGAATGGCCCCATTTTTGCCGGACCCATCTGAACAATGTCTCTCGGAGGAAGTTGAATTGTCCCGGGCCGGGCCGTCGTGGGTCTCCGGCGGAAGGTTGGGTGGAGTGTGGAGGACGTGAGAAAGGAGCGATCGGATGACGCTTGCTGCACGCACTGCCCAGAGGCAAACAGTCCCAACAGCATCTCGGGCTTTCTTCACGCATCACCAACGTCACCCAACATCACTTTGACATCTCAGGTCCCGCGGAAGCCATTTCGAATATCTTCTCAGGACCTCTCGATGCAGCCTGGATCTCCCATGGAGATGCTGCCATCGTCCCCGTGTTAGCCGCGATATCCTAACGAGGATGAACTTGCGATCCTCAACGCAGAGACCTGTCAAGGAAACATCCATCCATCTTCGGCACCATTGATTGACGAACCTCTCCTGGCCATCTCATCGTCAGTCACAACTACTCGGGAAGTGCTGGCCCACGAAGTATCCCTCGGGCAAGCCAGGAGCTTCATCCAATGTGCCAACCCAAATCTCGGCGAGACGTCAGGCGAGGACCTCGCGACACCCTCGCAGCGTGATTTTCCACGACGACGGTCGATGCTAAAGACATGCCGCCTTGTCGCGATACTCATTGACGGACCGCAGATCGCCGTCTGCGGCAGACTTTCCGAATCCTGCGACCGTCAGCTGGCCGGTCCGGTTCCACCACATCAGGACACAGCAATCAAATGCGCTGCGCAGCGTTACGTGTGCGAAGAAGAGCACTGCCATGCCATTCGCCACCAACGTTCAAACCTCATGGCGAACGCATCAACTTAAGTATAAGACGTGACAGTCGATGCCAGGGGTCGACCAACAGGCAGCCGTTTAGGAGAATTTCGTGCGGCTAAAATGACAGCAGGATGGATTTCGCCTTACCCGCCACCCCGTTCAACCTCATTCTTGGGACTAGAGACCGGTTTGCCGGGGCGTAATCGTGCAATCGTGCGGGTAGCTCGACGCTTGACATGGCGTCTTACCTCTCCCGCTCTCCACTGCCAGGGCGATCAACCAGCCTGTGCTTCCTTCGAGCTGTCCAGCCCCTGCGCCTACATTGTCCCATCGCCAACCCGTTGCGAGACTTGTTCCAGAATGCGGCCACCTGAGTGGACGGATGCCATGGGTGCGTCCCGCCGAGTGGCTTGCGGCTGGAGTCTTGGGTCTACTTTCCCAAGGACACTTTGCGCTGGTGCCCGAAATAAGCGCCAAAAGTCAGCCCTGCTGCACCGCGCCAAACGATGGACGAATAACCATCACCCCCAACGGCAACGTCTTCGAACGCGAGCGAGCCTGCGTCTCTGAATCGATAGCGAGCAGTTGTCAGACCTTAGCAATGTCTCGTGTCGCCAAATGGGCAGCGAGAGATGGAACAGCCCCCCCCAAAGCCCCTGGATTTGTGCAATGATCCTTGTTCTTTGGCGGCTTTCTATAATTGCACTTTCAGCTTAGCCCATCGCCACGCGCTGGACTGCGGGTCCAGACGTTGCATCGCCCGGTACATAGATTGCTCTTGGCGATCCTTCTGAGCAGTTATTGTCCTTTTCCGCGCAGAACGTCCCCACGGTGTGCGGCATCCGGGCCCGCTGCGACCACTGGCACCCCTGCGATGTCATTTCTCCCAGGCCCAGGGCAACCATGCGCTCGCAGACCGTCGATTGAACAAAAACATTCCCCGTCCTCTTTTGCTGCTTGCAGCGGTACCCGGCGTCATCTGCCCGCCGTGCTCACCCACACCCCCCTTCTTTCGGCCTTGTTTCGACGACGACGACGACGACGACGACGATTATCCTCTGGCGACGAGAGGAACAACCTTCGTCGCACGATCGCTTCCACGATGGCGGAACTGGACTCCAATGCGTGGTATCGCCTATCGGAAACGCGCGTCGACAACAGCACAGGACCATTTGCTCTCAACCTCCAGCTTCGAGATGTCGGCCTCCGAGTGCATCCCGTGACCGACGGCACCGCGGCGTGGCAGTTTCAACCTTTTGGCGACGTCAAAGGCCGCTACCTCATGCGCCTCGACCAGGCGGGAGTCAAGCAGCAGCTGGGAGTCTGCTACGATGCGAAGGAACCGGCGACCGGAAACACCGTGGCCTGTCTGCAGGAGTCGTCAGTGGACGAGTCTCAAATCTGGGAGGTTTCGGCATGGGACGGGAAGACGGGGGAATACAAGTTTGTCAACGTGGCCAACGGGACCGCCTACGTGCTCGACGTGCATCCAAAATCGAATCTATTCATGAACAGCAACATCGAGGGCTCGGCGAGCGCGACAGACACACAACCGGCTCAGCACTGGGTCATGACGAGCGTCAGCGCCGTCAACGACGGAGCATACTCGACAATCTATTCGGGGAACGTGGCGGTCAGCACGAACTCGGCCACGCTCTCCTCAACAGCGACGACTACAACGACTACGAAATCTACAACAACCACATCAGGGGCCACAGCCACGGCCGCATCACAAACGGCCTCGACAGCAACCAGCACAGCTGTGACAATACCAACAACGACGGGAATATCACCAGGGGCCGGAGCGGGAATCGGCGTAGGCGTCGCCATCGGCGTTGTCGGCTTGATCGGGGCCGTTGCGTTCTTCTGGTGGCGGCGCAAGCAACCGAAGACTGCGCAATACAGCGAGGTTGAGCCAAAGCACGGTGGGAGTCTGGAGAGAGGATCGTCATCCATCGCGGGGTCTCCGGCCGTTGGAGGGTACGCGGCGCCGTACGCGGCGCATCCGGGAACGGGTAGCTACCCGTCATACAATCAGGGGTCATACGATCAAGGATCACCGGCGACGATGAGCTATCCCGTGCCCCTCGATAGGGGGTCTCCCAATACCATGACCTACCCGATCCCCATGCACACGTCGTCGCCGTCGTCCGAGCCTAACCTATCCTCCTGGCACTACCCAAAAACCGTGTCAACAAGCGCGCTTGCCGTGCCTGCTGCCGTGCCTCGTCACCAGTTCGACCATCCCGCTATCCACAACGAGTTCGCGCCGGCTGCGTCGAACCCTTCCTTTGAATCAACATCACGCTTTGGCTTTGCATCGACTGCGGCGTCTTCCCAGGCCAACTCTACAACAAATCTAAACGACCCCGATCCGGTCCCCAGCGCACACGAGCTCGAAGTTGCCGTGCGAGACGTACCGCGGCGACAGCATGAACTTGGTGAATTCCACCACGGGCCCAATTTCGACCTTTCACAGCCGACGGCGACGACAACAGCAACGATCACGGCACCCTCGGCAGAGCTGAGCGCCTTCCAGCACGGCCCGGATACCTTTACGCAGAGCCACGAGGCCAAGATGCTTGGGGTGCCCACCGCGGAGCTCGGCTCGCACCAGCATGGTCCCGATACCTTTGGCGACGGCCACGAAGACAAGATGCTCGGCGGCTTTCCGCCAGGGGCCGAGAAGTATCAGCCGGAGCGGGAGGACAAAGTGCTGGGTAACCTGCATGACCTGATGAGGCCGGTTGCGGGGCAGAGCGGTAGAGGTCGTCGGCCGGATGACACAGAGGCCACGGGGTGGCAGTCGTACGAGATGCAGTCATTTCCGCCAAGGTGACGGCTGATAGCAGGAGGCGGCGATGAAGCATTGCCCGCAGCTACCCGACCGAACCAACACCGAGAGAGCCTCTAGGCGGAGCGGCCGACATGGATGAACACAATGATACCCGAGTAACGAAAGGCCCGCCTTGCCTTTGCCTCACCCTGCAGTCATCTTATGGCGAATCGCCAAACACATCTGCCGGCGCTCTTTATCTACACCTGGCCATAATATCCGGCCGAAAAGTCATCGAGCTCGAGAGAGAGTTCCATGTGCAGCGTCACCAACGGAAAAGCATAGATCCTGGATTTGGACCTCGGATGAAGCTCACGAAGCCTGGAGGACGTCGGAAAGGACCGCCCGATCCTCAGCCGCACTATGGAGCGCGGGAAGGACACCAAGGGTCCACCGAGATGCACAAAATCCAGAGAGGGCCCAAGGGCACAAATCAGGAGCCGGAACCCTGGAGATGGCTCGTCCGGGAGATCTTAGACCCCTGCGCCTAAACATTCCCCCCCGTCGGAAAGTGAATGTGAATTCTGGGGAGAAGCACTCTGCCACCCTGGCGATGCCGGGACAGAGAGGCGTTGTTGAACGCCGAAATTCAACTGTATATAAAAAAAGAATCAACAGACTTAGAGTAGACTTCTAATCCATGAATAACGACGGCCAGAGTGCCTAATCATTTATCGATTTATTTCTGGCATGGTAGGATTGCCAACCAGGGATGCTTCTTTCTGCTCCAGACGATGTGGACGCTTCGAGAGAACTCAGTGCCCTTGGGGTTTCCCAGTCTGTCAGCTGTTGCATGGTACGACTACTCCGTTAGCCCCTCAAGTTCAACGATGATGGAGGCGAACCCTACGCCGCAAGCTGCTTTGATGAGCTGAGGTACGTAAATCTCTCGGGCCTCCCCCTTTCAACCCCCCATCTTTGGAAAAGAAGACGGAACAGTTTCTTGAACTGATCGTTTTTGGATCTTCCAGAGCTCACAAACCTTGGGCAAAGGCAGCTAGCACGGCTGGACTTTCAACCTCGTCGGAAAGAAGAAAGGCCATGCTCTCCACAGGTCGAGAAATCCAGAACGACGGCATCAACCCGTGGAGGACAAGAACGATTCTCCATTGTCCGGACATCAAGGGAGAATTGACCACCTCCTTATAACGGACAAGATTTACAAGCCAGCACACGAAGAGTCACGCAAAAGCAGATTTGACTCGCCGAACGATAGACGCTTTACGGCGAGGTACAGATCAACATGGGGACGGGAAGGGCGGCTTCTAGCTTCTCATCAACAGGAACCTCTCGAGTGCGCCTTTAACGCAATGCGAGGTCTACCTACATCAGCGGAAAGCAATATGGCTTTTGGCGTCTCTACTGAGCAGCCAAACGCCGAATCCATCGGCTACACGAGAATGCGCACTCTAGAGTACGATTTCAAACCGTCCTTGGAACCAAGTCATCCTCTGCCGTGTGAACTGATCTGTCAGCGCGGCTGAAGGGGGTTAGACGAGGTGATGTCCGTCTAATCACTGGAGACACTCCTAGAAGATCGGGCCTACGGTCATCATCTTACCGGACGACAATCCTCTTGAGCTCCTCGCCTCTGGGCAAAGTTGGCTCCCCGCTACGTTCACGTCCAAGTTGACCTGGATGACTCCCCCCCATCAGCTCACCTGGAAGCTGCGCATGAACGGATCGGACGGAAGCACAGTCCGTCCCATTGACTCCGGTCTCGACCAGCTCGCCCATACGAAGACGGAAGGGGCTTGAATGACACCTGGTTCGTGGTCTCACCTATCAACTGAGCAGGCCATCCCCAAGAAGCCGCTGAACACCTCACACAGTTCATAAGAATCTATCAAATCAGCCGTAGAACCATTTATACCGATCTAGAAGCGACATCACGGGACCAACGGCAATGCCACCGCACTCGGCATCGGACCGGACACGGCCCCGGATCTCCAAGCCCAACGGCGGCTGCGAGCCCACATAAGTGGAGGTCTCTCGGCACCGACTCTTATTCCCGTTCGAGGGTCGATAATCCCCGGATTTCGGCGAGTATGCAACGACACGCTGCTCGACAGCGTGCTATCGTCTCGGTACGGGGACCAGGGTCACAGCCTGGCATCCTGTAGCACACAGACAAGACGTCGTACAAGATGGCATTACCTCGGCTTCACAATCACCAGCTTCTCCGTCGGCTGATGGCTATGAAGCACAACTTGCCGCAACGTCGAGCGACTCAACCTCCCCGAGGCATCGAGGCTCGTGGACGGCACAACGATGATGCTCTCGGAATGGACAATCACATGCCTCAAGCCGACGCCATCTTGATGATGTTGATTGCGAGGGCCTCTCGCACATTCAACGAAAGATTGACATGCGGTAGCATTGGAAGATGCAAGTCATCGACCGCCATCAAGTTAATATCGACTCTCCGACGAACCAGTCTGGATGGCCGTCGCAAGGGCGTTGTTCTATCAGAACAGATCTCTCCGAGACGGGATGTTGCATTGCAGGTTCTGACAAAACACCATTGCTTCCCACATGTCATCCGAAGCGATGGCGGTGCATTTTGCATGTGGTTGACGCTGGCCACTGCTCACAGTAATACACGGCCAGCAACATCCCTCGCAACGTGGACCAAATACCCCAACGCCCAGAGACACCTTGTCGCCCGTATACCCATGTGACGGCCTTCGAGTTGGAGAAATCAGGCGAGCACAGAAACAAACCGGGTGAAGCAGGAACTGTGTAAGTCCATTGGTCTGCTCCATGGCCGATGTCGCTTCGTCAGCATGACTCCCGCGCCGGAAAACTTGCACGATCGTCGATTCAAGCCCTCTGCCATTATGAGTAAACCGGTTCGAATTTCCCAATTGCGGGCTTGTGGGTTTTGCTGCCCTCATAGGCCACGATATACGACGCGAAGCATGATATTCCTCCTTGCGTCCCTTGGGTGTTGGAAGCTACACGGACTAGCTTCTGCCTCTCGGGAGGAGTCGGAGACCCCGACACGCGCCCTCCGAGTCTTTCCTCCGCCGTGGGGCATGATTGTCGTAGTGAGAGGTTAGTGTGGGGGATCTGGACGAGGCTGTGGACGCACAAAACTCTAAGCGTCAGTATGACAATCCCATGGCGGACTCGGGCAATGTCCGAAAGCCTTTCCCCAGAGAGAGCTTGCTGCAGAGGGAGGCCCAATCAGGGGCGGCAATCTCTAGATGATCTTGCATCTGGCGGCACCTCGTTGGTGCCCGAGAGATGGAGGCCGGGGTAGCATATCCATCATCCATGGCCATGGAGACGTCGACCGTCGACGAGTATCCAGAGCAAAAAAACTGGTTGGCGCGTCAGAGGAACCGGTTCCGAAATACGGAGACCAACGGAGCTTGTCGGAAGCGTGACAGCTCCAAAGTTGCATCGTGCGGGGTGCGACGCCCCCGTCTTTAGCTCCATGCGGGGCCGGGGAGGTTTGAAAGCTCTAGCCTCTAGCTCGAAAGAGCCGCCAGTGGAGCGGGCTAGCGACGCCGGGCCAGGTTCTGGAGGTGCGGGATGGCTGACATTTGCGCAAGACGGCAATCGTCCGCTGGCGGCTGGCCGGCGTTTACCCGCATCGACTCCAGTCCAACTCCAAGACGTCCATCGAAAAAGAGAGGGTGAAACATGTCGATTTTGCCAGCAGCGTGTTGACGGTTCAACCGTGACGGTCAGATATGCAGAGCAAGATTGCCATTAGGTAATGTTAGGTAATATATATTGCAGACGACGTCAGGTGCCTGGTCAGGTGCCCGGTGAACGGCCATGGTCCAAGCGGTGAGCCAGAGCCAAAGTGTTGGGTTAAGGTTGACGCGTCTGATCGTTGTTGACAAGAAGCTTGGCGGCGTTTGTCCAGACGCCAAGGTTGCCAAGGCGAGAGCAGGATCGCGGGTGAAGAAGGTTGTCTCAGCACGTGTGGGAAGTCTGGGGAATCAAGATAAGCTGTTGCAACTCCGTACTACGGTATCTCGGGGATCGAGAGATGCTGATGATGAACGGCGGTCCAGATTCGGAGTTGTCTAGAGTTCACCAAGTCAAAGTGCGTGGAGGACGAAAAAGTCCCGAGTTCAAACCTTGAAATCACCAACCTCAACGACATCACCGGACGGACCCCAGGACGCCCCGGCCATCGCCTAGCTCGCGATGCAGAAACCGAAGCTGACATGGCGCCGAGACGAACGCCATGCGCAATCGCAAGTACCGTGAACTTGGTCGACCAGCGGCAGGCATTGCAACCTGACGTCCATTTAACGTGGTTTGGTCTGAAGTTTCGATCTCAAGTACCATCAACAACAGACCCTGTCTTGCCCAGTGGACGGTGGGAGCAACCCTCGGGCATGACTTGTTGTGCGTGCTTCAAAACGGCCGAAACTGTGATTTGCAAGCAGAGTCGTGTTTGAGACGGGTGGGGGACGGGCGTCGAGAGGAGAGACTAGACTGGACGCGTGGAAGTCCTTGTTTCAATCCGCAGAAGATCCTCATCGAGTGTGATGAACGGCCAGGAGAGGGGTAATTCAGTCGAGTCTCAGCGACGAGACGAGCCTTGGGCTCTCGACTCCTCGAGCGGGAGGGAGCCACACGACCAGGGGGTGAAAAGTTTTGGAGCCAGGCCTGGCATTCGGTACCGGTGGGTCTGCCGTCAGCGTGCGGTGTGGGTTCGCCTTGTTGTGGCTTGCCGCTAAGCGGAACCCCTGTGGAGGGATCGGGCAAAGTCGGGAGGTCGTCGTGTCTGAGGCTTGTAGGGACTCAGGGAGAGTCATGCTCGGTATGCAGTCGACGGTGTCGTTGTCAATGTGTTGTTCGCTTTGCTTATCTTGCTTAGTTGGAGATTTGGGGGCTCCGGTCCACCTCACTCACGGGATGGTGGGAAGATGATGGGCAGCAAACGGCGCCGTATCGGGCGTTGAACACGAGTTCAGGCCGCGGGATATCGCAGTACGTCCCGCGGGAGGCTTGATTCTGACGTGCTCCAGCATTTGATAGGGCGGGATATCGCCTGATGAATCTTTAACCCGATATCCCGCCGACTGCCCTCCGTCATTTCGTATCCATTGGGAGAATTCGCGAGCATCGTCTATTCAGGCCTGGGTCTCTAGTCATATTCCAGAAGGGGACCCGGAATTTGCCAAGGGGCGAAAAGTACCTGCAGGCACCGCAGCGTCGCATTAAAGACTGCATGGGTTTGGATTCCGACGGCCGACCCGGCCAAGTGCCTAGTGTAGAGCTTGTGGAAGCCTGGAAGGCTCGGAGACACCAGTGAGTGTAACGCGCACTCGCTATGCTCACAGACTGGAGGACAACGGTTCGGGACGCTGTGACAGAGACTAGCCGGAAGAGGAGGCTGGCCAACAAATGTGACGGCCGCCATTGGCTGACGGTTGAAGATATCCCCCGTCGCTTTTGGTTCCTTCGTTTCAATAGTAGTTGTTGATTTGTTAGACTTTGGACACTGCGTTGGCCGGCCGAGCCCCTGGTTTTTGCTTTTCACCAAGCAATAGTGCGACGGACAAGATGGAAACATGGAACGAAGAAACTGTTGGCGTTCACGGGTCGGGGGCATGGGGGCGTCTTTCTGCAAAGCTTCGTTCGTCCCTTGTGAGCACGTCAGCGAGACGGATGGGGAATGCGACGTGCGAGGCATTGGCCAGGCTGGAGTGTCGCGTGCGCACAGCAGTGTATTCGTAGTTTGTACGCAGTACGGACACAAGCCGTAGCGGTCCCGGGGACCGTCGGAGGGCGGGTTCGAGATTGTAGGTTGGAGGAGGCCCGGACGGGTGCTTGCTAGGTACAGCTAGCGTCGGCGAGATGTCCGGCCGGTGATGGAGAAGGAGGAAGTTCTATGGACCATGGATTCCAACTTGGACGGTTCCACCTCGCGAGGGAAGCCCAAGTGGATGTTCTCCTGTTCTTCCGGTGGAGTTGGCTCAAGGGTCGACGTCTTTGGGTGTGAGGGGGGCAGGCCGCAGGCGGGAATGGGATGCAGGTGCAAGTGCAGCAAGGCTTGACAGGGTCGAGGGCTCGAGTGCGACGACAACATACATTGGGCTGCATGGCTGACGACTTTTTTGGGGGTTGAAAGTGCCGACGGTTGACACATTGTGCCGTATTTGTCGGGGATTTCTAGTGTTTGTGCCGACGTCGCACCTCTCTCTTCTCACCGGTTGGAGGATTCTGGAGAGGCGGGAGGGATCAGACATCCCAACAAAAAGAGGTCCTTTGGGGTACTGCAGGCGGTACGGCTTAGCTGCAGCTAGGTGAAGTTTGGGTGCGTTTAGGTGCCGTGGATGATGACTGTACGTAAGACGTCTGCACAAGAGGCCGTGGACGTCTCTGCGGGCGTCTGAGTCTTTAGATCCTGTGTCGACTTTCGAGAGTTGCCGTGTCTCACTGGGGCGGAAGAGTCGATGGGCATTGGGACCAGGGCGCAAGGGGAGACGATGGTCGCTAGGTCAGGGGAAGAAAAAATAAAATAAAAAATGATGGTAAACCAAACAGAGAAAAGAATGTGGAGTGACCCAAGCACGAGGAGAGCCGTAAACAATCTGGTCGGGGGGCAGGGCCGATTGGCAGCGACGATGACTCCGCGAAATGTCCTTTTTCTGCGCATGTTCCATTCTTTGATTTGGTGAGATTCAGCGCGCAATTGTCAGAACCTGGGTACCTATGACTCTGCATCGTCAGTGAAGGAAGGACCGATCCCGTAGTCGGAGCTGCCTTCCGTGAATCAAGTGTAGAAATAGCAGGAGCACCTGGGCACGTAGGAAGCCACGCACTTGCCCTGCTTCACTTTGGGTAGATTTCCATTTGCTTCTTTCTTCTGAGGCCACCCAGGGGAAACAGAATCAACACTCCAGTTGACATCACCAGGTTTACGAGACCGAACTGGATCAATTTGCATCGCTCGGAAAGAAACACCACTCCACGCACATTTACACGGATAGCCCGACTCCACTCGCCGCCGGACAGACTGCCGCTGCGCCGCTGGCAACTTGCTTGGGCTGACATCCCACGCCTCCCACGCTCACTTTCACGCCCACGAACACCCTCCCACGTCGACGAAGCGAAGCTAAATCGTCCGCATTCCGTCAGCTCACCTTATCCGCCGTGTACACTATTTCGAGTGACGGACAGCAGACCATCTCCACTGCAGCTCGTTTCCCAGGTAGGCAGGCCCCTTTCCCGGTCCTTCGTCAGCTTCCATGCCTGCTCCATCTGGCATCGCGGCATCCAAATGCAAAGCCCAAGATAGCATCAAGCTTCTGCGCAATCTACGCCATTGTGAGCTGACGGAAACGGGCCGTCCATAAGCACCACTGTGTTTTTCTCTGGACTAATTGCCCGTTTGCTACGCAGAAGTGGGAATCACCTCCTGAGTCTTGGACCTCGTACTTGGTCTCCGGATACACCGTCCCGGCGTCACCACCTCTTCACCTTGCCGCCTCCCGTCGCCTCACCGACGCCCCTCTCGGCCCTCGTACACGCCCCTTGTGTCGCCTAGAGCTTCCTGTAGACTACGTACTCCGTACGGAGAACAGGTACCCAGTTACCCCAACTTGAAAATTTTCATCGGCCTTCTCCAACTCTGCGAATTCAGCCAGAATTGGGCACAAAGTCGGGAAAAAACGACCATCAACAAGAAAGGAAGAAAAAAAGAAATTGCCAATTCCTAGGATCGGGTCTGGCTTCCGTCTTCTCCCACCCTCCACACCAACACCCCCGTCTCAACCCTTAACCACCCCGGTCGTCGACGGACCCTCGTCGCCCCCGTTATTCAACCACCCTGGTCTCCCGGCTCCACGCCGCACACCCTGCCACGACCTGCAGCGAACCCTCTGCACAATCGACCCCGATTCGGGTGCCAGTCTCCCTACTCTGTCGTCTCTGTACGGATACGCCTGGGCGGAAACCTTGGAAGCACATCATACAGTTTGGATTCGAATCAAAGCTTGGAGCTCCAGCGCACGCTCGACCTGCTACGCTGCTACGCACGCCGCAACGCACAGTCACAGAGCACACTCCCTTGTCCCGCCATCCCATCTTCTGCGCCGTCCCATCCCTCCATCGCTTTCCCAATTCTCGTTCCTCGTCCGCCCGTCTCCCGTCCCCCGTCCCCAGGCTTCGCTCGTCCGTCGTCCAGGCAAGTACCCGGTACCTCGACGCCTCTGCCGGCGCCTGGCCTTGCTGCCATCCCTCCTTTGTGAAACTGCGTTGAAACCCCCTTCTCCCTATCATTCTCAGATCCTCCGTGGCCATGGGTCTAAGTCGCTGTACCTGGCCGGGCAAGCCTCCATCGAGGACCGGACCAGTTCACAAGGTTTTAAACCGACTTTTCCTCGTCCGCGATCCAGTTGCAGGGAACACAACGCCCTTCCCCTCTGTTGGTCCATCCAATGCGACTCTTGCGACTCCACGCTCTCACCATACTCTAAATTGCCTTCCTGCGCCTTCTCCGAAAGCTGGTCTCTTGCTGCGTCCTCCTCATCAACGACTAATATCACGTTCCGGCCGGTCCCATTACACCACACGCACCACACGCACCACTACCCATCACGCTCGTCTGCTTCGCCTCGGAGCTCCTCCAACAACTACTAATTGCCTCGTTCCGTCGCCCACTCCCGCCTCCTCTTTCTTCTCCGCATCTCTCCCACCGACACATGCGCCGGTAATGTCAATGGCGTCGTATCCCTTCAGTTCAGCCAGCTCCTCAGACATCTCTACGCCCCGGTCCTCCTCGCCTTCGCCATCGTCCGTCGCCTCTGCCCGCTCCTCTCGCTCCTCTATATCTAACAAGCGCATGTCCATGTCCAGTCGCAGAATGACAGACTTCAACCCCATGTCTTCCGTCGACATCTCCGTCATTGAAGACAAGATGAGAATGGCCTCCCTCGACCAGCACCGTGGCTACTCCCAGAACACCTTTGGCGAGGTTCAGCAATACCGCAACACGGAATACGTGCCCAAGACCCAGGCCACCGCTTTCCAGATCCTGCGCGAGCCCCTCTGGAACAAAGGTGAGTTGATGGCTGCTGCCGCTTCCCCCACTTACACCGTCTGTCCGCGTCCGCACTGAACCTTACTGCACCTGCACGCACCGGCTTCCCCCAACATGGCGTATCCCTTCAGTTTGCACCCTTCTATATAGCCTCCCTCTTTTTTTTCCTCCCACAACATCCCCAACTCCTCGCTCCATCCCCTCCCATGGCTTCTTCACTCACTGGGCGCGCCCGTCGTCTTCCCTCACCACTCCCTCGCTTGCTCAATCCTCTGCCTCGTGCCCCCATCCACTCCTCCTCCAAACTAACCGCCATGGTCGAATCAGGTCTATCCTTCACGCCCGAAGAGCGCGTCACCAGAAACCTCACCGGCCTCATCCCTCACACCATGGAGAGCCTCCAGACGCAATGCCAGCGGGCCATGAAGATGATCAACACCCGCCAGACCGACGTCGACAAGTACCTCTACCTGTCCTCGCTCAAGGCCCAAAACTTTGACCTCTTCTACCGCCTGCTCATTGACAACGTCCGCGAGCTCATGCCCTTGGTCTACACCCCCACCATTGGCGATGTCTGCCTGCAATACTCTACCCTCTACACCCGCCCCGAGGCTCTGTACATTTCCATCAAGCAGCGAAAGTCCATCCGCACCATGCTCCGCAACTGGCCCTACCCCAACCCCCAGATCTGCGTCGTCACCGACGGTTCCCGCATTCTGGGTCTTGGTGACCTCGGCGTCAACGGTGTCGGTATCTCTGTAGGTCTCCCGTCCAACTATTCCTGACAACACTAACAACCCCAGATTGGCAAGCTCGCTCTGTACACTGGTGCCGCCGGTATCCACCCCGAAAACACCCTGCCCATTGTCCTCGACACCGGCACCAACAACGAGACCAACCTCAAGGACCCCTTCTACCTGGGCATCCGCTCCAAGCGTGTGTCCGTCGCCGAGCAGCAGGCGTTCATGGACGAGTTCATGGAGGCCGTCACCGAGGTCTACCCCGAGATGACTGTCCAGTTTGAGGACTTTGAGTCCGAAAAGGCCTTCAACTACCTCGACCGCTACCGCGACAAGTACCGCTGCTTCAACGACGATATCCAGGGAACTGGTGCCGTCGTCTTGGCTGGCTACATCAACGCCGTCGAGCTCTCTGGCGTTCCCCTCGAGGAGCAGCGCCTGGTCTTCATGGGCGCCGGTTCCGCCGGTGTCGGTGTCGCCAAGCAGCTCGTCGAGTACTACACCAAGCGCGGCCTCAGCGAGCAGGTCGCCAGGGACAAGTTCTGGCTGGTCGACACCAAGGGTCTCGTCACCAAGGACCGCGGTGACAAGCTCGCCGAGCACAAGAAGTACTTTGCCCGCACCGACAACAACGGCCACCAGTTCCGCACCCTCGAGGAGGTGATTGAGTACGTCAAGCCCACCGCGCTCGTCGGTCTCACCGCCACCTTTGGCGTCTTCACCGAGTCCGTCGTCCGCGCCCTCAAGGCCTCTGTCGACTCTGGTGGTCTTGGCCGCCGCCCCGTCCTCTTCCCCCTCAGCAACCCCCTCACCAAGGCCGAGTGCACTTTCGAGCAGGCCGTCCAGTGGACCGACGGCACCGTCATCTTCGCCTCCGGCTCCCCCTTCTCCCCCTTCACCATGAAGAGCCCCGACGGCCAGGCCATCACCTACCACCCCAACCAGGGCAACAACGTCTACGTCTTCCCCGGTCTCGGTCTCGGTGCCATCCTCGCCAAGGCCTCCAAGGTCACCGACGACATGGTCTACACCTCGGCTGCCGCTCTTGCCGCATCCCTCAACGTTGACGAGATCCACAAGGGCCTCATCTACCCCCGCATCGAGCGTGTCCGTGACGCCAGCGTCATTGTGGCCCGCGAGGTCATGAAGTCCGCCCGCAGAGCCGGCGTCTCCAAGCTTCCCGAGTCCCAGTGGGTCGAGTGGGAGGAGTGGGGTGACGTCGCCCTGGACGCCTGGATCAAGGAGCGCGTCTACGACCCCGTCAGCTTCTCCGAGAAGAGCCGAATCTAAACCCCCCTAAAAGATTGTGCGATGGATGACTTGCATTTACGGATCAAAAGGGCTTGGACAGGGAATACCTGAGACGTTCTCAGAGCGAAATTGGTTTTTTTCGGCGTTGGGGTAGGCATCAAGGGCCTTGGTTTTCCAATCTTGCCGAGATTTGAGCGAAGGGAAACACAGACACATTTTCATCGTCACTAAAAGGACGACGACGCTTTTTTACTACGAGTACGCCCTATGTGGCCATCGTCTCCGTGACGCCTGTTCGCGTCGGAGTTTTGAATTTAGAGTAGAGGATGTTGTGGGGGAGACAGGTTTCGCGGTAATGCTTCCTGATGGAGCCATGCTACATGGAACGCGATTTAGAAATAGACTTGGATGCCTGTACGACTGTGCTACTGTGTACGTGACTGTCTTCTGTGGCTCTGGAGTGGACTCTGTTCTTTGAACTCTGGATAGCTTGCCGAGCTTCGTGGTGCCAGAAGCGGATGTGCCTCGGCTTGGAAGCTCGAGCTTGAACCCAAAAACCTGGGCGACGTTGAACCAACCGTCCCCAACTTTTGCTAGGGGGGTAGCGTAGATCCCCCCAAATTTTCTCTCTCCGCATAGGGACGAACCCCACCCGAGCTCTGCCCCAAAAAAAGAGAGCACGTTCTCCAACTGGTGAACTCCGTCTGAAGTGTGTTGGGGGGAGATAGCTCGGAAGGTGTTGGGAGGGGTTCACACGTCCGAACTAGACCGGACTGGGTAGGACAGCGCATGCTTTGTTTGCTCGGGTGTTTTTTTTTTTTTTTAGTCTTTGGGGGCTTTTTTGTATAGCTCGGGGACTTTGTGTGAGATGGTTGATGGGGCAGATACGATTCGTGCGCATGATGGGCAATCTGAACCTACGTCTGCGCCTACGATTCTAGAGTCTCAGAACGAGACAATTGACGAAGTAAACCCGGGTTCTTAGAGGAGGACGCTAGGGATTTTGGGCAATGAGACAACGCATGCGTGGTTTAGGGGGTGTTGCGTTGGCTTCTCTCTGGATAGTGTCGTGCTGAGCTTGGAAATCCAATCAATGTCATACGCGGACGCGATCGATGGAAGTCAGATAGAGAGAGACGGCTACCTATCGTCGGTTTCGCGTTGACATGTCACATCCACGCCCTCCCCATGCCAAAACCCTTCCTCCTCATCCACCCCCGGGAGCTGGAAAGGATTGGTGAGGAGCCCGCTGGATAAGGTTATGCCTCGGCGAACGAACGGAGGTTCAACGGCGTCGTCTACCTCCCTCCGTTCCCCAAGCTGCAGCTTCAGATTGTCAAAGGTGTTCGGGTGAGGAAAGTAGACAATACATCCAGCAGAATCACCCACGACAACGACAAACTTTCCGCAGTCGAAGAGAAAACATCGGATGGTCAAAAGGCATCGACGCTCTATACCACACACACGCACACAAACACACAGCTCCATTCGGTCCCGCCTCGGGATTTACTCCACGGACACCCCCCTAGCTTCCCCCCTTCTCCCACATCTCCCCAACCCGCGGCACCGTTTTCTCACCTCAGATCAGGTCCCTCGGCCGGTTCCAACCCCCATCGCGCCGGAGCCTCGGTCTAGATGTTGAGAGAGAGCTGTGCCATCATCCCTGTAGGGGTTGGGAAAGTACATACACTATGTGACGACCTGCTCCGTCCTGTGGACCTGTGTGTGGTAAGAAACCCGAGAACCCCAGTCGTTTGCATTCGTTTTCTCCCCACACCACTCCATCGGCGAAGCTTGATTACGCCGCCCGGCCCCGGTCTTTGTCTACAGGATAGGATACTATCTGGGGATGGAGCGGGCGGGCGCGGTGTATGGTGCATGCAAGGTAAAGTTGTGGATGGGTGGGTGGTAAGGCGGACAGGGGTGGTGGTGGTGAGGTGGATGGATGGATGGAGGATCTGCCGTCATGCCCGTGATCCTCCGCACTTGCGTTAGTCCGGGGTTGCAACGACGTTCCTCCTCCCATGTGCGTGGTACTACCTCATGTCAGGCCCCGGCCCCCACGCGGGACCATAGCCGGAGCTGCACTACCTTCTCCCGACCTCCTCCGACTACCGACGGAACTTCGGATCCAATCCACCACCCATCTCCATCACTGCCATCTTGACCTTCACGCAACACCTCGGTAATGTAAAATGGTTTTCTGGTATTTCAACTATCTGACTCTCTATGCCTAGCACATGCCCGAGCACATGCCTCAAGGCAAAGCAAAAAAAGGGGGTATTCGTACGAAGAATGACGGGGACCGCAAAAGGAAATCCTGCGCTCGAGGGGGATGATGGAGACAACCGGAAGAAAATGTGGAAAAAAAACCAGGCCATGCTATGCCGTTGTGAAGAAGCGTTCCCCCCCGCCTCGATATGATGTAATGAAATGTTTCCGTCATGGTATGCTTTCGACTCGTGGCGCAAAAGACATGCTCCCGACTCCAGTCGCTTGACTCCGTCCCACCGTGTCGATATCTCTTAGCACCCCAAGTCGCTGTAAACGCCAAATCAGACCTCCAGCCTAGCCCTTCCGAAACACACGCTTCGTGCCGCCGACCTTGCCCATATCGCCAAATTCCGAAATCTTGCGCGTCTCGCCGCTAGCGGCACGCACCTTTTCCTTGACGCTCTCCACCCACGCCCGATTCTCCTCGCTCATCTCGACCTTGCGTCCAGTGGGTCCTGCCAGGCCAAGGAACGAGCTCTCGTCCTCTTCCCAGCTGATGTGGGAGCTCGACCGAGACCGGTTGGAGTCCTCGGACGACGGCGTGGGCGTGAACTTGTCGGGGATCGGCGGGACCGCAGGCGTATTGGGGAGAAGCCGGGGCACCGATGAGTCGCCGGCGCCGAAAGACTTTCTAGACTTTCTGACGTTGAGCGGCGTCATGGGTGACATTTCCAGCGCGGAGGCTGGCCGACTCGGCGGGCTCGAGTTCGCGGCACGGCTGCTCGCACGCGGCAAGTCCTGGACCTTGATCTCGGCCTTCTCTACCGGCCCGGCAGAGCGCCGGCCGTGATGCGAGGCGTACTCCTTGAGGTACTCGCCGAGGTCGGCCCATCCACCCCCGACACGCACCATGACGCGCTCGCCGTGCTCGCCAACGCAGCGGATGAGAAGCTTGATGGGCGCTTCGCCGGTGGACCGCGAGAGGTGGTAGACCCTGACGTCTTGTCCGCTCCCAGGGCGTCTGGGCCTGGGGTTCTTGGCGTATGCGGGAGCAAGCGTCAGCCACGGCGTTGTCGCTCGCGAAGATGTCCGCGATGTCGTCGACATGGCAGAGACGCTCCTCCGCATAGTCTCCCGGGATGGCTTCTTAAGCCTCTTGGCCGGCATCGTGGGCAGATCGGGCGGCGGCGGGTTCAAATCCACCTTGGGCGTCGCTCTCGCCAGCTTGATGTTGGCGGGGATGGACTCTAGAATGTCGCTGATTTGCTTTCGGAGGTGGTCATCTTCCTTGTTGCCAGTCTCCCGAGGCGTTCCCATGCTGATGAAAGAGTGATCGAAGTCGTCCTCGTTGAATGACGACTCCAGAGGGAGAGCCGGCAGGAGACCCTCGTCTTGGGGCCTCACCATAGGACTAACGCTTTCTTCTCTGTAGCTCGGCCGGAACGGGGGAGAGCTGGGAGGGCTCATGCTCATGAAACGGTCAGCAGCCGACTTGCGGCCGAGGGTCTCGGCACGTTTCTGACGCGGCAGAGGAGGCGATGCCGAGACTTCGGGCATATCGCTCGAGGCATCTGCCAGGAGGCTCGTGTGGCCGTGGATGATTGTGGACGAGTCCGAAGCGTCACTTCCGCGTCGGTCAGGTCGGATCAGCGGTGGCAGCTGCATCTCTTCATCGTCGGGCAGAATCTCGTCCGCGTCCTCAGAGCTGGACCTGGCGTTGCTTTCAAAGACTGCTCTAAGCTTCGACACGACGGATTCCTTGCCCGAAACCTTTCTTTTGGTGTTTTCTTCGTTTTGCACTTCGCCCAGTGGCGTCCGCTTGGGTTTTGTAGCCTCGCTGGAGCCGTCCAGGCTGGCGACTGGCTGCGTCTTCTTCTGCGCTTGCAGTTGTGAGGGAGACAGCTCGATTGTGTCGTCCTCGGAACCGTCAGACTGCTCCGGAGTGGACTCATCATCAGAGGCAGGCTGGCTGTCCTCTTCGGGTGGGTTAATGGTGATGGGCACTGGCAGAGTGATGACATCGTCGTCCACAACAGGCAGGTCACTGGATTTCGTGGGCTCCGCCTCGGCCTCTTCTCTGATCACTGGTGGAAGCGCTTTCTGCTGACGCACGGTAGCCCAGTCCCCTTGTCGGATCCTCTGCTCGCCAGACGTCACCCAGTCGGCATAGTTGCGCTCGACGGCTTCCATACGGTCAAGCCAGGCGTCGGGCAGTGTATCCTGTAGCCCCTCAAGACTGTCGAGCATGAAATCGAGGCTGCGTCCGGATTTTGTGATTTGCGTCTCCAACACCGACTTGACAACAGTGACGGCGTGTTTGAGTTGGGAGTGGGTGTCCTGAGCTCCCTCTTCGGCGGATGGCGTCCCTGCTGGAGATGACAGCACGTTCCATGCAGACTCGAGGGCGTACTCGGCTTCTGCAATGCCAGACAGCAAATCGGGTATGCGACGGAGGACAGAGAGGCGTATGTGCCAGACTTTGAGCAGTCGGCAGAGCTTGGACAGGTTTGGCAGTGCCTGGACGATGATTGCCGTGAGGAGAGCCGTCAAGTCGTCCATTCGGTTGTAGGAAAGTGATCCGCCTCCGATGGGCCGCGTCGGGGACAGCGGCGTTCCGGGTCTCGAAAGCGGAATGATGTGGGTGTGCATGACGTGGGTTTTGATTTCTTCAATGTGCAGCTCGTCCATGTCGTGAGAGATGCCGTCCACGCGCTGCTCGTACTGGGCGACGCTCTCGGCGGGTAGGCTCCCGAGGTACACCGACTCGTCGGCATCCTCGTCGAGTTTCGTCCGCTTCGCCTCTGGCATCTCAAAGCCGGCAGAGCCGCTGGTGGAAGGCCAGGGCCAGTCGGAAAGCTCCTCGAGCCATTCGTAAATCTTGCGGCTGGCCACGGCGGCGCGCATGGCGAATTCCTGTTCGTTGACGGTAGAGTTGTCGAGGCATTGTTTTAGTTCAGTGTTTGGTGTTTGGAGCATCTCGACGGCGGTCAGTGGTGTAAGGCGGCTCAAGAGGTCGTCGTTGGTTCGGGCACGGGTGGGCGAGTGCTCGTCGGAGTGGCGGTACTGGCGCCTGGCCGGGCGTAGCTGGTGGCCCGGCCCCGGGGTGATGGGCGGCGGAGGATCGGTCATGATGTTGATTGCTGAATAGTTGTTGTCGGTTGTCGAACGAGCGGTTGATCTGTCGAGTAGGCAGGCATGACCTTTGCTTCTATGAACCTGGGAAAAAGACGTCTTGGATGCGCATGGCCATGTCGTGGATCATCGGTGGTGTTTGTTGACAATCATGAACGTCCCTATCCGGCTGACTGATGTCTCGGTGGTGTCTCGCCTCTGGTCTCTAGAGGTTGCTGGAAAGACGTCGATTGCTCGGGTTATTGTTCGGGTGGTTGCAGGATGTTCCAGACGGCAGACGTCAGTGGTTGTGGGCGCGGCGCGGTTCCTGGATGCAAGGGAGCGCAGGGATTCAAAGGCAGCTGCGTTGCTGAAGAATAAGAAAGAACGGATAGGTTAGGTGGTGAGGTAGACAAGGTCGCTGGTGAGGATTCAAAGAGAGAAGCGGATCAAAGGAAGGTCGTTGGTGAAAGAACGAGGATGTTTCGCGAGGTTAGAGAATTGAAGCTGGCGCGATGAGACGACAGATGACACTGGGGAAGAAGGGAAGGGCAAGGCGCAAAGGCAAAGGAGCAGTCGGCAAAAGGAGATTAGGTGTCTGGCGTTGTCGAAAGAAAGAGGAGATTTATTAATGAGATTTGATGGATATTGGTTGCCGCATACGGGGATGGCCAGGGACCTTGTAGTCCTTGTGCTGGGCCATCCACCACGTCTAGTGGGAATGCGGACGAAAGTCAGGTACCCGAAGGCAGGGACAGCAGTGGGCGATGTACCTTTTGCCTGTCCTGCCACCTGAAAAGAACCTGGGCGTCGAGGTGGTCCACCAATGCGGCGATGCGTGTGGGTGATGGGGTGGAGTGGCCGCTGTTCTGGGTTAATAGGCCTCCAGAGCACCCCCGTCATGCAAACGCGCTTTCGCGGCTTTCGCCAGCCAGTCCAGCCCAGTTGGTCTCGACAATCCAACACACGCTCCTAATAATATCACAACTATCGATTCGGCCACCGACGTCTCTCCACGTTCATCCGCATCGTCCGCGTCGTCGTCGTCTGTCGTCCGCATCGTCCGTGTCTCTCTGGGTTCCCTACAGCACCCACCGCAGCTTCAATGCCACGGCAACTCGTCTCTAGCACCGCACATCCTGACGTGTCGCGGAACGGACTCTGCGCCGTTCGCATTGGGGGCGCGTTAGAAAGGAGCCGGACTGCGCGTCGCTGAAGACCCTGGTGCTATCCGCATCCTGCATGGCTGCAGAGAACATCCATGCCCTAGAGTGGTGCTATGTGATGCGTCCGCCGCATCTTGACGTCCTTCCGTGCCCGTCATGCTGGGACTCCGATGGGTGTCCCTGTCTCGACTTGGTGCAGCCACCGCCTGGGCCAGCATGCTGTCCGGGAGTCCTTGACAGACTTTGGGCTCTGATTTTACATTCGCGATATTCTCGCGTTCTCAGCTAGGTTGACGTGAACACACATTGACCATCTTCCAGACACCACTCCATCCCCTCGCACGTTCTCTCCACGACATGAGATGGCAGGCTGCACGACACCGGTCACTCGACGCTCGGATGCAGAGAGTTTCCCTGCCAGACGTGCATGTTTTGACACGGTAACATGGCCCACGGCCGTGGTCACGGACGGCGAATGTCAACCTAGACTGCTGAAGAGCTCTGAAAGCTGTCAGCAAGCTTCCTCACTAGTGGCGAGCTGGCAAACTCAAGGCGCAGACTTTGCAGCTTGATCAGCCACGCCAGGCGGACAAAGTCAGAGCGTGGCGCCAGCCCATCGGCTGCTTCCATCGCTTCCGGCGATCATCATCCCCCCACTGCGGTTACCTTATTTGCCCTGCTATCACGCATCCAGCTGGGGCACCCGGAATGATTGGACAGAGACGCATCGCCAGCCGTCGAACCGTGGGATACTTGCATGCCTGGGAGCCTCTTCGAGCTCGATTCCCAGGACGCACCAGCAGATCGCGACACATGACCAAAGTTCATTCCATCGCCCGAGAGCTGGCCACCAGACGGCCAAGACGCGACTGACTCCAGCGTACGGAGTCCGCTTCTGCTCATTTCCTCAGATTGTCCACCGAAAAAAAGTGTCCCACCCGTCGTCATTAAACAGTCCCTCGCTGGCCCGGAAACGCGCTCGGTACCATTTCGCCTGACAGCTCCCCCTGTCCCGCTACCCTGCATTCGGTTACTTCATCCTGGAGCTCTCAGATTGAACACGAGGGGTTGTTTGAGCTTGACTCTCAAGGGAGCTCCAGGCGGCGGATACTGTCAAAGGAGCTCTGGACATCCCATGTCACTGGAGTGACAGCGTTTGGACGTTGCGCCATTGTCTCGCGATCGCAGCCAGTCATCACCCTGGGAATCGTGAAGTCTTGCATTCGCTAAATCTAGATTCTATGCTTCTGACCCATCAAAGCTTCGGCGCAACGTGCCTCCATTTCCCTATGCCGGGGTACACGAAGCCAAGCTCCCGAAGACTCGTCGCGCTCCCTCCTCGCTTCTCAAACTCTTGCTTGCTCGGCCAGTAGATGCCGCGCTCCCAAAACTGCTCGTCGTGCCAGTATGGCGGTTCTTTGCCTCTCTGCGTCGACTCCGCCACCCAGTCGTGCAACATGTTGAGATGGCGGCCGTCGTCTCCGTCGTCGAGCAGCACATGAATGTTCTTGTCGCCGCGCCTCTTGAACAAGTCAAGCTCCCATTTCTCTTGCTCCTCCACAGGCGGCAGCTTCAACCCGTTGGACCACACCGCACCCAGAGCCGCCGCCTGGTTCTCCGCCACCGGCCAGGGCACCGTCTTGACCAGCAGCCCGGCAAAGGCCAGTGTGGGGTGCTTGATGAGGAACAGGTGTTGGTACAGGCCTCTGACGCCTTTGCCGGTCTTCAACAGGTTTGGTTTGAGGAACTCGGGCAGGAACGGGAAGCTAAAGAAGAAGCCGGTGCAGTAGATGACGGCGTCAACGTCTTCTGCCACCGTCCCGTCCTTGTAGACGACGGCCCTCTTCTCTGGTAGATACTCCACAATCTCTGGAACCTCCGTCACCCCAATGTGCTCAACCTTGTCCGGCGGAGTCGCATGTCGTACAGACAGATACACCCTGTCCGAGACCGGGCTAAGCTGGCGGGCTATATCCAAGCCCGAGGGCCCGTTGCCGACGACAATCACCTTTTTGCCCGAAAAGGGCTCCGGCACGCGGTAGTTCTTGGAGTGCAGGATCGCCGACGGGTGCGCCTCGTGAAAGGCTTTGATGCCCTTGACGTCTGGGATGAAGGGGACGTCGTAGTGCCCGTTGGCAATGACCACAGCGTCGAATGTGTCGCTGAACTTGCGGCCGGTGACGGTGCACGCGGCAGCGAGGTCCCACCTGTCTCGGCCGTCCTCTTGTCGGAGCTCGAGCGCCGTGACCTGTTGCGAGAACTTGATGAGGTGGCGGACGTCCTTGGCGTACTCGACTAGGTAGTTGTAAATGGACTGTCGTGAGGGGAATACCCAGGCGTCGTCCGGGAACGGCGTGTCCTTGTAGTTCATTGTCGTCTTGACCGTGTTGGCGTGCAGCGTGCCGTACATTGGTGTGGGGAACACGGGCGGTGCGCCGCTGCCACCCGGCCGGAGCGGAGGGTCCTGTGGGCGAAAGGGGTCCGTCTGCGGTACATGGCGAGACGTGGTCGGGTGCGGGCTGTAGTTCCAGACGCCGCCCACCTCTGCCTGCTGCTCAAACACGACGACGGAGTCAAATGCACCTTGCGCCGTGAGGTACCGAGCGGCCGCGAGACCTGTCGGCCCCGCGCCGATGATGGCGATCTTCTTGACGGTGAACGGCACTGTCATGGTCTGTGAGACATGGACGACCTTGGGTGCTATGCAACGGAAGAATGATCTAGTGGCCGCTCTTTAAACAGCGGACTACAGGCTCGGGATCCACGAGGTGCCAACGCGTTATATCGGCGGGAAATCACCTAATCGGTTCCTTTTCGGACAGAGTGGTGGACACCGGGCGGGTAAAACGGGGACTCCCTCCGCTCCCCTACATCAACGTCGCAAAGCCAGCGCAATCGGATGCTTGGGCGAGAGAGATGACAGTAATGACATGTCTGCCATGGCCTACCTCTTCTGGTCCGGAGTGAATGTCCAAAAGGTTAATCTGCGCAAGGTCGACCCATGGCAGGTCGTCAGGTGACTCGGCGACGATCCGGAAGCCCAGCCGGCTCCGAAGCCCCGCTTATCGATAAGGAGCCACCCGGCAGTCACACACACCGCCTGCTTTTTTCTGCCACAGGGGTGTGGGGCCTTCCCGGGCAATTCGTGCAGCTCAAGCAGGAGCTTCCCTTGTTCCACATTCCATCCACACCACGAACCATGCGGTGCTACCGAATCGACCTTTGCGACCGTTTCCATCCCACATTCATTTAGCACAACCACAACCTCGACACTGCGACAACATCCCGCTGATGCTCGACACCTCCGACTACATACCCGTCAACTCCGCCGCGTCCCCCTCAAACTCATGACGCGATGTCTGGGGTCCCGCAACCCGCTGCGCAGCAGCAGCTCGAAGCCGCCGAGGCCATCGCGATCGCGCAACTGAGCCCCGCGCTCCAGGACCCCAAGACGCGCGTAGTTCGGGGCGTCGTGACAATCACGTGGCCCTACAGCATCGTTAGGAAGAACATTGCCTTCCTCCTCGCCGAGGCCGACTTTCGCCTGCGTCGCGCCAAGGGCCAAGTGCGCGTCGAGTTCGCCGGCTCGAGCGCCAAAGCGATTGCGGATGCGGCTCTGGGAAGCGGCGACGAGATCGCGCTGTCGCTGGACGGGGTCGAGCTCGTTGCGGATGACTCCAAGACGCGCGTTCCGGGTACAAGTCTGGAGTGGCAGCTGAAGTTTACGGAGAGGGTGCTTCTCCAGGTAGGTTGAGCGTGTGCGTTGGAGGGGGTGTTTGCTAAGACAACAAAGGCGAAAATAAGCGACTCCGAAGAGGTCAAGGTTATCGATGTCGACCACCCCGCACTACCCGAACCACAGCCCGAAGAGCTACCTGTGTCCGTCCTCGAATCGTTTCAGGATGTCGAAGAGACCCCGGCGCCTATAGCGACACCTGCGAAAACACCTTTAAGCAAGAGAACCGTCGACCAGGGCCTGGGCGCCGACGAGTTTGCGTCCCCCGCGTTCCTCAAGCGTGCTAGGGTTTCGTACGGATCACTGTTCGATGGGGGCCTCGACATCTTTGATGAGGCGGATGACGGAGCAAAGGCCCGGGCCAAGAAGAAGCCAAAGACGGGCAGGTACAGCAGCGTTTGGACGTACGCCAGTCGAACTCCGAGCCCCGAGCCAGAAGCACCTGAGGAAGAAGACACATCAATGGTTGAGGAGCAGCCGACGATTGCCACGCCGTCACGGCCTACAATGGTGGACGGAGCCTGCCAGACAGTGGAGCAAGAGACGAGCCCCCCGAGAGATGTCCAGGTTGCGGCAGAGGCGCGGCAGGACCCTTCGTACTGGCAGACGCCGTCGAAGTCGACAATGATCGATTCAGGGGTTCAGTCTGATCTACCTCCCAGTCCCAACATCGGGCTCACTCCGCTCGGATTCGGACCGTCGCCGCCTATGCCGATATTCACGTCCGCTCACGAGCAGTACCAGACGGCGTTTCAGCAGCCGCCTCTCGATCCGGTTTTTGGTCACGACATGGAGCCACACTACGGCGCCGAAGGGCCGTTTCACGAACACCCCAGTGCATATCCGGAGGCAGGGCTTGATCACTCGCCTATGCATGGCCACTACCCTGCGACGTTCCTCGAAGAGCCGCACTTTGGTCCAGACAGCGTCGTCACATCACAGCCGCTGGTAGAGCCGATACCCGCGTACCAAGACCACCCGCAGCAGCACGATCTAGAGGCACAGCCCCACCACACAGTCATGGTTGATGGGGTCGCTGAGCCTCAGCAAATACCATGGGGACTCACGTCGGCACACTACTCGAGATCGCCCGCGAAGCCTGCAGAGTCTGGTGAAGTGCACGAGGGTCGGGCGTCCAGCCCTCAGGACGCTGATGGCGAGACATGGGATGATGGCCGCGAGCGTGAGACGAGAGACGATGCTGAGGAAGAAGAAGCACTTAGGGTAGAGGACCAAATGTCGGAAGACCAAGATGGCCCCGAGGAAAACTTTGCATCGAGAACGTACGCCGAGAGACGCCACGAGCGAGGCGAAGAAGCTGCAAGCATAGAAAAGGAGAGCAGTCCCGTGGGCAGCGGTAGCAGCAGCGAGAGCAGCGAAGACAGCGACGAGGAAGCCGAGCACGAGGCCGACGATACCGGCGGGGACTACGATATTACCCACTTCCGCAATCTCAGCAATAATCAGGATGACGATGCGGGGACAGACTTGGAGTCGGACTACGGACAAGAAGAAGAGGAAGAGATACTGGACCCCGAAGATGACGAGGAAGCGGAAGAATCCGAGGACTACGATGAGGAGGGCTACGACGAGGGGGACTATGACGAAGATGAGGACCAAGAGAATCAGCCACCGCCTGCTGCTCCGCGAGGGGGACCACCGGTAGTCATTGACTTGCTCTCGGATTCCGAGGACGAGGGTGAAGCCCCGCCACCGCCACAACCCGCCGCGGCTCCTCGGCGACAAATACCGCAGTACGATGGATCTGCCGATGAGATGGAAGATGAGGATATGGACGATGAGGAGAGCCAGGAAGGAAGTGCCAGGAACGAGGCCAGTCAACAAGGCTCGTCGCCTCAACCGTCTGATGCGGAGAGTGAAGAGGATGAGGCGTCGCAAGTCGGCACACCCACACCGAAGCCCCGTCAGGCGGCAGTGTTTTCCGCCCCGGACTTGACGACGGGGTCGATTGGCGACGATTTCGAGACGATGAGCCCGGTGAAGCTGCCGCACATGGCAGGCATTCCGCATAGTTCGTCCCGGCCTACTTCACGAGGCGAGTCGGATGATCTCGAGGCGGAGCTCGAAAAGGAGTTGGAGGAGGAGATTGCAGCTGATGATGCCGGGAGTGACCGTCAGACACCGGCCCCGTCTGAGGGCATGGCTGGTGTCGAAGAGGGGGTTGTGCCGTCGAGTCCGTTCAATGAGGACGTTGGTCATGCAGCGCCGAAGCAGGCCGTGTCCAGCCCAGTCAGGACCGATGTTGAGGATTCTGAGGCGGAGGGAGAAGAGACATTCGCTGTTGAGTCTCCTGCAGCGGAGGAATCCAGCCCGGTTCGACCTGTCACCGCTACTAAGAAGGAAGCTGCCGTCAAGTCTCCCATGGTCGAAGAATCCAGCCCTGTTCGACCAGTGTCGGCTGCTGTTGAATCTGTGGTTGAGGACTCTAGCCCGGTCCGACCCGTTGCGAAGGAGCCGGCCGTCAAGTTGATGGCTGACGAATCAAGCCCGGTTCGGCCTGTCCCGGTTGTCGAGGAGGCTGAATCCAGCCCGGTTCGGCCTGTCGCCGCTACTAAGAAGAAACCTGCCGTTAAGCCGATGGCTGAAGAATCCAGCCCCGTCCGGCCTGTTCCGGTTACTGAGGAAGAATCCAGCCCCGTTCGGCCGGTCACCGCGACCAAGAAGAAAGCTGCCGTCAAGTTACCCGTAGCTGAAGAGTCCAGCCCCGTTCGGCCTGTCCCGGTCGTCGAGGAGGAATCTAGCCCCGTTCGGCCTGTCTCAGCTGCTAAAGAGGATCCGGCTGTTGAGTCTCCCGTAGCTGAGGTGTCCAGCCCAGTTCGGGCTGTTCCGGCTGTTGAGGAGTCACCGGGGCCGGAGACCGAGGCTGCCGACGTCCAAGTTGCGCCAGAGGAGGAAGAGGACGTTGGGCCTGAAGAGTTGGTCAAAGACGAAGCTGAGGGCCAGTCACTGCCAGATCAATCAGAAGCTCTCGCCACAGAAAGTCTCCAAGCCAGGGTAGAGGATGCTGCCGAGCCTGAAGTCGCCCAACCAGAGGATGAAACTGTTCAGCCTGAAGTCCCTGTCGAGGATGTCAGCCGTCAGACACCAGAGTTAGAAGCCAGCAATGTCGAAGCGCATGGGCAGACAGAAGTGCAGCAAGCCGATCCCGACGACAAAGTCACGGCCAAGGAGCAGGCACCAGAACACATCGAGGTTACCGAGGCTGAAGCGGTGGAAGAGACAGTTTCTGTCGAAGCGACAGCACACAGCTCACCCAAAGAGGCCGCGCCGGATCATGTTGAGATCAACGAGACAGAGATCACCAGAATGGAAGTGGAAGAGACGCAGCCTCAATCTGACGATGAAGACATGGAAGTTTCACTGATTCCTGATGAGACTACAGTCCAGGACTTTGAAGAAGCTACAGTCGAGGTGCACATGGAATCTGACGACGAAGGCTCTGTCGAGCCAGCGGACGTTGACATGGGCGACCCAGACGACATGTCGGTCGACGACGAAGTCAGCAGCAATGCGGCAGACTCGGATATGGAGCTCGACGATGCCACCCAGGACCTGCTCATCCAGAGCCAGCTGTACGAGGAGTCGATGATGTACGAGGAAGACCAGACGGTTACGACTTCCATCACCACGACGCAGGTGGTCGAGGAGCGGCCAGTCTCTCAGGGAGGTGATGCCGACGACGCCCATCCCGAGACTGAGGTTATCGAGACGTCACGGGTGACTGTTGAGACGACCATCACGGAGCCCTTGGAGACGACGGACGCACAACAGGCACAAATCGAGGACGCGATGGACGTGGACGAGCTGGATGACGCCAAGTCTACACAGATGGCATCACCGACGCCGACTCCCCAGTCGTTCGAGGAGAAGATGGTCGAAACAGAAACCTCACAAGTTGACGAACAATTGACTCCACGCGCCACACAAACCGTCGAGTCCTTCTCGCAGTCGTTCGTCGAGACACAAGCCACCGAGGTGACTGTGCCAGACGATGCTGAACCACAGACGGAGCAATTAGCGGAGCATCTCGACGACAAACGCCCCGCCGAGTCCCCCGCAGCGGCCCCAGTCCAACCCCACGAACCGCTGCTGGACGAGGAGGAGGAAGTGGAGAGGGAGAAGGAAGCGGCCAGTCCCCGCGAAGCTGATGCAGATGCACCCTCACCTATCAACGAAGAGTCATCACGAATCCGAGACTCGTCGGCGCAACCGTCGGAAGCGCAATCATCTCTTATCGCCGAGGACCCTTCGGAGGAAGTCGTTTCCGCCGCGCAGCAGCAGCCAACTCCGAAGCGAGGTGGTCGCGGCCACCGCAGAACCAACAGCAAGGATCAGGATCCCAGCGTTAAGCTGGCCCGTGCGTCGATTGCTTCTCGACGGTCGACGCGCCTATCAGATCGCACGACGCCTGATATTCACAGCAGCGCCGCTGCCGCTCCCGTTCGAGGGACGGCGGCGGCAGCGACGACGACGAGCCGAGGTAGGTCGGCGAGCCTGGCGCTCAAGAGCGATTCACCTGATGGGGACGCGGAGGAGGATACGGGGGTGCAGCCCGCTAGGACCGCGGCCAAGTCACCATCGCGAGCACCCAAGACCGCCAAGGAGGGTGTCACTAAGGGGTCCAGAGACAGTGTCACAAAAGAGGCCAAGACTAAAGAATCAAAGGCCAAGGAAAAGGAAACCTCAAAAGAGGCTGCTGCATCATCATCAACATCACAACCGACAGAACAATCCTCCGCAGCCCTCAAAGCCCAGCTCACCAAATCCCTCCGCGCCGACGTCCCGGACTGCGTCTCCCTCAAGGTCCTCCGAAGCCACCCGGGCCGCACGGTCGACGTGCTCGCCGTCGCGACCACCAACCCGCCCGAAGCGAAGCGCGCAAAGGGCGGGCCCCGCGGCATCATGCTGGCGTTCAACGTTACCGATCACTCCATCGCGCCCGCGCAGACGGTCGCCGTGCAGATTTTCAGGCCGCACAAGGCCGCGCTGCCCGTGATTCACCAGGGCGACGCGGTCCTGTTACGGAACTTTAGCGTCATGGTGCTGACAAGGAGCGGGTTCGGGTTGAGGGCGAATGACGGGTCTAGTTGGGCTGTTTTTGAGACCAGACGGCACGGGGGCGAGGGTCAGGGAGGAGGGGACGGTAGCAGTGCTGATGCGGACGCTGGTGATGATTTGCCGCAGATTCGGGGTCCGCCTGTGGAGCTGTCTGAGGGGGAGACGGGGTATGCGGCTCTGCTTAGGCGGTGGTACGCCGGGCTGGACGCCAAGTCGCTCGCGAGGTTGGACAAGGCTAACGAGGCGGCGCCGGCTGTTGGGAATGTTGGGAAGGAGGGCAAATGATGGGTAGTCACTGTGGTGTAGGAGGCTCTACGTGTTGGGCGAAGCATTTGACTAGATTGCGTATGGGGGTTCTGGCATGGGATAGACGTAGCTCGTGTAGGTATCACGGCAGAGATATCACGATAGTCGGCAATGCATTGTACAACTGACCACACTTGCTAGTTAACCCACCCTGTGTAGAAAGTGCACGAGTGTGCAAAGTGGTGAAGACGGAATATGTTTCATGCCACCGTCAAACAATAAGTCACTCAAGAGGCGGAACTACAAAAGCTGAATGCGCAAAAATGGATCACTAATACACCAGTCCGAGTGGGAGTCGAAACTAGTGTATCGGACGACGGAAAGCCAAGCTCATCAGATCGTGGAGTTGGAGGTCCCGCGTTTTCCCCATGGGACAAAGGCAAGGCAAGCGGCAGCGGAAGCGGAAGCGCAGTCAGAAGAGTGAAAAAAGAGGCCACCAACCCAGGCAGGCAGGTTTCCGAACGGATACCGTCCGCGCGGACTAACCCCGTTTTGTTCCCTTGCCTTGCCTTGCGCGCGTTCGCGTCGAGTGTCCACTCTGACTGTCCGCTGTATTCTTGATCCGCCCGCATTCAAAAGTGCGGCCCCAACCATTCGTGATGCAGGCATTGTGGCATTGTAAGCAGCAAGCGGAGACTCTCTCCTGGCCTGTCCATCAGGATTCCGAACGGAAACACACCCGTTATCTACGCAGTATCTGACTTGTCATCCAGCCCCGTCTTGCCCCTCTTTGCTCTGCCGTGCTTCTTTCCCCTGATTTGCCTTGATTTGCAAAAAGAGGAGCCGTGGTCCATGCCGGTGAGTTGTGGAGCACACGTCAGGACGGAAAGAGAAAGTCGCTGGAGATTTGACAAGCGATGGTGTGGGTGTGCTTGCGGCTTGGTGGGCTGCAAGCAAGGGTGAATTCGGACATCAGGATCGGAGCATGTCGGCGACCCCACCCTTCTCCGGCCGGGTGGAGATTTCGCAGCAAGGTGGGTCAATTTACCGGCGTCGTCGCTGATTGGACGACTTTGCTTTCCCACGGGCTTCCTCCACATGTGTGGGGAAACTGTCTTGCTCCTCGTGTCCTGTGCGGCTTGCCCCGGGACTTGTCAACGGATGCCAGATTTTGTGCCGAATGTCTAGTGGTGATGGCAGTGCCTGCGAATGCTCCGTGGGAAGGCTGCCGATCCGGCTGCGTGCCGTATCGATGGGAGGTACGGTATCTGGCGGAACTCTCGCGACCGTTGATTGCCGTTGCATTATCGTAAAGTCATGGATGACCAACTAGCCATGCGGTTCCGATACAAGTGCGGTGAGTGAGGCTCAGAAGCGCCCCTAATTTTGGGTCGACATCCAGGATGGTCTGGCCGGCTGGTACGGAGGCAGTCTGAACCATTGGATACGGCATTCGTCATACTCCGTACCAAGAGGCACGCACGCCCGGCAAGTGGCATCGGAGCAAAGGGAGTGCGTGTTTCGTCAGGTGGATTTACTGGGGCTCCTGGGTCTAGCTGACAATGGATATTAGGACCTGCGACGGTGGACAAGATGGCTGTACCAGACACAGCAACAGAACAAGACGAGACGGCGCTGCAGATCTTCTGCAAAACGCTCATTGGGCTCGTTGGCTTTTTGGCTTAATCTTGATGCGTCACATCTGCTGGCCATTTTTACTTGCCGTCAAGGTTTGGACGGCAGGACAGGCTTTTTTTTTTTGAGGTGGTGGCCGGGATGGAGGGACGGGAATTGCACGGTGGTACAGTACGTACAGACGTCGGCATGCATGGACGCGGTGCCGTCGAGTCGGCGCCAGGGACCTTCGGCCGGGAGAAGGTTTTGGACGGACAGGACGCAGGGGTGGAACGCTGACCGAAACATTGCGCCCACCGGGGTTCAGGGCTACACTTGGGTGAATATTCCACCAGTGTTTCCCATTCATCCAAACAGTTCATTGCTCGCAGTCGGGACGTGGAAACGGATCGTGATCGCGTCTGTTGTGTCAAGAGTGGACGACCTGTGTATGTAGGAACTGGACAGGGGTAACCACGCCCCAGTCCCGACTGTTGCCGAATCCAGCTGGGCGAATGGAGATATTTCCAGGTGTGGAATGGGACGTGATTGGGCGCCCGCCGGTGCAAGGGCATCGATTTTGATTAGGTACGGCAGCGATTGAATCGGGAATTGTGCATCTTGTTCTTTCGGACTAAAGGGCGTGTGTCGTGTGTCGATCCAACGAGACGACGAAACCCTGATGGATTGGGGCAAGCGAGAGCGAGGGTGTGGCCTTTGAGAAGCCGACTTGGAAGAAGCCGACTTGCACGGCTTCTTGGGGCTTCTTGGGCCCCTTCTGCGGGCCACCTTCTGCTCGCAATTTACTCGTCCTGACAAGTGGCGGGTGTCATGATGCTGCGTTGTGCAGAATTATGACAGAACCTGAGGCTGGAGTGGTGTCCTCAGACAGACACAAAAACGCCAGACACGCCGCCCATCGCTTGAGGCTGGCTGCGCTTGACTGCCTTGGGACACCTGCCCAGAATGCCGCATCGGCCACGGTCCGTTGGTGGTGAGCGACGAGTGACGAGTGGTGACTAAGGGCAGGCGCAATTGACCCAATGGCACGGGTGCAGTTTGAGATGAGGTGTGAAAAATTGCAGAGCGGCTCGTGATGCTTTAAAGTTGGAGGGGGCCACTGGGGGAATGAGGGTTACGATAGGCTAAGGATTATGTAGGCGTCTGTGGTTGGATGCTGCGGTGAGCGGAGGTGGACTGGCTGTTGTGCCTGTGTCTGGGCGTGATCCTGGGAGCCCGCACCGGAGCTGACTCGATTGGACCTGACTCGCGAGGCTGGCGCTGGTTAGTGATGTTGGACTCTGGTAAATAGTGACCCGGGTGGACGAGGTACTTGTTACTGACCTCGAGGACTACTTGTTCCAGCCCTGGGCAGCCAACGGCACGGCTGCAGGTTGGTGATTGGCGGCTGGCCGTGCTCCACAAGGTGTGAGTGACGAGAGATGGGGTCAAGGGCCTGGGTTGCTGCGTTCGGGTGGAGGCCGTGGAGGAAGAGGTCATGATCCCTGGATGACGATTCGTCCCTTGGATTCCAGGAACTCTGGCGACGGGGACTGGGACTGGAGACTGGAGTACCAAGGTCCCCAAGAACCCAAGCCTCCTCAAGCCAAGGCTTTGCCTATTTCCTGCTGTCGTCCGGGCCTCGTCTTGACACATACGGGATTGGGGAGAAATGGATCTGGCGGAGAAGGTCAGTCGGATACGGGGCCGCGGGAGGTGGACTGGACTGTGGACTCTCTACCTAGTACGGAGTATAGAAGGCTAGCGAGTCTCTAGCGACAACAAGGTCGTGCTTTGCGGTGAAGAAGATCGGTCTGCTGGTCTGTTTGTTGTTTTTGGGGCCGGGTGAGCTTTCTGGAGAAGGTCAAGTTCTAGGCTGTGGCATGGCGGTACGTAGCATGGCGACATGGAAGAGCTAGCGTCGATGCGGCAAGGTGGACGTGTTGCAGCTGCTGAGACACATCACACTACGCAGCAGATATGGCAGGCATGGGTCCATTGTTGATAACACGAAATGGTAGGAGCACTGGAGACGCTGGACTCTGAAGGAAAGTGGTAACGAACAAAGAGGCCGTCTTCCCATAGCGCCTGCCCATCGTGTCTGGGCCCAGGAAGGAAGGAAGCAACAGCTGTCATTTGTTTAGAGCAAGTGCGGGTGGATTCCGAACGGGAAAGAGAGGGTTTCCTACAAAGTACGTAGCTCACCTTAGGGCAGAGGGGATCGGGGCAGGATCGGCCGGGGTGCGCCAGTTGCATACGGGCGGGAAAATCAGGTATTGCCTCATGTACGAGACCACAAACTGCAAGTCGACAGCAATCTCGAATGCAGGCCGGCGGGTGTTGTCACGATTTGATAGTTGACGGGCGCAGTAGAGTTTGGTCCTTGGTTGTATGGGTTCTGTACTCGAGATGACTTGCCTCGACGATCCGTGATAACCTGCCCGGTGAGAGAGGCAGGCACCCCACTATGGAAGCCGCGGCGCCCCTCATGTTCAACCCCCTCCCGAGCCCCCAGAGATTCGCAGCTACTCCGTGCTGCGTCCCAAACGGCCAGAGATGCAAGCTTGGCTGGAAGGAGGCAGGGATGGTGCGAGTTGCGATTACGACATCTGCAGTTGGCTTCACATGCGATGGTGCCGAAGCAAGCCAGCGGGCGCGGCGGCTGTTTGGTTGTCGACTGTCTGCTGATGCGCTGGGAGGTGTCAAAGATGAGGTCAGGAAGTGATTGAGTTGGAGGTTGTGAGATTTCGTTTGCCATGTTCGGCGCAGTGGTTGGCTCGACCGGATGGATGGAAGGTGGCACAAAGGATATATGGGATGGAACACCACCACCACCACCAGGAGAAGCACACGCGAGCTTCGCCGTGGCGGACGGGGAGGCGCTGGATGAAGAATCCCATGGCGTCTGTCAGTCTGTAGTATCGACTCTGCAGGCCGTGGCACCGTGAGGTAAGCAAGCAGTGGCCGTCACCAATGGAACACATCGATGCAGAACGATGTAAGAGCGCCCTGACATTGCGCAGCGATTGCGCAGTGCGGCTTGGTTCCACGCTTCCACTTCTTGGCCAATCCCGGTCAAGGTCCAACGGCAGGCCTGGAAAACGCAGCAACGTCCCGTGGTCTCTGTGTCACTGCGCTCGATGCAGGTCACGGGTCATCGGACAGACAGATTTGACAGCTCGAGGGCGTCGAGGTCATGGCGTGGAATGGGAGGGAATGCAAGCAGACACTCTCGGTGGGAAAGTGCATCGTGGCGTGGCATCGTGAAGACGTGAGGACAGGCGAACTCGAGGTGAGGGAAGGTGAGGTATTTCGTGTGGAGTACGTACAATCTCCCCGATACGTACTCTCTCTACTGTGGTACATACTTTGTCAGGAAGGTACCGCAAACTTCAAGTCTGGCGCTCCGTCTCATCCAGCATCCTTGTCTCAAGCCTGACTAACTCTTGCCCACTTCTCCATATTTTGCTGCTCTGCACTTGTTCTTGCTAATGCTAGCTTCGTTTCCCCATAATTCGGGGTACGCAGAGATCCACGTCGTGCTGTGGTCGAAGTGGTCCTGCTTTAATTATTACCCTCTGCCTTTTTCCTGACCTTGCCAGGTGTAGAATGGTGCAGCTGGACAGCTGGGGAGGAGCAGGGGTGTTCCGCCTCCCTCGTTTCTTCGCCCGGCCTAGTCTCGTCAATGGATCGGAGAGTGAAAGGAGCCAAAAAGAGGAGGGGCCCAGGGTGTATGGCAAGGGGAGGGGGGGTACACACAGTAAAGGATACCTCGTGGGAATTCCAGACGAAAGAAAGAGAGTCCGTTCCCAGTTTCTCTCTTTCCAGGCCGTCTGTTGCAAAAAGATTGATCCCATTGGAATAATATAATACCTCCGCCCATCCCCTTCGCACCCTTGGACCCCACATTCCCGCTTCTCCTTTGCTGCCCTTTTCCCACCTCGAGCATTTGCCCGTAGCTCCGGCTTTTCTAAACACTTCGAGCTTGATGTTGCCTCGTCTTTTGCATCTCCAATTCCAGACCTTGCCCAACACAGCATCGACCATCAAATCACGAGACACACGCCCCAGACACACCACACACAAGGTCTCTAACCAAAGGGTCGTCCGCACCCATAGCAGCAGCAACATTTAGTATCAGGCTTGGAAACATTCAATGCTCATCTCAACGCAACCTCGTTCCGCCTTGTTCTGTTGTTTACGTTTGTGTCCCGCCTCAAGACGAGGATCTGCCGCCCCAGCTTTGACGACGTGTACGCAAAGCTCATCCGCCGCCCGTATATGCGAGCCCCTTACATCTGCAAGCCGCTTCCATACGTATTGAGTCCCCGGACATCCCAGACGATTCTTGGTCTATAATCTCGGCCATTCCCGAGACTGACGAAACCTCTCTCGTCTACTTAACCCTACGGCATATCCAACGAGCAGTCTCTAAATAGGGGAGACTGCTGGAGTGCCGCGACAATGGCGACCGAAACTACCACCACTGCTACCACCGCCCCCGAGGCAACGCCCGCACCCGAGCCGGCCACCGATCTATCGGCGCTGACGATGGCGACCACGGAAGAGCCCGCCGAGGCTGCCGAGGACCCGAAAAACGACGACGCCAACGACACCTCCTCGGACCAGGAGCAGAGCAAGAAGCGCTCATCATCGGACGCAGATCTCAAGGACGGAGCGCCTCCGACCAAGATTACGAAACGCAGAGCCGCCCGCGCCTGTGTGAGCTGTCGCGCGCGCAAGGTCCGCTGCGACGTGGTTGAAGGCGCGCCCTGCGGCAACTGCAGATGGGACAATGTCGAGTGCGTTGTCCAGGAGAGCCGCCGACGAAAGTGAGTTTGACGTGTCCGTATCTTCGTCGAAGTCCGCGTTCTTGCAACTCGCCAGTGCCTCGGCACGATGCAGGCGGACAATTGGGGATGCACGACATGACGCCCATGGGGAAACCCCCAATCCCGCAAAGTTGACCCCCGCTGACTTCTTGGCGCGTTTGTAGGAAGAACTTGTTGACTGCCAGCACGGCGGGGCACCATGGTGTGGGAGCCGAGGCACAGTTGCGCTCAAAAGGCGCAAACCCAATCAACATTCACAGCAGCGCGGAACTGCGCCGACCCAGCAATGCCTCGGTGGCCTCGGTCAACGGCTCCATCGCCGCGAACTCCGTTCCCGCATCCTCCGGCGTGCCCCTGAATGCGACGTCTGGCCTTGGTGCCGGCGCTGCTGCTGCTGCTGGTTCAGGATCTGCAGGAGGAAACGGAATCGGCGTTGGAATTGGCCCTGGTGTTCTCGGGGGCCTGTCGGTACCCGGCGGCTCTTCAGACGGAATCGAGGGTCACGTTCCGCACATGATCTGTAAGTTTGCCTTTGTCTCTGTCGCACAATTCTTTTTTGGCCCTGCAACACTTTTTTTTTGGGACACTTGTTTTTCTGGAACACAATTTTTCTTAGCGTGGGATCTTTGTCAATTCCGCACCGCACATCCAAATTGCGCCCCCTGTTTGTTGTGTCTTCTTTTTTGTTCCTGATTTTGCCCATCGCTGCCCTGTCCGGGGGGCTCAGACTGGGGGAGGGGACGCAACGGGGTAAAGTGTGGAGGGGCGTCTTGGACTTTTCCTACCCCGTGACCTGGGGCCCTTCTCCGCCTTTCCTCGTCCAGTCAAGTCTCTCCTGATTCTTCAGCGTACCCCCCCTCCGTTCCGCACTCCGTCCGCGGCCCCAGCTCCGTCCCTCCCACGTCCCTTAGCCTCTCACACGTAATCCACATTCACATGCCAGCCTTCGTCTCCAGTCATTATCATCATCCAACCCACCCCAGACCAAAGCGGTCAATGTTTTGGGACGACTCGCTGACCACGGGACCTTGCGAATCTTAGATCAACGATCGGGTTACCGTCATGACAGCGCAGCGCTGCTCACCAAGCTGCAGTCTGCTGCGGCCGCAGCGTCAGCAGATGGCAACTCTCGTCGCCTGTTGTCCAACCTGCTCGCCCAGGCCTCTCTCTTTGGCGGCATGGGCGGTGCAGGCGGCGCCGGCGACGGGCGAACGAGTCAATTCCTCGCCTCCCTCGAAGAGCCCGACCTCCACGGCCAGCTCCCGGCCTTTGTGAAACCGCTACCCGCCAAGATCGCCCAGGAGGATGTTACCTACCTGCACGCAAAGGGTGCCCTGACTCTGCCTGCGCTACCGTTGCAGAATGCTCTGCTCCAGTCCTACGTCGAATACGTTCATCCGTACATGCCGCTGCTCGAGCTGTACGAATTTCTGGCCATCATCAACGCCCAGGATGGGCTGTGCGGTCAGATCAGCCTGTTCTTGTACCAGGCCGTCATGTTTTCCGCCACCGCCTTTGTCGACATGAAGGTCCTTCGCGAGGCGGGATACCCGACGCGGAAAGCCGCCAGGAAGGCCTTCTTCCAGAAGACGAGGGTAAGTGGCCCGTCCCTGAACTTTCTTTGACGCCGCGCTAGCGACAGGTGTCACCCCCACGCTCATGCCTTTCACATGCTAAACGTTTGTCTGCAGCTGCTCTACGACTTTGACTACGAGTCGGATCGCCTCGTCCTCGTTCAGGCCTTGCTTCTGATGACGTACTGGTACGAGACCCCCGACGACCAAAAGGACACATGGCACTGGATGGGCGTTGCCATTTCGCTGGCCCACACCATTGGCCTGCACCGCGACCCGGCCGCGACGAGCATGCCGGTTCGCAAACAGAAGCTGTGGAAGCGCATCTGGTGGTCTTGTTTCATGCGCGACCGCCTCATCGCCCTGGGCATGCGCAGGCCCACCCGCATCAAGGATGAGGACTTTGACGTGCCGATGCTGCAGGAGAACGACTTTGAGCTGGAGATCCTGCCCGAGGAGAACAAGATCATTCCCGCCGAGTGCATGCTGCTCCGCGACGTCTCGATGCAGCGGGAGTTGGCTGCGCTGTGCATCTCCAAGGCGCAGCTGTGCATCTGCATCAGCCACATGCTCAAGGCCCAGTACTCCGTCCTCATCCGCGACAAGATGCGCCCGGAGAACACCGTCAACAGCACAATGATGCTATTTCCGAATAAGAAGCTCGACAACGTCGAGAGTGTGACTTCAGTGGACCTCGAGCTCATGGCCTGGGCCGATACATTGCCCGCCATCTGCCAGTACCGGCCCCTGACCCCTCTCGATGTCAAGAACGGGCGGTCGACCGTCGCGGTCCAGCGCACACTGCTGCACATGGTGTACTACACCACCATCTCGGCGCTGCATCGCCCGCAGTTCCTGCCGTCGTCCCCGGTCCACGCGCCTACGACATCCCGGCAGGTGCAGGAGATGTCCCGGCTCCGGGTCCGCGACGCCGCGATGCACGTCACCCGGATGGCGGCCGAGCTCCATCAGCTCCGCCTCGAGAGGTGTCTCCCCACCACCGGCGTGACCGTCATCCTGCCGGCCATGATCATTCATCTTCTGGAAATGAAGAACCCCGTCTCGCAGTCGAGAGACCGCGCCACTCGTGGCTTCCGCCAGTGCATGCGCGTCATGGAGAAGCTGCGCGAGATCTACGCCGCCGCCGACTACGCCACCGGGTTCCTCGATGCGGCCCTCCGCAAGGCCGCCATTGACATTAACCTCCAGCAGACCACTGCGCCGATGACGCAGCAGAACCTCAAGCTCGCCGAGCCAACATTTGGCGCGCAGACGCCCCCGCCCGATAACATCCCCTACATGACGACTGGCGAGGCCCTCTTCGCCAACAAGCCGAACCCCCAGCGCGAGTTCCTGCCGCAGACCATCAACGCCGCAGCGCTCGACTTGTCGGCGCAGAGCCCGCCGCCGACCGAGAAGGACCACGAGTCCTCGCTTGAGGCCATGACGCCCAGCGCCAACGGCAGCTTCGGCAGCACCGAGGAGCCCGGCCCGCTCGACCTCGAGTTTTTGCAAACGCAAGAGGAAATTGACTGGAACGCCATGACGGGCACAGAGTTTGACGTTGATCAATGGCTTCAGTTCCCGCCAGAGGGCGTCAACAACAAGGACGACGGGTTCATGGCGAATGTCTTTGGGGAAGACGGCATGAACGACGCCATGAACTGGGCGGCGGCCGGTGTGGATACGAAGGACGGCGACGGTGCAGCTGAAATTGCCACCCTCGCCTAACGCGCATGACCTCACGTTCTGCGCTCTTGCATTTTACACATTCGCATATAGACTCCTTTGGGAGCATCTTTGCAGATTCACGATGGGATTTTCTGGTTGGAAGCATACTTTGCACTACATGGAGTCGGGATAGAGCAAAACAAAAAGGGAGGCTCAGGATTTCGTGTGTGTTAATGAAACGGCGTTTTCGGCCGGATGGGTTTTCTCAGGCTTCGGAGGGGCTCATTGGAGTAGGGGGGTTTGATTGGATACCCTCATGCGGCGCCTGGTATTTGTTCAACTATGTAGTCATGTAATGATGGCTTGAATGAGAAGATGAGTTGAAAGAAGTGGTGTTTGCATGTGACTGCAGTGTTCGTGGGGGTTGACTCGGTGTGACAATGTCCGAATCAACGGATGCACCGGTTTGCGGGGTCACTCGGACGCCTCAGGCTTGCGGGCCCAAATAGCGCGACTACAATATGTCAGTCTTGCTGCCATCGTCTTCAACTTCATCAGTAGTCAGTCAACTCACAGTGGCCAGTAGGCGTGATTCCCACGGTCAGCGAGATCCCTCCGCACCTCGGCCGCAAAGACGTGCACCTCCTCCTCCCTCCACCCGTGCACCCGCGTCATGGGCGCCATGATCATGCCGGCCGTGTTGGAGGCGAGGTTCTCGCGCGTCCAGGACCCGAGCTCCTTGAGGTGCGGATCGCGCGGCCAGCTGTTCAGGGGCCAGATGAAGCGGCGGTCTTGGACGTCGCTGAAGCCTGTCTCCGTCATGAGCGTCGCGAGGTCGTCGAGAGGGATAAAGGGGCACCCAAAGACTTTCAGGGCCGAGGTGACGTAGGCGAGGGATCTGGAAAATGCATCGCTTGTGGATGTCGAGCTATCTGCGCGGGTTATTGTCTCTTCTACTTCTTGGAGCTCGATGTAGCCGCCGGGGTTGAGGTTGCTGTGCTGTCAGTACGTGATTGATGCGTTTAGCTGGCGGGTTGACAAGATAGGCATACTCGTAGCACTTTTTGAGGAGTTCGGGCCAGTTGCGCACGCTTCCTGACATGCCGCGGATGTGAATGTAGTCAAAGTGCCTCGAGTAGATCCACTCGTTGTCGAGGTCGTCTACTTCGAACTGAACGTTGGGCGGGACGCTGGGGGACGCTGTCAGCTATGTCTCCAAAACGGACTTCGCAACGCACAACTCTGGCTGCGTGGCCGACAGATCGAAGCCGAGGACGTCCGCGTTGGGGTGCTCGTCGCCAAAGTCGATGCACCAGATGCCGGTGCCGGTCCCGACGTCGAGCACGCGGCCGCCCTTCCACTCGGGATCATTTGGAGGCGCGAATCCCAGCTTGTTGTCGAGGGTGAGGAGGAACAGGTGGTGTTGCAGGTCAAGCCGATCGGTTTCCAGCTCGTCGTTTGGCCCAAAGTATTCTGGAAAGCGTTTAGGGCGGG
>JFBX01000470.1:0-86255 GCA_001563135.1 Colletotrichum simmondsii | reverse complement strand
GGGGGGGGGGATGGGTTTGCGACTCACTGCCTTCTTTGTAGCGATGATATGTTCTACCGTTTTCGACGCGGTAGTCTACGATGGAGCTTCGGAGGCTTGTCGTAGCAGAAAACTCGTCCTGTTATCCCGTGAGTAGAGGCCTGATCGGGCGTGGAACCTTGCGTACACTCCCGATGGTCGAATCCGTGTCGCCCTGCCCGGGTGTCAGTCATGTTCTGTAGTCTCGGATGTGATCTCTGGCCACGCACCGGCACGTCAGGCTCAGGAGCGAGATCGTCTTCGGAATTCTCTAGAGACATGCTTTCTCGTGAGATGTAAAGGCATGGTGTTGCTCTCTCAGAGACGCTGGCCCCTCATCCGATAGTCCGTCGCCTCGGATTCGGAAAGCATGTTAGTTGGAGGACACGACGGATACGACCCAGCGAGTCAAGGCACCCCCAGCCGAGCGGGCCCGGAGTCCTAAATTCACCGCACGACGGTTGGGATGGCAGTTGCTCTAATGTGTTCCCCAGGCTCTGCACTGACTGACCTGACGTCTGCTGTCGTCGTCGAGAGTCAAAGGCCTCGGGAAGTCAAGCTCCCATCCCTGCACCATCGTCGGTCTGCTTATCTAATCTCGGTGACCATCCCCGCATCTCCAACGGAGCCCCTTATCTCCCCCGATAATGCTGACCGGGGTCTTCGGCGGCAAGTCGGAGAACACTTTCGTTGGAACCTGCAATCTTTCATCAAATCAGTCGTCCGAGCATGATCTCATGGCTCTCCCGCCAGGCCATGACCGCGACGTAGACCCACCTATCAAGGAACATGGCCGGCAACGGGACCCGGAGCCGAACCGGATGTCTGGACTGTCGGCGGCGAAAGCGGAGGTGCGATGAAGGGAAGCCAAAGTGCGCCAGCTGTCGCAGGCACGGCGTCGCGTGTGTGTACGTCAAGTCGAGCCAGTCGTCGCCGTCCAAGTTTCTCTTGTCAGTGGCATCTGGCCACTTCATCGCGCCGTTGGAGTCGCCGGCGAGCGATTCCTTTGTGAACCTTTGCAGCGATGAGCTGGCTCTCGTTTGTCAGCAGTACGCGGATGGTCCGAGGTTGTTTCCATCATCCCAAGAGCAGCTCATGCCGGCTCTGAGCTGGCTGCCAAAGTCGAGCACGCTCCCCGGCGGACGAGAAAGCATGATGGTTCAGTACTGTAAGTAGTCGAGGTCTACGCCAGACAGCCGCTCTGACAAGACAGACTTTGAGGTCATTAGCAACAGCCGGGTGTATGTCCCTAGCGAGAGGAACCTCTTCCGGGCGTGCGTCATGCCCATCCTCCTCAGCAGCAGCGGCCCTCTCTTTTCTACCGTTCTGGCACTAAGCGCAGCGGAAATGGTTCGGAGGACCCCGCAAGACGGGGTGGACTATGCCGGGGCGGCTATCCGGTACAAGATCAACGCCTTGACGCAGCTGCAGTCGAAGCTCGATACCGCAATCGAGGCGGAGGAGAACCTCCTGACGTGTGTGCTGCAGGCCTCGTTGGAGATAGCCGAGGGGTCTCGCCCGTCGTGGCTGAGGCATCTGCGGGGTGCTCTAGCCATCATGGATGCCCACGGCGACTGGATCACGCCCGAGTGTGCCGCGCTCGTTCTTCAGTATTTTCGATTTCGATACATCTTGATGAAGACCACCGGATGCAAAGCGCCGCATTCTGATGGACAGACTGACGACTGTGACGAGGCCATCCAACGCCTGGAACGGCTCCTGCCAGGCCAAGAGACGTTCCAGACCATTGATCCCCAGATCGGCTGTTCAATGGAGCTAGTTCAGTTGATCAGCTTGGTCTCAGCAGGTGCTCAAAAGGATGGCGGATACTCGGAAGAGGGATCACGTCTCGAGAGACGCATTCGGGAGTTGGACTTTTCTAACGAGAGTACGCACGACGACTACCTCTTCAAAAGCGCCGAGTGCTTCCGGTCCGCTGCTCTGATCTACCTCCAGCTGACGGTGTACGGCGCTACCGTGCGGACTCGCGCGATACCGCAGCTGCTGCAGACGTTGTTGGATCGTCTTGGCGAGGTGATTGTCGAGGACCAGCCCAGGCGATCATTCCCCATGTGGCCGCTGTTCATCGCCGGGTGTGTCAGTTCCAGTGACGAACACCGCAAGGCTGTTCTTGACCTTTTCAATATGCTGGATAGCAAATGGCCCATCAGCAACATCTCGACGGTGAAGAGAGTTGTTTGGACAATCTGGCAGACGCGGGATTTTGACAGCGGTGGTGCAACGTCTACGGATCAAGACTGGCAGGAGATTATTGACAAGTTTGGATGGAAGCTTTCCTTGTCGTAGTGGGTGCCGTAGGTTTGGTCTTTCTCGCAGCGACCCTCCCCGTATCGCTCCTTCCTGGTTCGCTCCTTGATAGTAGACCTTTCGTGGTCCAAAAGAAAGCACCGAGTTGTCCGGCAGTGGGCAAAGATGACATTCTGCCTTCCCATGGATGGCTGTAGGTAATTGTTCCGGGGCGTACATGCAGACTAAGGTACATAATACCTACGATGGCGGTCGATGATTTGTGGGTACCTGCCCAAGGTAGCTGCTTGCAAGCCTAGCAGCCTTGGTGTCACAATTGCCTGCCTCTTTCACCTTCCGTCGTCCCCAAGGTCCTCTGGCCCTGACCTCGCATTCAGCTTCACCCGACTTTTTTTCTCCTACCACTACCCTCTCAACGACCCAATCTTCAGAGGATCCCCTTCTCTATTTCGCGGCATTCACAAAAATTCCATACTTCACGACAACGTCACTGGGCGGGTGACTAGATCGCCCATCATGTCCGAGTCCGAAGACGAAAAGGATCTACGAGAGGTCATCTATCAAGACGACACCCCATTCTCTGGACAGCGCAACCTCCGCCATCGTTGGCCCAAGGAGATTGGTCCAGACGACTCTGGCATCAACTGTCTCATGATGCTCACTCGACAGTTCAATGTTCAGCTTGGCGCTCCAGCAGAGTGGGAGGCTTCCAACCCAGACCGCCGAGCGGAAGAAAAGGCCAACCCCGTGCTCAAGGACGCTTGGAAGGTGGCGCCATTGCAAACCGCAGAGTCACACAGACAGCTGCAGTTGCAACTCGAGAAGCTTGGCGCCGGAGGTATGACGGCATTTGCAGACCTTGAGGACAGCAGCCTCATGAGTTCGACTCTTTGGTCGCGCCGCCGTTTCGCACTGTTGAGAACCGTGACGAGCGATGGCAAGACTGCTTGGATGGAGGAAGAGTGGGAGAAAGACAACAGGGCTAGGTTCGACGTCATTGTAATCAACAATGCCGAGAACCAAAGGACGGGCATAGACATTCCCAGTGCCATCAGAGCCCGTTGCGGTGTGAAAGACTTTGTAACGCCCACGACAACTCTGCGCCGAATCTTAGCGCGCTACCCCATGTACATTAGGGTCCGCTTCACACCATCCGACAGCGATACTGAGACACTAGAGTCGCTCTCGACGTTTGTCATGGAGCTTCCTTACGGCCTGGAGATTGAAGGAAAATCGAATCGCCGATACAACCTGGCAGCTACAGTGAGACTCAGAACTGCTGTCCCTGGCGACGCTGATTGCATTCGGCTGTTTGACGAACAGGGCTTCAATGTTGTTCCCGACAGTGAAGGGTTTGTCTATAATGACCTCTCATGGGAGATTGGCGCCGCGGGCCATACCTACTACTTGTACTATCTCGCATGCGACAAGGAGTGGCTTGCTACCAAAGAAACTCGAGCTGCCCACACAAGGGACTTCAAACGACCGGGAATACTTTCCGAGACCTGGCAAAAAGGCTTTGCATTGATGCAGGCAGCCATGAGAGAAGTGCAGTTGGAAGCGGAACAGAGAAAAGCAGCCAGTCTCGATCATACGCAAGCAGCGTCTGAGGAGTCGATTCGTCCGTCTTTAGAGAGTGGCAACGACGTCGCCGGTGGTCAGTCAACTCAGCCTTCCCAACGAAAGAACAAGCGAACGGCGGGACATGACGCGACGGCTACCCCTTTGAACACCAAGAGACCTCGTCGACGTGCGCTGGAAGAGATCAGGGAGACACCCGAGTCACCTGACAGGCAAGAACAATCGCGTCCACAGCCAAACGGCCTCGATCAAACAGAGCATCAGTCGGCACTGGTCCTCGGAGAGAACGAAAGGGGTCTACGCCTTCGTCACGAGACATTCAGTCCGGACTTATCCACGCCTCGAGATACTACAGCTCCAGGTCCCGTTAAGCAGGAGACTGAGGAGACTAGTACGTCCTACTAAGCCGGAGCTACCATTTCTACTACGCCAGCGTAACCCAAGGAGGCTACATAGGCTGGTGCCAAAAAATCAAAGAGACTAGCTGCGATAGTAAGTGAGCTGCATCACGGCTCATTTACTGTGGACACGAAGCGCCCCAGAGACACTGACGGCCCAAGCTCAGAGACTTGAAAGGTCACACGATGCTGAAGAAGGAATTAGAGTTAGGATTGGTAGGAATTGCAGCATGTTCTCGAACAGTAGACCTTGGTGTGAATATTGATGTTGATGTGACTTCTGATTGGTATGCCCCGTCTTACGGGAGGCTTCGAATGCAGTAGATATCCCTGGTGAAACAATCAATGCCACAAGCTAACATGGAAATCATTTCGAGGAGTCACGGGCGTTTCTATCACAATTCGAGAATTAGGTTGCAGAGACATAAAGAGTGGTCAATTGAATAATATCCGAGCTTCTATTCAGACAGGCCTCTTCATGAAAGCCTGCGTGACGAAGGTGTGGTTTTCAACTTTGAAGCCCTCTAGTAGCGACCCGAAAGGAAATCAACAGCTGGCCGAGGGCCTGGATCATCTGAAGACCTTCCAACATGACTTGTTGGATTGCCAGGAGTCTCGCCAACAGAGCTGTGGCCCGTATTGTCACCTCCTAATACAGGGTCGGAAAAGTCGAAACCATCCCCAAATCCATCATCGCCAAAAGACCGACTGTGTACAGTCGAGCCTCTGGTGGAACTGTTGTCTTTCAATCTCTGAATCTCTGCCTCGAGTTCTGCGATTCTTGCAAGTGCGGCGCCACTAGCGCCTTGTGCCTCGGCTGCCTCGAGTTCTGCGATTCGCATGCCATCACGAGTACTTCTCGTCTCGGCGGCGTCGAGCTTTGCGGCCATGGAATCCTTCTCCCGTAGGATTCGGGTACACGTCGCCTCGGCTTCTTTGATTCTTTCTCGCAAGATGCCGACCTCGAGATCCACCGACTCTTCATGTTCCTGGTCACTGTCTGTGCCCAGTCGCTGCGCCCTCTTCTTGGCCTTTTCTCGGTGTCGCCAAACGGCAATGAGCGATCGTTTCAAGTACGGTATTTGCTCCAACCTCTTTGGAGGATTCTCGCGCTCGCGTGTGTCGCGGGTGATTGTGTATGACTTGTACATGGGAGCGTCACGAAACACTGGCATCCCTGTTGTAGATACCATGTTCGTAGCCTGCACGAGGAGGTTAGCCTCATCGTTTCCCACCATGTACACCAAGGGGACAACACTGTTGGAGATGGTGCTACCCGAAGTAGGGGCTCGGAGTTCTTCAAGCCTCAACATGAACTCAGAAAACAGCGGGATTGTATATCCCCCGTCCTTGAGTCGTTTCCGTGCCTCCTCGTGTATCTTTGCTGGATCTCTGTCTATGCCCTTGTACTTCTTGATAACCTGTCCGAGTACCACGAAGAAGCGATCCCTGCTGGGGAGCGAGATCGGCCAAGTCCTGCGATCGTTTTTCAGCATCATGCTTGCGTACTGCAGCGCAAGGACCAGAAGCTTGTAGTTCTTTTCAAAGAGTGGATGAGTTGCCAACTCGGACAACCTCTTGCAGAAGACGGCAGTCCACCGGTGTTTTTTTCCATTGCTCTTGCCCCGGCTTTGGTCCCATTCGAGGTGGTAGATGACCGAAATGAATTCCATCGGTGACCTGCGAAAGTATCTGGATGCGACCTTCACAAACGCCGGGAAAGCTGAAGCGTCCTGGTCGAGTAGCAGCTGCTGACCGCGGTCCTGCTCCGAATCCTGTACAAGCTTCTTCTCATCTTCGGCGGACCAGTCCTCGTCATAGTCAGGCTCCTCTGGGAGAATCTGATCCATCTCCTCCAAGGTGATGGGTGGAACATCTCTGTCGAGAGCTCCGAAGATTTCCTGATGCGTTCGACTGTGAACTTCCCGATGGAATTTCCTTTCGTCGTCTACCCACTGCAGGTCGGTAGTTTTGAACATGCACTCCCTGTCCTCGACGGCCCTCGCCTTGCCCGAGCCCTTGCCTTTTCCTGTTGTCTTGGTTGTTTTGGTCGCGGTATTCTTGGACTTCTTACGCGACGGAGCGTCATCGCTACTGCTGATGTCTTCGTCGTCGTCGCTGTCGCTAGTATCTGTAGATGCCTGACGTCTGCGACTCTTGCCAGCCTTGGTGGACCTGGTCGTCTGGTGACGTCTCCGACGTTGAGAAACCTCCTCTTCCTCCTCTTCGCTATCTCCAGAGGATATGTCAATAGGTGCGCTCCTCTTAGAGCCTGTGCGACTGTCGCGGCCTTTGTCGGGTGCCATCGTGGGGGTTTGGCGTAGCTGCTGGTGAACAAAGTCAGTTCTTCGCGAGGTGAATAAATTGGAATGGAAGGTGGTGAGTGGGTCAGGAACGGAAGGTGACCTTGGCAAAGAGAAATGCTGGATTTGGGTACTAGAGGCGGCTGCCTCGCTCCGGGCCCACCTCGCCGGGTGGTAGCCGTTACGCAGTAAGGTATGCTGCCGAAAGCCAAGGTAAACTCCGATCCGCACCAATCTGCCTGTTTGTTATCCAGAATAGGTAGAATCTTGATTGTGGCGCTGGCACATATTTACCAGGTTGTCAAGGCCCGGTATTTGGTAGAGTCACTTTACTTCTGGAATTCCAATTTGGCGTCAATCTTGCCTTCCGTCGATACCTACATAGGTAATCTTAAATTGCCAGCCTCTCGTGTCTTATTATGCACCATGTTGCGTTCAGCGACGACAGGCAATGGTCCGATGTAGCCAAATTTGCGTTGCTCAGAGTCTGGATAACCATCCTGCCACGATGTCCCTGTAAGATAATGTCCGACAATGCCATCTACCCAAGAAACGATGATCTCCCGAGGTGTAGTCAAACTTCCATTGACTCGGGGCTTGGACAGGAACGCCACGGCGGAGTCCGTGCAACGCGGGGGCAGTTTGTCCAGTCGGATGCACTCCGGCCTTGCAGAATTGCCTCTTTGGGGAAATGGGGCCCGCCCTAACGCAGGCACCTAAGTACCACCCAGTACTACAGAGAGTGACAGACGACGACGATGGCGAGGACGGGGAGGACGACGATAGTGGCATTTGATTTGGGATTAGGCCATTCACCATTCCTTGAAAAATTGAACTAGACCTTCCTTCTTCATCGCCGCGAAATCACCAAGTCATTTTTACAAGTTCTTTCACAAGTTCCAACGCGCCTCAAGCTGCAAAATACAACCCAAGATGACCCTAAGCAAGCCGACTCTTCCTTCGACAGGGATACCGCTCTTCGACGGCTACAGGGCCAGCCTCGTCAACAGGTTGGATGCTAGAGATAGTCGCTACGAGTTGTCTCTACAATTTCCCGATATAATCAAGGAGTTCGAAAATCTTCCACTGGGCGCTACGAGGTCCGCCAAGATCTTCGAACAAGACCCTTACGAGGGTTGGACGATGATGCAGCTCTTCCACGCGATACCGGATGAGCTCCTGCGGTCCATTGTCCTGGGCACTGTGGCGTACGACGACATCCAGCACCAATGCCACTTGCCTGACTACTCTGAAGATGGGCTCGGCGTCTACGTGATTGCCATTTCGATCGAGGGCCGTAACGGTGCCTTTCTCAATACTGACGAAATCGAGATGCTCACCCAAAGTATGGCAACCTACCTTGAAGCCTACGAGGCTGCCAAAGTGACCAAGGCGTCACGGTCTCGCGCACAACGCGTGGCCATCAGCTGTTCGCGAGTAGTCGACGGACAGTACCGCAAGAACGTGACAGACGAACCTTACTTCGTCAGGAGTGACGCACACGCAGATCAAGTCAAGACGGTCATTAGCTGGTTCGAGCGCCGAGTCGCCAACAACTCACCAGGTGACTTGACGTTCCTGCACCAATGCCCCTTGTACGTGGGGTGCTCACGGGTCCTCAAGGACGGATTGAAGGATTCCTGCTTGACGAATCAACTCGACAACATGAGCCGCCTCCTGGGTTTCACGTTGTCCATCATCAGCAGCCTTGGTTTGACCCCGAAGATCACAAAGAAGGTGCCCATTAAGATTTGGCAGGACAAGCAGCTTCCAGTGGCCGAAGTTCTCCTGATAGCTCTTTCTCAGTCCCCTTATGCCCAAGGTGGATTCAACGTCCAAGACGGAGGGAATACGGCGGGAACCTTCAACCCAAGCGTTCTGGTCGCTTCGTATCAAGAGGTCATGTTCAAGCCGCACCTTCGGGCGAACCTCGAAAGGTCTCTCAAGGACCTCGACGACCGACGTCAATTCATAGACAATCACGCCACAATGAGGGCTCTGTTGAAAGATATCGTGAAGATCGGCGGCGATCTGGAGGCAGCCGTTGATCAGGTCAGGGATCAAGTTCGTGTCTTCAAAGAATCCGGCCTCAAGTCAATTGAGATGAAAACTGAGCAGCTTACGGCACAATGTGTCGAGCTCGAAAGCAATGCGGAAATTTTGGAGGACATGCTCTGTCTCTTCAAGAGATTGAAGGTCATCCAGGAGAGTGAGGTCGCGGGGGAGGTCACAGGGGAGGGCGCAGCAGAGGAGGACGCAGCAGGGGAGGCCTCGTGAAGAAGGTAGCTGAGGGTTTTGGTGGGTATTTCCGGTGTTTAGTTTTCATTAGTAGATCAATCGAACCAAGGTTTAAAGCCCTTCTACGCGGCCACATGTCACGAGAACCGATAGTCAAGGGGAAACGAAATACCATTTGTCTGCTAGTCTACCCCTTTGAAGCCCCCATATCCCATCTAGTAATAGTCTCAGAATCCATGTCCGCCAAGAGAACTGGAGGAAAGCCTGTCGCCCTGATTGCATCGGCCTTGAGGCGTCTTAGGGCGGGGCTGGGAGCGTCCTTCAACTTCAGAGCCTGGTGCATGGCTTGGTGCCCTGCCGGGACCCAGTGGATGGCTGGGGGTTCTGAGCTGTTCTTATCCACTTGAAGGGTGATTCGCAGTTGGAGTTTGGGGCTGCGCGACTTAAAAGCGGCAGGTTCTCTTTGCGGCCCGGGTCTCAGAGGGAAAGTGCGCTGGTGGAAAGGGGGGGGGAGGGATTTCCTCGGGTCGGCATCCTATCAGAAAACGGACTAGGCAGAGCCGCAACACCAACGACACATTCACATCTCTTAGGGCTGGCAGGAGGCCCATGTACCCCAAGAACGTACTGAGACCTTGAGCTAGACGCTCGCAGAGAGTCAACGCATCTCACATGGCGCTCAGTTCTTACGCAATCGCAACAATACAAGTCGACTGACTGTTTAATTAACATGCTGCTTTCATTCTAGTTTGCTCCCATCTATCTACAGAACGAACATCGAGGCCCATGGACGAATAAACTACTCCCAGCGAGCCTGTTTAGCGGCCGGCTCCATCGAGTCTGCATTATCCTGGACAGAGCCACCGCGACTCAAGGTCTTGCGTTTGGTACCCACGGCTCGTTCAATACCACTCGCTGTGGAGGCTCCCCCTGCTGATGCCAGCGATGCATTCTGAGGGCCATACATGCCATACGTGGCACTCGAATCTTCCAAGTCTGTCTCGAAATAGCCACCCGGGTCCATCCAGCTCTTCGGCGCAGAGAACTCCAGCTCATGATCGTCTCGACTGGCATCGAGCATCTCGAACGTGTCGGTGGTCGGATCCGAGATCAAAACTCGTCTCTTGTCGGCGTAAGGACCTTCTCCGCTGACGTAGTCGTACGTCTCCCATATCTTGATGGCCCGATTGTTGGCATCCTTGACGGACCCCTTGAGCATCTTCTTGACAAACTTGCTCGTCAGAGGGAACGGACCTTGCAGCCGGAACAGAGAGTTGTGGTGCGGCTGTTGTCGCATCTTGTCCACCATCTCAATGATGGGAAATGGCAAGCAGAAGCCGGGTTTCCCACCGCGGCCTCCAACGCAGGCGTCGTAGATTTGTGCCCATGTTAGCGTGCGCTTCAGGGGATGCTCACACTCGCACCAGTCGTGATCCTTGTCGTTGCACAGCCAACAACCGGACAGGTTGCCGTTGAGGTCGGGGAAACCGCAGTCGATTAGGCGGTGTCCGTGATGACCGCAGTTGGCGCATTGAGCTTTATCGCAGTGCAGTCGTAGAAGCGACACGAGAGTCGTCGCTGTCTTGATGTTGTCGCGTTCCTGAGCCGTGAGAGGGACCTTGTGATAGAAGGGAGGCTCGCTCCGGGGAGTCTCATCCCCCGTATCAAGCACTCGCTCGTCAACTCTGCTGGTACCGCCACCACGATCTCCTTGGCTGCCTTGAACGTTTCCTTGGTAGGAACCGCTCTGTTGGTTGGTTTCGTTTCTTTGTGGGCAATCGCCACGGCCGCCTTCGTCACGCGAGAAGACACCACGACCTTCTTGACCATCGGAGTCTCCCTGACTGCGACTGTTGCATTGACCATAACCGACGTCTGCTTGTGCACTTTGATCGCTGAACTCATCGCGGCCAAAGTTCTCTTGACCGGCGTGGCGACTGGTGAGCTTGTCGTACCCGTTGTAGGTGCGGCTGTACGTGCCTTTCTCGCGCAGTTCCTTCTCGCGCAGGTCCTTCTCGACAGCCTCTTCTTCATCGAGCTCGATTTGTTCGAGTTCCTCAAGGGTAAGCTCCCTGTGATGGATGTTTCTCATCGCGTCAGCCTCGCGAGTGCGACGCGGCTGCGGCTTAGAGGTAGAGACGGCGATCCTGATGCCGTCGGTGTAGCGATCCACGCCTGGGGTTTTCCATAGTGTCTCAGAATGTTCACGAGCACTCTTGACGCCGAGGAATGGGGTGACAAACTCCGGTTTGCTTTTAGGAAGCATGTACAGGCTTGGTTCGAGAGCCGTCGCTTCTCTCAGTACACTTGGTTGAATGGGGGGATTGTTCTGGATGGGGAATCCGCCGTTGGTATTCGACACTGTGTCGTGCTCTGGGCGGAGTCCTCCCGCTGACTTTGGTATCTCCGACATGCCTATGGACGATTGAGTTAGAATCATTTGCGCCGTGAGTATTTTTGAATAACATGGACGCACCTGGTTGCACCTTGTTCTGGTTGCCGGGCGGCTCGTTTGAGACCATTTGGTTGCGATTCTGGCAGTCGTAGGACGTTTGTTGTTTCGGGAGAGGTGAGGTAGGATGAAGAAAAGAGAAGTCGAACGTACGAGGGGCCGAAGGCTCTCAGGCAGCCCGAAAATAAATCCACATTACCAAGCTTACTGAATACGCATATTCACGTGACGTATCGAACCAAATATTCTCGTAGGGAATTTGAACATTCGACTGGACTACAGTACATTCGAGAGCTCTTCGTATCGCGGGCAGGGCGGGCATGTATGACGAGTATCTTACTATGACGGCGATTGAGACTCAAGGACAGCGGGCTAGTGGTTCAGGTTCTGGCAGAGTGACTCGATTACTTGTTCATGACCACAGATCTTCGCTACTTCAAGGGAGACGACGAGAAGACGGTCTGCAGAGAGGCCCAGCGGATCACTCAGCGATGTCTTGGGAATCGCTTTCTCTTACCTAGTCATCCAAGACAATGACTCGGATACGCCCTTTCGCCAGAGAACGGATTTGTTGGCAAAGGTAACCTGTCAGATGGTTGTTTCTTTTGCGTCCCCTCCCGTCGCTGGAGTGGACGGGAGAACCTGCCGCCGGAGCGCAGGTTGAATGCCACCGCCCCACATGCCGAAAGAGGCATTCTCAGGAACAAATCCGACTGGACAGATATCCGGCGCCACACGGACTTCAACGGGGGTCTGAACCGGAACTTAGTCTCGAGACAAATCCGACGACACGAAATCGTTCCCGTAGGCATTGCTGGGACAGCCCAGAGGTTTATATGACACTAGCGTTCCAACATTCGGTACTAACATTCTCTTATTTTATGGTGATCAGAAATCGAGAAAAGCAACAATCCAACAGTGAAAATGATTCAGGTAACCGAACAAGGGGTCTGTGAGTGCCTAAGGCAGATTAGGAATGGAATCGAAGTTCCCTTCGAATCTGGCGAATAGAACCAAGATCATTGCGCCGTTCTTAGTCCATTGCTTGAGTATCTGGTGCGGTCATGTGACGGCGAAGCCAACCTACCTTAAGGAACCTAAGGTGAAGGTTGACTGAGGTCGACTGATACCGCCTTAATTGTGGGTTTCGCCGGGTCTGCCTCTACAATTACCTCCCACCCACCTCGTCCAACTTCTTCCCTCCAAGCGCATCCTGCCAAGCCACAAGTCATCTATTTACAACCCGCAAGCCATCCATACTCAATCCACGGAACCTTCATTTCTGACATTCCACACAATGAACACAACGAACTCCGACAAGCGCATCCACGAGAGCATGGCTCAGTCACGTACGTCTGGCCCTATTTCAGGCATTCAAGACAACAACAATTCTAATCTGTACTTTGTAGAGAGGCAGGACTTGCAAAAGATTGCCAGTCGCTTCAACCCAGATGAAGAAGTCGTGGTTGTCACCGACAAGGAAATCTACGTCCAGATGAACAACGGCGAGAAGGCCTTGGATGAGCTCAAGAAGAATTGGCAGGCTCAAGGTTTTGGAAACAGCAACAAGCGTTTCCAGATCACCGCCGTCGAGGAGCCGGACGCTGAGGAAGTCGGTATCAGCGCCCCCGAGAGCACCAAGAAGCCTGGTAGCATCGCCAAGGAATCCGTTGTCTCCGAGAAGGCCGGCGCCAGCATCAAGCGCGAGGAGGATTGAGCTACATCATTCGGGGGGCATCAAGGAAGAGGCGACGCAGAGTAGCTCCATTCGGCCAATGAAACAATAGCTTGATACATTTACCTTAATCGCGCGAAGATGACTTGTTGTGAAAAGTATTGCATGCAACATTTGCCTTGCTCGTGAAGAATGTAACCGGCGTGACTTCGTCTGCTACTACTACCCATTGCAACCTCAGGTGTCGTCAACAACGAGAATTCCGTTTATTCACTCATTCAAAGCGCATCTAAGAGGTCACCAACCCAACAGTAGAGCGTCAAACAAGTCATCACATACTAGGGTTTGAGAATCCAAAAGACACCGCCAAATTTGTGGGCCCATATCGAAACGGGCACCGCGTCTATCTCACATTCACCCATCTCCTTTCCCCCCTCCCACGTTCCCACTCTTCTCTCATCACATCACAACCGAGAAGGCTGCTTCTTTATCGATTTTCACGATAAAAATGGCGTCCATTCCGGGCAACGATGGCGGCAAACCCGCGCCGCTGTTTCGCGCAGTCGGCGCTCCAAACCCCAATCGCGCTGTGGACTGGATTCCGTCCCTTGGTGACCGGAACTTGGCTGACGAGAGCGAGACGGACGCTTGCAACCAACTGCTCATCCTGATCACCGGTGATCAGAACTTCATGCTTGAGGGCATGAACCTCAAAGCAGCCTGGCCGGAGATGGTACGCCAGCTGTACCCTTCGTTCCAGCGCAATGGTTGGATCTGGATGGGCACAAGCGCGATCAAGTACTGGGCCATGCGAGAGTTCTACAAGAAGACCAGTGAGTTACACGAACCGTCTGCTGCTCCAGATAACTAATCAGTCCAGATGTTCAATTGAAGAAGCCTATTCACACGCTGGGACTCACGCCGCCCCAGAATTTCATCGAGGAACTTGACGTGGGCTACTCCAACTACCTCAAGGCCAATCACCCCATCTACTACGAGCACAACAAGCACAGAATTCCCAAGAAGAAAGTGTCGGTGGCCTCTCCCGCAGTCGGAGCAGCAGAGTCTTCCAAGAAGGACGCCCAGGTGGAGGACATCGAGCCCCAGAATGATGGACACGAGAATCCAGCGGTTCCTTCCAATGCACCCAACATGCTCTCTCCGCTCCAACAGGGAACAGCAAATCCTGGAACGCCCACGCCCACGCCCACGCCTAGTGCCCCCGTCGTGAACTTGCCACCCAGCAAGTTCGAGTCAATGGTCTTGGCGGCAAGAAAGGACCTCAAGGAGTACTGGGAAGATTGTGGAGGCGACAAGAAACTCCTCGACAAGGATGGATACCCTTTCGAAGTCCGAGTTCCCGATCGATTCAGTCCCGACGTGGCCAAATACATCTACCGCAACGCAGGACAGATGGCCAAGGTCAACAAGATGCTCGATGCGAGACTTCGCCTTTGCTGGATTGACCACGACGAGGCAACCTTCCTGGTCATTGTGAAGAACGACATGAAAGACGACTACGGCGACATCATTTCCTACCCAGAGTCTTGGAACGCTCTCAAGGCCTGGTCCCGGAGTGTCGCGGATGGTCAGGTGGCAACTCTGGGTGAGTTTGTCCGAAGCCACAACGATAAGGCCAGAGTTGAGGCTTTTCAAGCCTACAAGGAAATTGCGGAAAAGGAAAAGCTGGCTGAGGCACTGGAGGAGCATGACGCAACGATGGCCTCGTCTCGTCGTCAGGCCGAGAATGAGCAGCTTTGAAGCTCAGTCGCATCATGTTCGACAACCTTGTAATTACCAGATTCTGAAAAACAGCACGATGGCAAGCGATGGTCGACACGTACGTCAACTGTCACCGATGGACGACTGAGCTTGAAAGGCCTATCTCAAATCTCTCACATGAAGATATTGAGATGTCGTTGCCAATGGGGTGGCTTGTGTACAACGGCGACGTACAAATCAGGTATAATGCCCAAGAAGCAAAGAAATGGGCATGGATGATCATGCAGAACTTGTAATAGTATAATATCGACGGAGTGATAAATAAAATAAATCTGAAAAAAAAAAACAAAAAATGAGGGTGCCACATGAAAGTAACTGCCATGCCGATATTCGCAATGTGCGCTTTCCCTTCGCCTGGTGGAAAAGCATCGCATCAAGCATCAAGCACGCCCTGCACATGCAGAGTGAATATCAGCAAATGACTACTGACCTTCGCAACCCAATTTACTGAGCTGCTATTTTATTGACTGAATGGAGCTACTCTCTGTTTCTCCTCATCGTGCTAAGATATCAGTCCTTGCTGCTCAATCACCTACTTGAACAAGCGTCTGCTGCGAAACATCCGAAAAAGTATTGGAGCCTGTTATTGGCGCTGAAGATCCCTTGGATTAGCACTGCTCGTGTCGTGGTCTCCCTCTCCACGATACTACTGTAGCTGACTCAACCTTTTGTAGGTTGCAAGGTCGTTGATCGGCATCCCGTCGCGGTTACGCCAAGCGGGCCGGATCGGCCCCTCTCGGCATGTTAGCTCGGGCCGCCAACCCCGCATTCCCCGTAAGTCCACAACCCGAGGCAAGTCCACCCTGGGCGTTGGGGAAGCGCGCCAAACTCCCCGATATACCCCAACCTCCCCACGGACCCATCTTCCCTGGTCGTCCCTTCCCTCATCTCATCCACCCAACTCCGAACGACAGCTCTTGTCCCAACATCACACCTTCAATTCAACACAAGAAAGGGAACAAACATCATGGACACCCACGAGATCCCCCGCAAGCTCTGGGAGCACCCAGACCCCAAGAGCACGCAAATGTATCAATACCTACAATCGGTCAATTCCAAGTTCAACCTCCAGCTCAAGGTCAGTAGTCCCCGAACGTGCCCCCAATGTTAGTCCGTCCGCTTACACGATTTCAGACTTTTAATGACCTCCACAACTGGACAGTCGCCAACCGCGCCACGTTCTACGGCCATCTCTTCGACTACGCCAACTTGATCCACGAGGGGCGTCCAACGTCTGTTGTGGACGAATTGCTCACGATAGACGCCATCCCCAAGTGGTTCCCGGGGGTGCGTCTCAATTGGGCTGAGAACCTCCTCTTCACACGAGGTTCGTCCGATGCGGCTGACCACCATGGCACCGAGGGTAAGGAAGACGACAAAATTGCCGTCACCGAGATCCGGGAAGGTAACCGCGGTGATGTACGCAACCTCACTTGGGGCGAGCTCCGTCGTGATGCGGGCCGTCTGGTTGCAGCCCTGAAAGCGAGGGGCGTCAAGGAGGGAGACCGCGTCGTCCTCGTCGGTGCCAACTCCATCGAGACGCTACTGGTATTTGCGGCGACGACATGGTTGGGCGGAATCTTTAGCAGTTCGTCCACGGATATGGGCGTCAAGGGTATCCTGCAGAGGACCACGCAGGTCGATCCCAAGGTATGTCGATTCCCACCTCCAGGAACCATACTCACGCACGCCAGTTCATCTTCTTTGACGATGCCACGGTGTACAACGGCAAGACGGCCGACCTTCGAGACAAGATGGCCGAGGTCGTCTCCGGCATGGGCTCGTGTCCTTCCTTCTCCGGTCTCGTCTCGATTCCACGCTTCTCTGAGCCCTACGATGTCTCCTCCATCTCCAAGACCGAGACGTGGTCCAAATTCCTTAGCTCCTCCACCTCAGCAGCACCGTCATTCACACGTATCCCATTCCACGCACCGTTCCTCATCTACTACTCGTCCGGCACCACGGGTATCCCCAAGGCTATCGTGCACACCGTCGGCGGCGTCATGCTCAACAGCTTCAAAGAAGGCCGCCTGCACGAGTCAATGTCACCTGAATCCGTCACTCTGCAGTACACTACGACCGGCTGGATCATGTACCTCGCCAACGTCGCAGCGCTGTTATCGGGAGCCCGTGTCGTAATGTACGACGGCTCGCCTTTCGTCCCCGACCTCAAGTCGTTCATCCGCATCCTCGGCGAGCAGCGGGTGACAAAACTGGGCATCAGCCCGAGGTGGATGTTTGAGGTCGCCAAGAACAAGATCAGCCCGCGGGAGGTGACGGATCTCAGCCCGCTGAAGATTGTGACAAGCACAGGCATGGTCCTCTCTGACCAGTTGTTCGAGTGGTTCTACGACGCAGGGTTCCCGAAGCATGTTCACCTTGCCAACATTTCTGGTGGCACCGACATTGTAAGTCACCCACACATGCCAGACTTCTCTGCTGACACTTGCAGGCTGGCTGCTTCGGTATGGAGAATCCGTTGGACCCCGTATACGTGGGTGGCACCCAGGGCCCATCCCTTGGCGTCCCCATCGCCATCTACGAAGCCCAGTTGCCCGACGGACCTGGCGAGGCCGTGCCAAACGGAACACCTGGTGAACTCGTCGCCACCGCCGCCTTCCCCAACATCCCATGCTTCCTCTGGGGCGACTCGGCACCCCCAAAGTTGTCACCAAGCTCGCCGAATTTTGCCTCTGCCGCCCCGGGCTCCAAGTACCACTCGGCATACTTTGCCCGCTTTGACAACGTCTGGGCACACGGCGATTTCTGCTCCATCCACCCAAAGACGGGCAACATTTCCTTCCTCGGACGTGCCGACGGTGTGCTGAACCCCAGCGGTGTTCGCTTCGGCAGTGCCGAGATCTACGCAGTCATTGAGCGCAACTTTTCAAACAAGGTGGTCGACAGCCTGTGTGTCGGGCAGAGGCGCCCCACTGACAACGACGAGAGCGTCATGCTCTTCCTAATGATGCGCGAGGGCGAGAAGTTTGATCGGCAGCTGGTGGCCGAGGTCAAGGACAAGATTCAGAAAGAGTTGACAAAGAGACATGTGCCCAAGTACATCTTCCAAACGCCAGAGATACCAGTAAGTCCAGCGGTTCCCTGTCTACGAAGCACGCTAACAAAACAGACGACGGTCAACCTCAAAAAGGTCGAACTCCCGGTGAAGCAGATTGTGTCGGGCCGGACCATCAAGCCAAGTGGCACGCTCCTCAATCCGCAGAGTCTGGACTTTTACTACCAGTTCGCCAAGATTGAGGAGCTGCTCGCCGGTAAGGAGAAGTTGTAAGATGACATGTATAGCAGACATTGGATCTAGAGCGATATAGGATACCAGATAGAGTACAGCTCACCCCAGAATCAAAGACACATCCTCTAGAGGCAGCCCCTCCCACGCGGTTTTATCGACATGGCCACTCGCGAGGCGGTACGCGACCCCGTCGATCCACTCCACCCACAGCACGCTATACACCTCTGAGGCCGTGAACGGGTGCGTGTAGCGTTTGATCGTCTCATCAAAGGTCTTTTTGTAGTTTCGCACACGGGAGATGGCAACCAACTCGACCTCCTTCGCAGCAGCCCATCCGGCATCCAGCTGGGGGAAGATTTCGAGTTGGTCCTTATTGTGCAATCGCAGCCCTCCAATCTTTTTTTCTTCACTATAGAGCGAGACGTCATTGTGTTCGTCTGTCTGAAAAGCAGACACGCGGGCGCGGCGGGTATCGCAGCTAATGTATAGCGTCTGTTCCGGCATGAACGGCTGAGTCGATTTCTGAATGTTCGGCACGGGGAAAGGCCAGTACCACGGGTGCTCGTCGTCATGGTCAGACATGCCACTGTGCCTAAAGGTATACTTGTCGCACCCATCGGGATAAAGCAGTACGTCCCCCTCCTCGCCATGTCCAGGAATCTCTTGTCGAGTCCATCCTGGAGGCAAGGGCTGAGTAAAGTCCTTGTACGCCTGGCGATTCTCGAACCAGGAGGGTCTTATTTTTCTTCTCTGCGCTGATGTCGGTGTGTCGCAGGCGTACCACGTGGTGATGGGGATTGTCTCTTTGATTGAGTAAGCCAGAGGATTCGCTGGACCGGCTTCATTGCGCCCGACGGAGACGAGACCTTCCCAACCCACCCACGACCAAGACGGAAGACCACATGGGCCGAGCTGGCTCGCAGTAGGGCGATCAGAGACAGTCCGTCGTCGGAGATCAGTGTGGCTCCAGTACGGCGTCCAACCGAGTGCCGCTTCAAAGTACATCTCCGGGATGCCATAGAGGAAGCCGCCCGAGAAGCACCGACTGATGACATTTAACAGACCGCTGATGCTGGGTAGGGCATCTTCGTCGTATGTCAGAGCTCTCGGGTTGTAGTCTGCAATGATGTTGGCCAAGGAGTCGAGATTTGGCATCCCGCGCATGATCTCGCCTAAGCGGGGATCAATGTACTTGCCAGCCTCAACGCCAAGGTGAAGTTGCTCCTCCCATACGCTGCACTGACACATCCAGTGCAGAGAATGATTACTGACGATGAGCCGTCGTGGGGACATCTTGAACTCTTGGTATGTCCACGCGCGCTTATGATAGGCTCCCCAGTGACTAAGGCTGAAAACGTTGTTCTTGTCGCGGATGAACTGCTCGTCGCCAAAGGATATTGGGCTCCAATCTTCGTCTTCGTCCTTTTGGGTTTTGGGGCACGATACGCCCCGCAGACCGGGAAAGCCGTCCTCGGCATCACCATCGAGTGCGACGATGGTGAGTGAGGCGTTTGCGAAGATGGCGGCCATAAGCTGGAGCTGCTGATTGCTCTCTTCTGCCTGGGCATGGTTGATGCAGAGGGTGTCGACCCAGAGGTACCGCTCCCCAATGACGGAGGTGAGGTGCACGGCGTGAAGTACCATAGGTGCGAGCTGGGAAGCGATAACAGGGTCGTCAATGGCGCCAGGCGTCTGGAGCTTCGAGATCGTATCGCCGAGGATGTGCAATCCGGGCGTCTTGCCCCAGCGGTAGCTCAGCGTGACGTACGATTCGCAACCGGCTCCTGGGACAAGGCATCGCTTCTCGGTGTCTACCACCCAGGCTGGACGAATCGGCCAGATCTTGACGGGATTGGCGCATTTAGGACCGTGGGAGGACGCGCATTGCTGCTTCCAGGATGTCACGACGCTGGTGTCGATCCATTCTGGGTCTAGGATGCGAGCGATACCCGGGTGGCTCGAAATAGAGTCCCTTTTCACAAGCAAGAGGTCGGCGTATCGGCCGCCGGTCTTGATGTTTTCTGTGAGCTGGAGCGCACCTGTTCGAGGGAATCTGATGCCCACATCGGCGGAGTCGAGGCTTTTGAGTTGCCTTGATTTACTGCAAAGCTCGTGGAACATCTTGACAATGGGTGCATGTCTGCTGCATTTCGAAGAGAGGGCTTCTTCGAAGGAGCCTAGATTGACAGTATCGTGGTATTTGCCGCTAGGAGACGTCGTGAGACGGGTCCAGACTTGGTGGCAGATTTCGCAGTCTGAGATGTCATCAGACTGCGCGATGCTTGACACAGTCTGCGAGGGGCTTGAGCTGGATTCGTCAGTTTTGATATTCAGTGGCTGTTGAGTTATCCTGACCTTTCAGCCATCATGTCACAGGCTGGAGATTTCTGGCCGGTGAGGCTCAGTCACTTGGTTGAAGACACTCGCTGACACTTGTTAGACTTGTCAAGGAGCTTACAAGCTGCTAGTTAAGCACACTGGGGATCGCCACCGAACCCCTCATCACTAACTAGGCACCAGCTTCCTCCAGACTATACCAAGGCGGATTCCATCAGCACAAAAAACACGCTTGTCAGCAGCGAACCAATCGAAGTTGTCCGCCATGTCGCAAAGTCAGGCGGCCGCTTTACAACACTAGCACACATTACGAAGACGTTTCGGCATAGTCCAGGCAAGCAATTCCATCGGGGTATTGATCTATCTAACGTACAGGCCTCGCAGCAACCAATCTTCAACCACGATAAGCTTACACCCTCGACAACGCAGCCTCGGGACCGACATACTCGGGATACTTCCCCCCATGCAAGCCATACCTCCAAACCATATACCCAACCGTCCCCGCAAGGCTCCCCAAACCAGCCGCCCCAGCAACAACCCTCACACCAAGCGCACTCCCCTTCACATGCGCCACCCTCGCAATTCCAAGCGCCGCAACGCCCGCCGCCGCACCACCATACGTCCAGTCGTCCACTTCCAGCTGGCTCCGGCTCTCCATCAGCCTCCACGCGCGGTCGCGCCACTCAATGTCCTCGCGGCCGTACATCCTCGCCAGCATGGCGACGCCGGTGAAGCCTAGACCGATGGCGCTGGCGGTGCCCGATTTGCGAAGGAAGGTGTGTAGTCCGCCTGCGCTTCGGAGTGCTGTCGTTGCTGATGTGGAGAACGGGGTAGCGGCGACGGCGGCGGCTGGCACGGGCTTTGTGCCGCGGATTCGGCGGGCGACTCCACTCGCGGCTGCGACGCCGAGACCCACTACGGTGCCGGTTGTGTAGCCACGCGTGAGAACGTGGACTGTGAGGATCGTGCCGGCGAGGGGCTGGTCTTCTGCGTAGGCCGTATGGGGGAAGTAGCGAGACATGGTCTTTCTTTTTTCGCTTCTTTGATAAGACGATGTTTTGCGGGAGCTGACAGCTGGCTGATGGATCGTTTAGATTCCTAGGAGAGGCTTTGCCGACGCACAACACAATCAGGAGGTGCAGACTGATCAGTGATGGTCAATGGCTGCGTCCTTCTTCCCAGACAGCAAGCCGGCACCTTATATCACAACTCGCGCGAGCCACCAGCCTACATGCGGCCGCATATCCCGATCTAGCGGGACCCGGTCGGCGTAGGAAGATAGCAATCCCCCCGACTCTGTCAGCGCGCCGGGGTATCGTCCCGCCGCGAAATCCCACGCTAGCGAGCGAATGCGAGGCACCCCCGACGAATGGGGTCAATCGCATTCGTCACGGCGCCAGACTAAACCCACAGTGGCACGACTCCCAAAGCCACGTTGCTTAGCTGAACTCACCACCAAAAGCAGAGCTGATCGAGATTCAGTATTCATAGGTTTGTTGTCATTAACCGATATCTATGCTGGTGGCTGACCCCACGCCAGATAAAAGTACTGCCGCGCCGGGCTAATCATCATCAGTCATCTCCATCATGCTTTCGCCTTTTTCGTCCTCGTCCATGAGCACCCGCGGCCGGCCGACTTTGGCCTTGCCTTTGGCATCCCGCCGCAACTTCGGGAGCTTGTTGGATATGCGCTCCCTGGCGGCCGCCTTGCCCATCTCGAGCTCCTGCTCAAACGCCTCCAGCTCGTCGCCCTCGGCAACGTCAATCGTGGACGTCTCTTCCAGGGCCTTGTTTAGTAGCTCCGTAGCTATGCTGTCCTGTGGGTTAATCGCGAGCGCCTCGTGCAACGGCACGACGGCCTTTTCTGGGCGTCCTTCTTCAAGGTAGATGAGCGCTTTCGCGCAGAATATCGTCGCGTCCTTGCCGCCCTGTCGCAGGACCTCGTCGAACTCCATGTGTGCGTCCTTCCAGAGCCGCAGGCGACGATACGCGTGCGCCAGGTTCGTCCTCGGCGCCAGCCACGCCTGCGGGTCAGAGTCAATGTCGGCGGCAATCTTGAGTGCCGCCCGGAAAAATTGGACAGCCTCTTGCGGCTTATCCTGGTGATATTTGACGACGCCCATCTCGTTCAAAAGAAGGGGGTCCGTCTTGCACAACCCGTACGCCGTCTTGAGGAACTCCTCGGCCAGTGTCATGTTGTTGAGTGCGTGGTTCTGCATGCCCAAAAAGACCTGCGGCAAATGTGTCCCCATGAACAGCCTCGCTGCTGTGGAGTAGGCGGAAATGGCCTGGTCGTGTTCGCCCTCGGCAGCAAACGTGTGTGCGAAGCCGATCCACGCCGGGCCAAAGTGCGCGTCCATCATGCTGGCCTTGCTGAAATACCGACGGGCTTCCGCAATCTTGTCAATCGCAAAGTAGTATATGCCCACAGCCAACCACGAGCAGGGCTCTTCGGGGTGGTTGTCCGCCAGATCGTGAGAAACCAGGAAGAGCGCATTCTTCATCTTGAGCTGATACAAACATGCCAGATGCAGAGGGTGGACGCTAAAGTTGTACTTGTCGTCCTGCAGAATGGACTCGGTAATGGCGAGGGCGTCTCTATACCGACACTGCGTGTAGAGGAGGTCGGCCTTGGCAAGGAGGAGATCTGGGTTGTCCGCCAGACGGTAATGCGTCGACAGAGAGTCGCACGCCGCGGTGAATGCCGAAGGTTCCCTATACTTTGACAGCCGCGTGGTGTACAGCATCTTTGTAAACTCTGCCGCCTCTTGCGACGACGATACATCCCCGGAAACGCTAATGGCGTCAAAGTCGAGCGACTCGAGGAAGGCCCACTCCTCGTCGGGCGAGAGCAGAGCATTGGTCATGAGCTGCTGGAAGGCCTCGAAGCACTGCACGTCGATCCGCACGGCATCCTTGTAGCACTCCTTGGCCCGGTCAAAGGCGTTCTGCTTGGCGTAGCAGATGCCCCGCAGGTAGCACATGGCGGCTTCGTATTTGCGGTTCGTCGCTTCTTCCTCTGCCGCCTCGTCGCGGGCATGCCTGTCTCTTGAGCTGCCCTTGGGATGGCCAACTGCGCGACCTAATGGCGCCGCATTCTGTTGCTTCCGCTTGTTACTCGCATTGTTGATGAGGTGCGTCGGGTTCCGCTCGCCGAGGATGGCCAGGGCCTCGTCAAATCTCGACTGCTTGACGAGGCAGTGTGCTGCTAGGTACCGACAGGAGACGTTGCGGGCGACGAGGTCCTGTTTTGCGAGGAAGGTCTGCGCTCGTGTGTAGTTGCCGGTAGCAAAGTGGACTTGAGCCAGCCAGAAGGCGTCCTTATCGTCATCTGTCCACGTTAGACAGGCAGAGCGGGCTGATGAGTGCCATCTCACGTACTGGTCAGGGCTAGCAGCTTGTCGCCGATGAAGATGGCGGAATCGTACTGGGCCTTGTTCAGGGCATCCTGCCTCCATTCCCGCAGGAACTTTTCCATGGCGCAACGAGGAGTGCTAGATCGTGGGCATGGCCGAGATGTATTTGCAACGGGGAGAGACAGTGGTGGAGGTTGACGTCGGATGCCGATCAACGGTGAGGTAAGCGCGTCGTGGGCTCAGGCGCGACGGGAATCTGCACTTTCTTTTCTTTGGATGACGGGCAGGAATTGGAGGGGACGTGGATGCACTGTGCACCGGGCGCCGCCAGGGGTGTGGGCCGAGTAAATGGCGGGGTAGGCCAACCAGAGGGCGTCGTTGCGTCTCTCCTAGGCACACCACGTGGGTGCCGTTGATGTTGAGTTGCTGACAGCGTCTTGATGATCCATTGATGTCTGTTCTATGGCATCTTGTCTTTTGTCTGCAGATGGGCATCTGTGGTGTCTTCTCTGTAGGCTGTCTTGCATCGTGTCAGGTCATTGTTGTGAGGCTCTGGCGCTTAGACGGCACGGCGCTGAAAATTGCACGTCAACCGCCAGAGCCAGAGCTCCTCGCTGACCGTCACTGCAACTTCATCTATGACTCCATTGTGGCCAATGCTAGGCACCTGGGCTGGGTCAGCCGGCAATTGTTTCAGGCCATGCACGCTCTGCGCTTCCCCATCCGACCGTTGTGCTTTTGACGTCCATCCCAAGTGCCGTCAGTGATGCTGGGTATCGTAGACGGGACTATGCGAGTAAAGGCATGTCCGCCCAATCCGAGAAATGCAAGTGGTGAATTAAGAGGTTGGGTGCTGGCGCTGCCCTACGAAAGGTATCCGGGCCCAAAGCTGGGTACGGCGGGCGTCTCCAGCCCCGAGGCCTCAAGGACACCTCGCTGTGACCTCACTGCACCTCACTGTGGTGCGCCGTTCCAGCGTCCTTCTGGGTCTCCTCATTGGCCGCAACCTCCCGGTGGACCCATCAGGGGTAAGGCTAACCTGGGCTAAGCGAGGCGCTATCGCTCTATCCGCCATCGATAACAAGGTGACGACTAAGGTCGAGGAGGATGGGGCATCAGTGTCCATACTCCGTATTATTTTTTTTCTCTTCAAGCTGTTCATTGTTCCCCATCAGTCGATAATCCATTCGCCTTTCCCACTCCCGCCTCACAACATCGCTCAAACACTGCAGAAAAAAAATCCCAACCAACGTCTGTAATACCCACACACAACCAAACCTCCCTCGAGATACCACACCGACGCTACCTTGCCTCTCTCCAAACGAACCTCCCTCTACCACCCCGGTCAACTTCACACCCCCGCCGAAGCTCTCGCACGCCGCCATCTCTCCATCCCGTCTCTCCAACGGCCATCGACTCCTCTCCTCTCTGTGCCTCTCCGTCTCCAAACCCGCCCCTGCAGCAGGCCCTCGTCGACCGCCTCTGCCCGCAACGCCCGCCGCCGCCGCCATCCCGACCTCATCGCATCCCAACGCCATCTTGCCCTGTCCCAGCCGCCACAACTGCGACCATTCACCACAAACCAAGGTGCCGCCGCCCTTGACGTTTTGAGGGATTGACGAGACCAAGCCAAATTCATCCCTCCCCGGAAGCCGTCGAAAGCAGTCCTAATGGATAACAACCTATGGACCCGCCGCACAAAGTGAGTTTCTCGTCTCTCCTTCGTCCCCCTGCACGTCATGACACTAACAAACGCAGCTCTGGCAAGCTTTCACTCTCGACAAATGGTAGTCCCGCGCCGGGCGGTGACGCCAACCGAAACGGCTCCTTTGCCAAACGATTCGGCGGCGATACGTCCTCACACGGCGGCAAATCAAATCCCTTCAACAACGTAACGACCCCCGGCGCGGGCGGCATGGCGTCGCCCACCACCGCCGGCGCGGCCAACGCCTTTGGCCTGGGCTCCGGCGCCTTCGCCTCCTTCGGCTCCGCCAAGACGCCCAAGTCCCCCGGCAACCCGTTCGACCTCGCCATGGGCAAGATTGGCAGCGGCGGCGGCGCCAAGGCGGCGTCGCAGCACGACCCCGCGGCCAAGGTCCCCTCCATCGCCCCGATCCCCGAGAAGAAGGCCCTGGGCTCCCAGCCCGCCTCGACCCGGACGTCCTCGGAGCAGCTGCGCGTCCACCCCCTCAAGTACGAGTGGGTGACGTGGTGCCGGCCGCCCCAGCCAAAGGGCCAGCCGTACCAGGAGTACGCCAAATCGCTGACGCCAATGATCCACTGCAACTCGGTGGAGGAGTTCTGGGTCGGCTATCCCCACCTCAAGCGGCCCTCCGAGCTGTCCGTGGGCTGGGAATACCACTTCTTCAAGCGGGGCATCCGCCCAATCTGGGAGGACGACGAGAACAGAAGCGGCGGCAAGTGGGTGCTCCGTCTCAAGAAGGGCATCGTCGACCGGTACTGGGAGGATACCGTGTTTGCGCTCCTCGGCGAGGCCTTCATCGACGCCAGCGAGGAGGTCTGCGGCGGTGTGGTGAGCGTCCGCAACGGCGAGGATATCATCAGTATCTGGACCCGCTCGACCGGCGGACGCGTGCTGAGGATTCGGTGAGTCCCTTAGATCATGTGTCGAGACTTTTGGCTAACCCCCGCAGTGAAACGTGGAAGTCGTACCTCAAGTGCCCGCCCAACACGCAGTTCGAGTTCAAGTCCCACGACGAGAGCATCCAGCACCGAGCCGCCATCGAGGAGTCCCGCCGCGAGAAGCAGCACGACAAGCGCGGCAACAAACAGACCGCCGAAGAGCAGAAGCCCGCCGCTTCGTGAGGAGGCATACTACCCCCGAAAGCAATGACCCTTCTCGCCCGGGAAAACGCCACGCTAACAACCTTGTTGCATTTTTGTTTTTGTTTCTCTCTCCAAAGCCATCTTTGATGTTTATTTGTACACTATTGGATCCACTACCCCCCTTACGACGGATCTTCATAGCATTCGGGTTTTTGTGAAAAATTCCCGACAAAAAATACACCTATGTGGGGGAAAATGAGGAAGCAGGTTTGGAAACATTGGAGATGGATGTGCTGTTTTTTCCACCAGCCCCTTGACAAGGGACTCCTGGATGAAGGGGCTCCTTGACTTGACAGAAGGGGGAATCGAAAGGCTCTCCCCTTTTTGGAATTTTTCGACCTCGGAAACGGGAATCGATTTTTTGGGAGGGAGAGGGGAAATGGAAACGGGGGGTCAGCGGTCAAACGTTTAGCGGTCACGTTCGTTTTATGGGTTTTGCGAACCAGGGCGGGCGGGTTATGCATTTGGCTACAGCCCACCAATTCCCAAATCTCATCGTCTTTCTCGGGAGGTGTAACACTAACCTGCGATACGAGTGTCGCATGCTTCGGTATGCTTTTGTTAGGGCTGCTGGAGGCGCGGTCTGAAAGGCATGGGCCGTATGGATAGTCCCAAATGACTACGAAATGAGCTCACTCTGGACCATTACTGACACGAACGTGAACTGAATGCATGCGTGACGTGGGACTAACGCATCCCGCATGGTATTAATCGTACAATCTACGCTTTCCTCGGCGTCCTCCGCCTCTCCCACACCTGCAGATACGTCTCGCCCAGGTACAACAGCTCGCTCTGCACCTTTTCCACAAACAGATCCTGGCACGACACCCACTCGTCGCGCCCCTTGTCCTTGAGCTGCACCTTCCACGTCTTGCGCTCCTCCCCGCTATCCGCGACGTCCTCCTTGGCGCGCACGGCCTCGTGGACGACGTTGGCGACGAGGTCGTACCAGATGGGTTCTCCCGGGGGCCACTCGCCCGGGTTCGGCTCGACGTAGGGGCTGACGTCGAGGCCGCGCGGGTCGAACGTGACAATCGTCGGGTTGCGCTCCGAGACAAACTTGTTCTGGCTGAAGCGCTTGACGTGCAGGACGAGGTAGGGTGGTAGGGGGTGTAGCAGACGATACCGCTTGCGCTGGGCGAGGTGCTCTTGCGCGTGGATGCCGTCGTATTTGGAGAGGATGGTCGTGAGGGGCACTTGCGGGATGATGTTCTTTTCGAGCTCGTCTTGGAAGAGGGGCGCCGCGGGGAGGTCGAGGGTGAGGAACATGAAGCGGGATGATGTGACTGACACAGCGGCGTCTTCGAAGCGCAGACGGTCGCCCGCGTCGGCGCGCGCCGTTATGGCTTGCGACTCGACTTTCAGCTTCCCCTGGAAGATGCGCTGCACGACGGAGCTGCCGGGTTTCGTTTTCGATCCGCCGAGCCCCAGGTGTAGGTTGTTCAGGAACCACGACAAAAACTCGACGGGGTCGGACTGCGCCGTCAGGGTGAAGCGCTTATTCGACAGCAGGGAAATCTCCTGGAGCAGCTCGTGGGGTGAGACGTGGGCCTTGAAGGCGCGCGGGTTCCAGATCTTGCGGACGAGGATGCCGAAGCGCTTGGCGAGCTCGGAGCGGGATGAGAGGTCCTCGAGGAGGCAGAAGTTACGCAACGGCGCGACGTGCGCCAGAGCCTGCACCACGACGTTAAGGTAGTCGTTCTCCTTCAAGTTGTTCATTCCCACGAAGCCGGGGGCGTATTCCCTCCCTGCGAGCGTAAAGGACGCGCGCAATGGCGTGCGATCGAGGGCGGCGACTTCGGGTTTTGTGTACCGCGGGTCCGAGACGAACTTGATGTCGTCGAGCGACTTTGACTTGACCTCGTACCCTTCGGGGAGGACGTAGACCTTTTGCGTCTGCATGTTGATGAAGACGTGGTGGTTCTCGTCGAGGGCGTGGAAGTAGGCGTGCGATTTCGGGCCGCGGCCCTGGTAGTAGCGGCCGCACACCAGGCACGCGTAGACGTTGATGTTGGACAGGCTGACGGAGCAGAGCTTCTCAAAGTCAAAGTCGAGCACGTTGCGGTCTATCGTGTCGAGGTAGAGGTCGTCGTAGCCGTCCGTCGGCGCCGATTGGCGGATCGGGACATGCACCGGCGCGTCTTCCTCGATTTCGCTGTCGCTGTCGTTATCATCGTCTTGTGGTGGTATTTCGGCCGTGCCGTTTGTGGGTGTTGCGTCGTCTGTCGTTGTCGCTGTGTCGTGCCCGTTTTCGAGCGAGCCGTTGGAGATGAGGGAGTCGACGGTTCGTGAACGTTTCGATGCCGGCGAGTCGATCCCCGCGATTTCGTCGAGAGGGTCCTCGGCGTGACGTTTCCTGTGCGCCATGATGTGTGTGTGGTCTCTGGAAGGGGTATCGAGTGGTGTTGGTGGTTTCCTTGCGAGTGCGAGGCTGAAGTCGCAGGTATGGATTGGTGGTTCCTGGTTGCAGGCGTGGAAAAAGTCGCCAGTCTATCGCTCTAGGTGCACGCCCCCACCGTCGGAAGCCACGCCCAGAGCTTCTAACAACCTCATCCAGACACCACGAACCCACGAAGCACTGCATTTCCAATTGCGTCCAAAATCGAATGGAAATATCTCCATCAGGAATTCGCTAAAGATTCTGAGCGCTTGCAATGGATGCAACATGGCGCGACTAATGTCGTTGCGTTGTCGTCCAATGACATTCTTGTCAGAAGCGCCCGGCCGTTGGTAGGTCTTTAGTTGGCCGCAGCGGCGTCTCGAAGTGAGGATCTCCAGCGCCTTTTCTGCAGCGCGTCAAGATTTTACGATGGCTATTTGGAGAGGATCTCGAAGTATAAGACCGCCTCGATGGCTGAAAGACGTGATGATGATGATGAGACGGACTTCGTACGCAATCGACAACAACGATCTACACAATGACAACTGTTCCTCCACGCCGCCGTGAAGACTTCACTGTAGCAGTAATCTGCTCTCTTCCCCTCGAAGTTGATGCTATTGTCTTAATCTTTGACGAGCTGTGGGATGGACTCGGAATCGAGCTGGGAAAAGCTCAAGGAGACACGAACAACTACACCCTAGGCCGAATCGGCAGACACAATGCCGTCCTCGTCCTCCTCCCCGGCATAGGCAAAGTCAATGCGGCGAGCTCTGCAGTCAAGATTCGATCGTCTTATGGCTGTGTCAGGCTGGCTATATTGTGCGGCATCTGCGGCGGTGTACCCAACGCTGGTGGTGGTGGAGAGGTATTGCTTGGGGACGTCATCATCAGCAAAAGCCTCGTTCAGTATGACCTGGGGCGACGGTTCCCGGATAGGTTCGAGACCAAACACGGTGTGGAAGACAGCCTGAGTAGGCCAGCTAGAGAGATCCGGTCATTCCTCGTCAACTTTGAAACTATAAGGCGAAAGAGGAACTTGGAACAGGACATCCTCGAAAGCCTCGCACGAATCCAAAATAAAGCAGTCGACAAGGATTATGCTGTTGAGTACAGTCGGCCAAACGACGAAGATGTACTCTTCCAGCCCGACTACACCCACAGACATCGGGGAGGATGGGATTGCGACTGTCGGGAGTCTCGGGCCTGCGAAGAGGCCATGCAAGCTACATGCGACGAACTCGGCTGTGACGTTGGCCGTCGAGTGCCTCGAAGACGCCTCGAGAGCCAGGCCGAGCATCGGCAGCCTCGTCTATTGCTTGGATCGCTTGGATCGGGGGATACCGTCATGATGTCAGGGAAAGACCGAGATCAAACTGCAGCAGAACATAAACTCGTCGCTTTTGAGATGGAGGGCGCTGGAGTTTGGGACAATTTACCCTGCATCGTTGCCAAGGGGGTGGCCAACTATGCCGACAGTCACAAGAACAAAGCTTGGCAACACCATGCTGCTGCCGCAGCCGCGGCGGCAACAAGAAGCCTTCTCGATCAATGGGTGCCCGCGCCGTCGCCGATTAGTCAAGCTAGACAAGTAGAAGAGGCCGAGCACCGTGCCAGGCTGGGAGAAAACCTGACCAGGTTGGGGGGAAGAGATAGAGCACAGCAGCAGCGAGTATCTGAGAACGAGCGAAGGAGCACTCGTAGAGGTTAAAGAGGAGGCGCACGTGGAAGCTCGCATGTACGAGATTACAATTCGGGCGTGAGCGCAGATGCAAGCGTGTACAGTAGCCACAAGCTACTTGGATGGCCACAATCTACTATCGACCCATCACCTGAACGTTCGAAGCCACAAAACACTCAGACATGGAACGGTAGCAAATCGTGCACATTTCAGAGAGCTTGACCTGAACGCAACTGCGTAAAACCAAGAAAACCATTCTATTTTAAACTCCTACATCTACTCCTCACATCACACCATTATGACATCCGCCGCGGCATCCTCCATGGCCACGTCCTCTATCGCGGGGGGCGCGAGACTGTCCATCTCCCGCAGGGTATATTCCACCAGGTAACTCTCGTCCACGAGCTCGTCCGTCCGCCTGTAGTGCCGCTCGGTGTACACGCGGAGCGCGTTGAGCACCTCCTTGAGGCTGCGCTGGCCCCGCGCGCCCTTGACCGAGAGGTTGGAGAACTTGGACGCCGGGTAGCTGCGGACGAGCGTCCAGAGGATGCGCTGCGCGACGGCGGCCGTCCGCGCGTTGGTGTTCCAGTCGCGCAGGCGGAGGAGCAGGGTGAAGAGCTGCTCGTCGGAGAGCGTGGCGAGGACCTGGTCGACGGCCTTGAGGCCGCAGAGGCTGCCGGGTTCCGGGGCGGAGGTGACGACGGAGGTGAAGAGGCTGAGGAGGCGGCCGGGGTGGTTGAGCTGGAGGGCGAGGACGATGGCTTCGCGGTAGGAGCCGTGGTGGATGTGGTTCTGGAGCTCCTGTTCCTGCTCGATGAGCTTCTGGGCGGCTTCGGTGGCGGCGGCCTGGGATTCGGCGGTGGTGTCCTTCCAGAAGGTGACGAGAGCGTCGCCGTCGCCCGAGACGACGGTGTTGTCGACCGGGTGGACGGCGAGGGCCCAGATGCGGTCCTCGTGGTTGTCGAGCGTCGTCTCGGCCTCGCCCGAGTTGGCGTCCCAGACCTTGACGAGGCCGTCGCTGCCGGCGCTGGCGAACTGGACCTGTTTCTTGCCCTTGCCCTCGGGCTTGGGCATGTTGAGCCAGGCGACCTTGAGGACGCTGTTGGAGTGGCCCTCAAACGTGCGGATGCACGAGTAGTCGTTGAGGCTCCAGAGCTTGACCGTCTTGTCGGCGCTGCCGGTGAGGACGACGCCCTTGCCGGCGACCTGGCCCTCGTCGCCCTGGATCGCGGGGCACCCCGCGGGGGCAAACTTGACGGACCACACGCCGCGCCTGTGGCCGCGGAGGATGCCCTGGACCTCGCCCTCGGCGACGGACCAGATCTTGACCATCTTGTCCTGGGAGGAAGAGGCGAAGAGCTGGCTGGCCGGGTGGACATCCATGGCGTTGATGTCCTTATCGTGGGCTTTGCGAGTGAAGACGGCGCGGGAGCCGCCCTTGCGGGTCTGCTGGGGTTCCCGGGGAATCTCCCACTTCTTGACGGTCTGGTCCTGGGAGCCGGTGAAGAGGTATGGCGGGGGGTGGCTGAGGGGGTCCTTGAACTGTGCTGATGATTCTTGGGGAGGTTGTTTCGGGAGTGCCACGGCGCCGACTGATTCCGTGTGGCCGGTGAAGGTGGCGTAGCATGTGTAAGAGTTTTTGGCGGGATCGACGCGCCAGAGCCGTGCAGTGTTGTCCTTTGCGCCGGTGGCGATCCAGTATCCGGACCAGTCGACGTCCAAAGAGACAATGATGTCGTCGTGGCCCTTGAGCAGCGCAATGTCCTGGCCAAAGTATGTCGCGTCTTCTGAGGAGTCCTTGACCGAAACGATGCGAATGTCCTCGGCGTTGGTCGCCAGCGCAAGCAGGGAGCGGTCAGGAAGGAGGTAGTTGAGATCGATAATGGAGTCGTGGGTTCCGGAGATTCGTCTAAACGGCTCCATGACGGATCCCTCAATGGCATTCTTCTCTGGCACCTTGTATAGTGCCAGGGTGTGGTCGACCTGGACGCAGAGGATAAAGGGGAGCTCGGGGTGCGACACGGCACTGACGACGCCCTCCGCCTCGGCCTTCTCCGGCTGGTCCTTTGTGAGCTCCCGGCCCGTGTCGGTATCCCAGATCCGGAGGCAGCCCTTTGCGCCGGCAGAATACGTCAGACGGCCGCCATCAACGAAACCAACGGCCTCGACGAGCTCCAGGCACGGCACGACCTTTCTAATCTTCCACGACCGCGCGTCCCACCAGATGATTGTCTTGTCTCTGCTGGCCGAGACGATAGCCTGCTGTTCGGGGGAGTAGTCGAGGCCTTGGACGTTGGAGACGTGCGAGTCGAGGCTGGCGACGGCAGCGCGCTTGTGAAGATCCCACACCCGTACTTTTCCGTCCTGGCTACCGGATACCAGGCGCCAATTCGTCGTTGTCGACGTTGTCTCCTCGGTCTGTGTCGCCTTCTTCCCCTTCTTGCTTCCGTCCTCGTTCGACCGCGCCGCCACTTCGAAAAAGTGCAGAGCCGAGACGAGCACACTCGGTCCGCGGAAGGTGTGCGTGACGTATCCACCGGCAATGTCCCAGACCTTGATCGCTCCGTCGGTGCCTCCGGTCGCGAGGAGGGTGCTCGTCCGGTCGACGGCGAGGACGACGACGGGGGTTCCGTGGGGTTTCAGCGAGCGGGTCAGCTTCGCCTCTATCGTTCCGTCTTCGATGGTCTTGAGGGCGTAGATCTTCATCGCGAGCGATCGGGAGCAGATGATGAGGTGCGAGCCGGAGGGGGTCACTGTAGCTGTTAGATCGTGGGTTACATTGGGTACAGAGTAGACATACGGGTCAGCGTCGAGATATTTTCGCCATCCTAGGAACACAGTCAGCAGTGCATCTCTACAGACGTCCCGGGGCGCATACTCCTTCAATCTTTGCCAGATGCTTTCCGTTGGAGGGGTTGGTGAGGATGGCGTCCTCGCCGAGGGGCGTTGCCAGAATCTTGGCGCCATTGTCCAATGCCACAGAGCCGCCGGTGAAGATGGGCCGAATGACCCGTTCGGGCTCGAACGTCGTCTTGAGAGGTTGTTTGCTCGCCATTTTGTCCGTCTATCGAAGCGGTGCAACCGGTCGCGACATGCGGCAAGCAGCGGTTCGTCCCAGATTATTTTTTTTCTCTGGCGGGATGATGCTTATCGATAGTGTTATCTTATCAGGCCCGCTTTCGTGCAGGAGCTCCCGTCTCCAAGACCACTTCAAGCGCCTGGAGCTTGGGATCACCTGCGATCGCAGACTTGCAAAAACAACCTGTGAATTAATTCCAATCTACCTAGAAGATCTTGAGCACTCGTTCGGCCCATTCTCCACCGCCCATGGGCCTTCCACCCACCACAAAATGACGAGACTCGGTCCATTGACCGCGCAGGCCTTGGTACGATTGTGCCTAGCCCACCCCAAACCTCACTAACGTCCCTAGGGCCGCTCGCCATTTGACGATGTGGTCGACGGCGAAGGCGAAGACGACCCGCATGCGCCGACCCAGCAGTACGACAACCGCGGGCGACCGGTCAACCCCGAGACGAAACGGATGAACCGCGACATGGTGCGCTCCCACAACGAGGTGATGCAGGTCATTGGCGTCGCCGAGCCGGACAACACACCCTCCACGGCCGAGGTCGATTCCGTGCGACGATACTTCAACTACGAGGATGCGGTGGGCACACGACTGCTGCGTTTCGGGCGTGCGCTGGAGATCGCCGGCGTCTGGGGTATTAACGGCATGCGACTGCGCATTCTTCTGTACAGGCGCTACGCCGACATTTCCTTCTTCGAGCTCTTCCAGCACGAGCGGAGCCAGCGGTCGATATCGTCCGCTCTCATTACAGGTCTGCCGACGTTCCTCGGTGGCCACGTCTTCAAGATGGCCACCTACTGGTTCTACCCATACCCGAGGAAGAACAAGTTTGTCAACACGGCGCTGTCGTACATCCGAGTGCACCTGCAGCTATATGTCTTTCTGCAGAGGCTGGACATTATCCCGTCTGCAAGATGGTTCCCCTCGCTGAGCTTCTTTATCCCGGGCTCGCCCTCGTCGCCCATCGCAGCGCCGGCACCGCCACAGGACTTTAGCCCGTCGTCGCTGGTGCAATACGCCGGCGCGTGGTGTGTGAACTCGATCCCCTTTATTTCGTACGTCATTTGGGGTCAGATCTGGACGGAAGTCACTGGCCACTTGTGGCAGGAGTTCTACGGACGACTCCCGAATACCGTGCACCACCGCAAGCCTCCGCCGCCGCCGCCTCCACTGCCACCAGTGACAATTCCGGAGACCCCGGAGCCGGTGCCCGACGTAGATCGTCCACAGCCCGAACCTCTCTCTGAGCTGAGGAGTGATGACATCGAGGACATACCCCCGGAAGCGGAGCCTAGCGACACACCACCTGTTCAGGCAGTCCGCCGACCAAGCGCCTTCTCAGCTCGGGGAGAAGACTATGGCAGCGACGACGAAGAAGACGGAGGGATCAGCGCGACACTCATCAGTTTCGATGTGGAAGCGACGGACTCGACCGATGCGCCTCCTGGGCTTTGGTCCGCCGAGTTGCGGCCAAGCACGGGTCCCGAAGGTTCCGGATACGGCGCCGCAATCCAGTACATGGACACCATGCTGACCAGACTGCCGGCGTGTCTCGCGTCAGATATCTTCACTGTGATCTCGGGCTACGTCCTGGTGTCGCCGTACGAGGCCGTCGCGCTTCGCCTGGTGGCACGGTCCTACCGCGAGAGGATGGGCCTGCCCACCTTTGACATCCACGACACCAACATCTTTAGCGGCATGACGTTGCGGGGCGTGACCAACTTCCTCGGGCTGGAGTTTCTGCACCTGGTGATTGCAGGCGAGCTGTGGGCTCTCATCACGGGCCTCGCGCAGTGGTTCCACATTACGGAGGAGGAGTGGAAGCTGTGGAACGAAATTGAGGAGGCCGAGGCCGCGGAGGAGCGGAGGCGCCAGGGGCAGATTTGAAAGCGGGTTGGCGTTTAAAGTCATTGGGATGGCGTCTGGCGTATGCAAAATAAGATACCTCAAGCACAGTAGTCCTTTCAACTGGAGTGTTCGTAACGTTCGTAAATTTGGGGGTATCAACAGTACGTAGGAGTTCCAACAGCTGCATCATCTCTTCTGCTTGCCTTTGCCCTTCCTCAGCTTCTCCGCCTTTTGCTCCTCGACGAAGCCGCGGACAATGTCGAGCAGGTCCGGGTTCTTGCGGGCCAGCAGGACGACGTCCTCCGTGTGGACCGTCGATCTCCGCGCGTGCCGACTGAAGCTCTCTAGGTCGGTGGCAACGGACTCTGATGGGTTGTCAGCATGGAAGACAGGTTAGACACACCATGACTCAAGCTCACCAATCTGTGCCCAGACCATTTCGGTCAGCGCGCCAATGTACTGCGGCGTGGCGTTGCAGTTCTGCTTGATTGACTCCTCGTCGACAATCTTGCCGACTGCGAACCAGAGGGCGGCTTTGAGACGCTGGGCAATTGTTAGTGATGTTTCGTTTGGAGATTAGACACGGGAGATGGGTACCTCGCGCTCGTCTTCGTTGGACAAGTCTGCCATCTTGACTTTCCCACTTTACGCGACGGACGCGTCGCGGGGCTGGCGAGAGGATGCTGGACTATGGAGAGGCGTAGGAGGATCAAGGATGGCTCGGACGGTTACAAAAGCCACAATGGATTGATGTACCAGCTCAATTACGTTTCTGGCGAGGCAACTGGTCTAAATGTCCGTCGACGATGGCGATATACTGCTCTGGGGAGACCTGGACATGTCGTCGGGATCCGGAAGAATCACATGATGTCGCGCCGCTTTCGTGAGGCTGATGACTAAGCTTTCTGGGCTGGAAGCCTAGCAACGGCTTCCGATAGCATCAGGGACATGGGAAGGCTGCCATTCGCAATGTCGCGCCAATAGTCACATATCGAAACCCATGGATGGCAATTAAGGTGCCTGCTGCAAAGAAAGGCCTCTTAGTCACCAGTGGATTGACGCTGACAGAGTCCTCCGAAGCATTGCCCGTCTGCGAATCTTTGGGGGATCACCAGCGAAACGCGCTGTGACATCACTGGACGAGCCCCTGTAGGACCCTGGACCGACCGCTGAACCTCCACTGTCCAGCGAGCTTCTCCATTGCCGTGCTGACAATTGGCCAAAGTTAGCGGGCTGCTTCAGGTGGGGCTTCTGCGCAATTTTGACCGCGCGGGCCGACCAGTTCAACGTCGCGATATTTTCTCTCGGCCGCGGCCATCTTCGTCTCTGATTCTTCCTGTCGTCGTCGCTTCAAACGCCTCATCAGAGACCAACCATCCTGCGTCCTCAGTCAATCACCCTACGTTCGATCATCAAACGAGCGCACCTGCGCAACCTTCACCGACTATCAAACTACACACCTACGGAAACCACCCCACCACCGCCAAGATGTCCGCCGTCATCAACCTCCTCAACACAATCTGGACGCGCTTCAGCACCAACCTGCGCGGCACCCTCGAGGGCATGTCCGCAGAGAAATGGATCCGCCTCGTCATCATCGTCGGCGCCTACTGCCTGCTCCGCCCTTACCTGATGAAGCTGGCCGGCAGCTCGCAGATGAAGCAGCACGAGACCAAGCCCGAGGACGAGTTCGACGGGCCCAAGGCGAAAGTGCAACCCAACACGCTGCGCGGGCAGGTGGATATCCCCGAGGACAGCGATGATGAAGGCACGAGCCAGGCCACGGGCGCGACGACGTCGACCGACTGGGGAAAGAAGGCGCGCAAGAGGCAGCGCGACGTGCTCAAGAAGATGATTGATGCCGAGGAGAAGAGGCTTGCTGAGCTGCAGGAGGACGATGAGGACAAGGACATTGAGGAGTTCTTGGTGAAGGAGTAGGGGGCTTGATGGGTTGGAGCGGCTGGATGGCGTTTGGGCTCCTGACGGTTGATAGCATCATTAATACCAATGTCGGTGCCTCTGTCTATGATAGTGTCGTCGTGATAGCGCATTTGGTCATTGTCTGGGAGAGGTTCTGGAGCATGAACACAAGATGATGCGATGCACACGATATCTCTCGCAATTTTGGCCTGTCGATGCGACGATTCGGGCCCAGAAACCCAAAGGATGGTGCCCGAAACTGAACCTCTGAATGCCATCGGGTTTCACCCCTCGAGAGTGACACTGTTTTCGGCCTTCCAGTGCTTCGCTTCCTGTCTCCTAAAGCCATCCTAGTCGCGCAGTCATCAGAGATTCAACTCTCTGGTCAGCTTCATCGCCAACACCGGAGAGCCTCGTCAATCTGGCGACCTTGCTGACCACGGCCACGCTAGGACCAGCTGTCCGAGACAGGGATGGTAGTTCCACTAAACTTTCGTCCCCTGTGACCTCCACTCAACCAATGCACCTCAACTGCACCTGCTCCGAGAAATCGACTTTCCAAACGCGTCCCACAGATCAAGATCCAAGAATCTTTCTTGTTCATCACCAGCATTTTTTGACCCAGTGTTGCCCGTTCGATGGCAATTGCGGCACCGGCGACGATACCTTACTGATTGTCCCTCGCCGAGCGCTTGATTGCACTGGCTCGACAACGCATGCGACGAACCGATTGCGACAAACGCCAGGCGCAACTGCGAGATGGCTTCCGCACTCCCAGCCGCCATGGCTGCTGCCTCATCCATTGACCCAGCCGCGGCGACGTCGACCGACTCTGCTCCTGCCTCCAAGAAGTTCAAGGCGTCCGACCTCCCTCTACCATCTGCGACTCGAGCTGCCATCGAATCCCTGGCCCACAGCTTCAAGAAGAAGGGCGGATACGACGCCATTCGCAAGGAGGTCTGGGACAAATTCGCAGCGAGTGTGAGTCTCTTCTAGCACGCCTACGCACAACAAATGCTGACCCGCGCAGGATTACGAGGCCCAAGTCACGAAAGCCATCCTCGAGGTGGCCGAACAGGAAGTCGAACGCAACCCCGGCCAGCTCCTTACCCTCGACCGAGGCAAAGCTGCCGCCCTGATTGACGGTGCTCTCGAGCGCTCTGGCGTGTACCAAAAGGCAGAGCAGGTCATCACGCAACTCATCGACAGGGCATCCATCGAGGAACGCATGCGACAGCTGCGCCGCGCTGACATTGGCGAAGACGAAGCTGCGGCAGAGCAAGAGCGGGGAGCCAAGACGGACGAAGACTACCACGCAGAGACGCTGGCGAAACAAGCTGAGCGCGAAAGAGTTCGGGAGGAACTGAGACAAAAGGAGGCCGCCATCGAAGAAGAGAAACGCAAGATTGCACGGGAAGAGCGCAAAAAGGTCGAAAAGGAACGCGAAAAGGCCGAGGAGAAACGCAAAGCCGAACGAGACGCCAGACGGGCTGCCCGAGAGAAGCTCCAAGCAGAACGCGAGGCTGAAAGAGAAGAGCGCCGCCGCCAACGAGACAAGGAGCGGAGCCGGGAAAGGGAGCGCGACCGCGACCGAAGCCGCAGCCGCAGCCGCAGCCGCCGGAGGGATAGAGATCGCGACAGGGACCGTGATCGGGACCGGGACGACCGCGACCGCGAGCGTAGGGAAGAGCGGGATCGCAAGCGCAAGGAGCGGCACGAAGAGACCGAGGAAGCCAAGCAGAAGCTTTCCCAGGAGCAGCTCGAGAGACTCGAACAGGAAGCCCTTGCGGACCTCCTCCGAGAAAGCAAACGCAACACGGCAAAGCAACCCGAATTGGAGATTGACGAAGCGTTGGCGCCACCTCCTAGGAAACTGGCTCCCGCGTCTGCCATCATGCCCTTTAAGAAGGTTGCGTCCTCGCGAGACTCGCAAAAGGCCACAGAGCCGAAGAAGGCGGTAGAGGTGAAGAAGGAAGCACGGGATGCCAGCGTCGCCGCGACGCCAAAAGCCGATGTACCAGCTGTCAAGGCTAGAAGCCGCAGTCGGTCACAAGCGACTGCCAAGGACCGCGAGAAGGACAAGGAGGATGACGATAGACGCCGCACCCGAGACGACGACGACCGCCGCAGACGTGATCGTCGGTCTAGGTCTCCTCGACCGCGTGATCGATCCCGCGACAGACGTGACAGGTCGCGATCGAGAACACGGCGCGATCGCAGCAGGTCTCGTCGACCCGAAAGGCGGGAGAGGACCCCCTCGCGCACTCGATCCAAGACTCGCCGTGACCGAAGCAGATCCCGCACGCGTCACGACCGCCGTGACAGGAGCCGCTCTAGGTCTCGCGATCGGAGAGATCGTGTTCGCGACAGGCGAGACCGCAGTCGCTCACGCCGCCGCGAGAGGAGCCGGTCACGGGTTCGCAATGACCGCAGAGACCGCAGCCGTTCCCGTGTGAGGACCGACCGCCGAGACAAGTCGCGGTCCCGCTCCCGGACCCGCCGAAGCAGGTCTCCACGACCTGACCGGCGCGAGTCGATCCGCCGTGACCGCAGCCGCTCTCGCCCGCGCCGAGATCGTTCTTCTGATCGAAAGCCCTCTGAGCGCGATCGCAAGAGCCGGTCTCGCTCGAGACACCTTTCTCCCGTGGTGCGGTCCACTCCCCGGCTGGAACGCGACAAGGACGAAAAGGAGGCCACCAAGATGGTGGAGGTCCGCAAGCGCGAAAAGGAAGCCAAGGCGTATCTCGCCGCGCAGCGCGAGGCTCGAGAGAAGGGCATGCCGGTCCCCGGGATCGACGATAAGAGAAGCACAGGGGATCGCTCGCCTGAAGCGAAACGCAGACGCGACCTGGATGAGATTGATCGGTACGTGCCCCCCGGCCGAGACCGAGAGCGACCTCACGACCTGGCCCGGGATGACGAGCGGCGTCGGAGTCGCTCGCGCAGCAAAGATCGCGAGCGGGACAAGGACAGAGACCGCGTCAGGGATAGGGATCGCGATCGTGATAGGGACAGGGATCGAGACCGGAGAGACAGAGACCGTGATAGGGATCGGTCGAGAGATCGCTCGAGAGACCGACGGGACCGGGAGAGGGCCAGGTCGCGAGATCGGGATCGGGATAGGGATAGGGACCGTGATCGTGACCGCGACCGTGACCGCCGCAGTCGGAGAGACCGCAGCGTCTCGTCGCGGAGGGATAGACGGGATCGTGACCGGAGCCGGAGCCGCCGAAGGAGTAGGAGTCGCTAGTTGCCTCTGCGTTCGGCGGGGATGGTTCGTTTTGCCAAGGAGGGTTAATGGGATGGGACTGTGAAAAATAGGGAGGGTACGGCATCGGGTCGTCTCGCGTGAATAGGGGTCATGGAACATCATCACATGGCTCACTATGGCTGGCTGGGACGAAGGCATCGGTAGCATCAGTAGCATCAATCGCACAGTGATAGCTCGCGGGACATTTATCCCAAGGTGAAGCTCGGCTTTGCAGCGGAAGGCTGCCATCGGCAGTGATTATAGAAGTTGGGCTGGGCATGCGGCCGTCTTCCGTCTCTGGCGTCACCCGCCGCTCATCCACTCCAAAACGACGCGGCGGGTTATCCCCACGGAAAGACGGCGCCGAACGGATACCCACAAAAGCGGCTTCGGTTCGGACAAGCGACCGGAGACCCGGAACAACAGGGATCCCAATTTCCAAACCGCCCACGCGGCGTGTAGCTGTCATGGACTCACGGGTATGGAAACGCGACGGGCGGCGTATCCGAGGGACCTGGAACCCTGCACCATCCTGCCTATGCTTCCACATTACCTGGGTTGGAAGGCAGAGATGATGGACACGAATGCCGTCTTTTCCCTCTCCCCCTTCCAGACTACAATTTCTCGGACAGCCGCGAACACATTCATCCCTTGAAAGCTTTTCAGATTCCCAAAATTGCCAGATTCCAGTTGAGAAGAAAGACTAGGCGTTCGGACGACAGCGAGCCAGCTAGCATGACTCAAAGATTCTTGCGCACAGTCTGCCAATCTGCCCACAGCGAAGATTCGGGCAGAACTTTTCGCTTTCGCGAAAGCCCCATTGTCTACGGAGGACAGCTGTGTGAGGCCGTAAAAGAATTCAAACTTTTTTTTACCGCAAATTGACACCCCATTTCCCATAAACCCCGTCGGCAAACCTACACGGGGTGTTAGACTGTCCATTCCCAAACGTGCCAAACACCCTCACCCGCGGCAGTTTCGAATATCGTTAGTGTATAGCTCTCTCCAGCCCATTATGGTCTCTATGCTACCCTACACCCCAAGATAGAGAATAGCAAAACTCTGATAAAGCCCACCGAGCTTCCAAATTCGTTCGGCGTAGTAATCATTCCCGATCCCTTGGGCCTTGGTAGCCTGCCACCCAACCCACGCACCAAAAAACCATCTCGCACATCACATTAAGGTTTTCCCAAACGCACCATAGCAAGCAACCTTCTTCCCTGAATAGACTCACGCAGCCACGCCATCACAATGAACAAACGTCCAGGGTCCAGCCTTGCTGTCATACTACGTACACCGTTGGCCCCCCGGTTTGACAGCCAATAGTGTGTGCCGGTGGGCGGCCCTGTTCAGATTGCCAGAGATCTGTGAGGGCAAACGACTGAGCAAGCCAGCCAACCAGCCCCAAAACCGCGTCTCAGAAAAGGTCCCGGCGGTTCCGTCTGGGGAAACTCTATTCTGGCTTCGTGCAGGCTTCGCGCAGGCTTCGTACAAGTCGCAAACGTCCCCATCTGAACTCTGTTCTACGGAGTGCTCCGGTTTCTTCGCGCAAAGTTGCCGGCGGACACGCAATTTTGCTATACAGTCCGCTCTGTGCGCGCGCAGCTGTGCTATTCTCACTTAGGCACTTGGCATGCCGCGTAGAGGGGCTAACCCGAAGATGGCGCCACGCATACTATATCCTTCATGGCAGGTGTCAAATAGCTTCATAGTTTGATGAAGATGGGCGGCCGAATAGGTTGGAATGCCGCGAAATTAATAGTACAAAAGAAGAAAAGACGGAAAGAGAAAAAAAAAATTGTCTCTGTAGGTCCCTCCCGCGGGAACACAGGTATCCAACGCCCCAAACGCCTGTAGTCCAAGTCCTGCCCACCCACACGGCACCTAAGCCGCGGGCGTTGAGGTGGCCTTGGGAGTGTAGTCCCTAAAGTTGGCATTGAGCGGATCGCGGTCCAGCAGGTACTTGAACTTGTCCGAGTTCTTCTTGACGTAGTCTGGCACGTCGTGGTTCTCCTCGATGCGGTCAAAGTTGGACTCGCCTCGGCCGAAGCTGTGTCGTGTTAGTCAGGATCATCAAAAGTCAGCAGACAGACTTACATGTCGTGACCGCGGCGGGCCACGGAAACGATCCAGTCGGGGTCCTTGAACTCGGGCTTGTTGAGCTCGGCGTGGGAGAAAGAGTTGATCTTCTGGGCCATCTCCTCGACGGTGCTGAAGCAGTAGCTGCAGTGCCAGCCGCCCTGGTTGAAGTGGTGGTCGTTTGCGTTGTGGCGGAGGTCGTGGGGGAGGACGGTGTCGACGCCGCGGTAGACGGTGGCCTGGGGGTGGTTCCAGTCGTTGCGGGAGAGCCACTGGTAGGAGTAGTAGTAGATCTTGGAGTGGATGGAGACGCGGGGCGGGATCTCGCAGTTGCGCAGGGCGCGGAGGACCTCTGGCTTGGGGATCTCGTCCACGTCGGAGACGATGAGAATGTCATCGATAGAAGCCTGCTGCTCGCCCTCGAGCGTGGGGATGACCTGCTCGTACATGGCGTTGCGGCTCTTGGCCTCGCGGTCCCAGGTGCTGCTCTCCTTGAGGGCCTCGAGGTCCATCTCGCGGAGGATCATCTTGTGGTGCCACGGCTTGAAGAGGTCCCAGTTCTCCTTGATGTACAGCGGCTTCTGGTTGTCGGTGAAGGTCAGGGCCGACTCGAGAATGACAAAGTAGTCGACGTAGGGAGCCATCTGGCCGAGGCGGACCTCGAGCATCTCGACCTCGGTGTTGATGAGCAGCAGGTCGTACACCTTGCGCTTGCGGACCAGCTCCGTGTTGGCCGGCTTCAGGCGGAAGTGGTCACAGTACTCGACGGCCTTTGCGGGAGGGAGGACCTCGCTGTTGCCAGCTTTGGCGAGGCCATCATACGGCGTGCTGTTGGGGTGCGTAATCTTGCGGGCATGCTCGGCCACCTCTGAGTGAAGATCAAGACGCCAGACGAGCCAGATGAAAACGAGGGAAGCCACCACGGCCAGATACTTGATCTGGTGACTTGATGTTGGTTTGTTCATCATGTTGGCTGGGGTATAAGCACAAGTAACGGAGAAGATGAAGGAAAGGATGCCCCGAGAGAAACCGCTCAAACCTTGAGCTGCAAGATGAACAAGACCACAGAGAAGAGAAGATGGGGAACGGCAAACTATCGGCCCAATCTTGCGAGCAGTGAAATAGAAAATGGGCGAGGTGAGGGGTACAAGCTGAACTTGTTGAACTCTGCGAGGGACACAAAGTCGGTTGGCGGTTGGCCTGAGCTCTCTCAGAGTTCAGTCTGAGTCGTTGGTCTCGAACATTTCAGAGGACAATCCTATAAGTGTCTCGCCTCCGCTAAAAGGCGTCGTCCGTCATGCTTGTACATTTCTCAGCCCGCCGAGCTGAGGTCCGCCCTTTGATAGTCTGGACAGGGGTGGGCGTTATTTGCAGTGTTGGAACCCTTTGGGCCCTAGGGGCCATGCCATTCGAGAACGTGATAGCGGGAATGCAATCACCGAACGCAGTGCCTGTGGCGGACAAGGCGATGCCGCGATTGACGCCAAGATGGGCCAACAGGCAGCCCAACAGACAGCCGCAGGAACGTGTAGACTCGCGATGGCACGAGACTATCACGACAGTATCCATATGTAGACGGGATGAGCGGACGGCTAAAGGGAGGTTGACGTGCATCAGACCCTGGATGGGTGTTGGGATGAGCATCTTGGGCGGCACTGGCACGCAGATGCTATTCGCACGCATACTTCCGGCAGGGAGGGCGCGCCGCTGCAGTGCGAATGTCCTCATCCAGAGCCGATGCAGGGGGCGGCCATGCCAGCTTGGCGGCAAGATAACGACGGTCGACACTTGTCAAGAATCCCTTGATCTGCCCTAGCACGCCTAGCCTTCCAGTCGTCTGGGTATGGTTTGTGGACCATTGACTATGGTCCATGGACCGAGCCCTGTGGTTGCAAGCGGGACGGTACGGGACCCTCGGGGAGCGAGTACCCCTGTCCGAGGTCTTGATTCTTTGGGAAGCTCGCCGTGAGCAGAGGTGGGCTTGCAGCTGGAGAGCAAAAGAAAGAGAGGCGGCGAGTCACAGGCCAGGTTGGTAGACTGGGCTTGCAGAATGGCGGGCGCGCTTTGTGATGATTTGGTGTTGTGTTCTGAACACATTTCGGCGGTGGCCCGAGATGTCTCGATTGACGTTCCGCTAGTTTGATGATGGGCCTCACTAATCGCCCATCTACTCGTGGACGGTCTCCAACGCGGTGGACAAGTACCACGCGACGACAGCCCACAGACCCAGAAGGATATTGCGACCAAGGCCGGTTTGACAAAGAGAAGATGGCCTGTAGTGTAAAGCAATCGAAAGCGTCGTCGGCATTGGGTTTCCCTTTGGTTTCCCTGGAGTTACACAGCACGCGTTGGGTGTTCTGTCTTGGATCCGAGAACCGGGTCGAATTGTGGTGGCAGCCAAGGGAGTTGGGTTTTCTCCCGCATTCCGTAGGTGTTGGAATGCGGATACCGAGCGATGAAGCATCACATCGTGGTTGACGATGGTGTTGATGGGCGAGAAGCCGTGGGTGATGCAAGGGAGCGTGGGGGAGATGAGGCCACTAGAGAGCTTGGCGGGCGCCTTTGGCTTTTCCAACGATCCCTTGGTTACACCAATCGGTTACACAAATCGGTTATGCAGAAAGTGGACAAGACATCGTGTGCCGTTTTGTGCAACCTCGCTTGGTGTTGGTGGTGTTGGTGGTGCTGCTTACCTACTCTGCCTTACATAAGGAGCAGTGGCGTTACCTAAGCGGTGTACCCGTGTACCTCTGGATGCACCATGGCACCACGGATGGCACCAATGCAGGAGATGGAGCCAAGTTTTATGCTTCCCCTGGCCTCTGAGCTTAATTAAAACATGACAGGCTGCGATCAGCAATAGACGGCCAACGGCACAGGCAGCGCCCCAGCACCACCTCGTCAATCCGCTGCATCGCGGGGCCGAGCCAACAAACTTTCCCCTTGATGATTGCCTTCTGTCACTTCCATGTGTACGGACTTTAGAGAAGAGGCTAGAGGTGTTTCCCCTTCCCTCGCGTTACACGACCCCCCTTGGCTCGCCGTTGTGTCTTGCATTGTGCCTTTGTCTCGCCTTGCCCAAGTCCCACGTCCGCCGGCACTCATCTCAAGCTTTCGCTCCTGGACTTCTTCCCCCTTCTGATCATCACCACATCTCCTGCTGTCCAACTCTCCTTTCCTCATCCGAACACCTCCACTCTCCCTTGGTCCCCTGAAAGCCTCGAGGCAAATTGCCTGCCACAAGGTTCATTTGCAAATTCCTGTGCACGACACGTTGCTCTTTCGAGTCGTCTCTGCGGTCTACTCTGCAAAGGACAGTCCGGACACAGCATCTCTCCGGGCAATTGGCAACTCGTTAGCAGCTCGTCAGTGAACCGGCCGTAACTGTGGCATCTACAGCTTCGTCTCTTCTGCGACTGCCAGAAACCAGACCGCAACCAACATCTCCAAACTGCCAGACTGCAACCAACATCGACTCTCGCAACTCCAACAACTAAAGACAAAGACAGGGGTCGCTCCCTCCACGTGCCGGCCGCCCGACTTTAGCGCCTCCTCCCCAAAGCCCCCCCTTCTCCGCCAGCCTTTTTCAGGCCCAGCTACGACCAGTGGTCAGCCCAGTCCAATAAGGTGCCGGCCTATTTCGTACCATCGCCAGGTACATTGCAGCCAGCAGAAAATACGAGAAAACCCGCTGCGGAAGGGGGCTCATTGACACCAAAGGACCTTGACGTACGGAGTACCAGGCACCAGTCGCAGCAAACGGCGCAGCGCTTCAAACATCCGCCTGCCGCCACACACCTTGCAGTCTTGACTTTCTCTTCCTTCGTTTCTCTCTCCGTGCCACTCTCGCTCTCGCCTTTTTGTCACCTTGTTGACCTGCAAGGTGCTTCGCATTTTGCATCCTCCTCAACCTCCATCTTTTCTTCTCCCGTCTTTCCTTGTCGCTGTTCTGTCGCGTCGCTGCACTGCATCTCTCATGCCTTCCGTCTGACGCAACTTGCAACAACCCCCATCCTTTCCTTCCCCCCCGACGAATCCGGCCCACCACCGACTCCAGTCCCGTCATCCGCCGCCGTCTCCGTCGCCGTACCCTCCGATCATCCGTCGCTTGGCTTCTTGACTTTGTTGCTTGTCACCCCTGTCACAACACCATCACCGCGCAACCATGAGCGAGCTGCCGACCACCGAGAAGCCCGCGGGCTCCAAGGCTCTTCACCCAGCCTTCTTCATCGCGTGCGTATCCCCAACCTCAGCCTCGCCGGGCCTCACTAACACCCTGACAGAAGCTGGATCTTCTTCTCCAACTTGACCATCCTCTTCAACAAGTGGCTGCTCGACACAGCCGGCTTCAGTAAGCACCTCCCACTCCATCACGTTGACCGTCACTAACCACCCGCAGAATACCGTACGTCTCACCAACCAACTCTCACTGCTCCCCACTAACATGCTCCAGCCGTGATCCTCACCTTCTGGCACCTCGTCTTCTCCACCCTGGCAACCCAAGTGCTGGCGCGCTTTACCTCCCTCCTCGATGGCCGCCACAAGGTCAAGATGACGGGCCGCGTCTACCTGCGCGCCATCATGCCCATCGGCGTCCTCTACTCGGGCTCCCTCGTCTGCTCCAACCTCGTCTACCTCTACCTCTCCGTCTCCTTCATCCAGATGCTCAAAGCCGCCGCCCCCGTCGCCGTCCTCTTCACCAGCTGGATCTGGGGCGTCGCCGAACCCTCCATGAAGACCTTTTACAACATCCTCCTCATCGTCGGCGGCGTCGGCCTCGCCTCCTTTGGCGAGATCGAGTTCTCCTGGATCGGCTTCATCTTCCAGATGGGCGGCATCATCTTCGAGGCCATCCGCCTCGTCATGATCCAGGTCCTGCTCAAGGGCGACGAGAACGCCCAGAAGATGGACCCCCTCGTCAGCCTCTACTACTACGCCCCCGTCTGCGCCGTCATGAACTTCTTCGTCGCCTGGTTCAGCGAGTTCAGCAAGTTCAACGTCGAGGACTTCAACAAGGTCGGCTTCACCATGCTGCTCCTCAACGCCAGCGTCGCGTTCGCCCTCAACATCTCCAGCGTCTTCCTCGTAAGTGTCGTCTCTGTGCATTGATAGCGTGTGCTAACAGAAACCAGATCGGCAAGACGTCGGGCCTCGTCATGACCCTCACCGGCATCCTCAAGAACATCCTCCTCATCGTCGTCTCCGTCCTCATCTGGCACACCAGCATCACGGCCCTGCAGTTCATCGGCTACGCCGTCGCCCTCTTCGGCCTCGTCATCTACTCCACCGGCTGGGACCAGCTCAAGGCCTCGAGCGCCGGCGCCATCACCTGGTCCCGCGGCGTCTGGAACTCCCACGCCCTCGACGAGGGCCGCCTCTCGCCCCTCCTCCGCCGCGCCATCTTCTTTGGCCTGCTCACCCTCATCACCCTCATGGTCGTCATGGGCTTCGCCTACAAGGGTGCTTCTGCGCCGGCGGACTGGTTTGCCAAGGCGGGCGCCGTCAGCGCCTAGATGTGTTGACGCTTCTTTTTTTTCCTTGTTTCCATCATCAAAGCCTGGAGTTTTGGGATAGCGCGTCGTGTACAAAGAGAACATTGGGATCAGAAAACAAGGCAGGGTTGGTGTTTGATTTTCGAACGCGCGAGGGGTTTGGGGTGGTCTTTGGGTCTGGGCCGCCCGGTGTTGTAATATTGTATATCACGAGCAGCATGCATCACAGGCACAGCTTTAGAATACATGATCTGAACGACGTGCCCCTCGTCTCTGGCCCTCAAGTCTCTGAACTTCGTAGCGTTTGCCGACTAGAAGCAACGCCGCGATCCATTGACCTATCACAAGGTTCGCAACCTGCAGCCAAGGCTTACTAAACTATGGAGCTCCATCCCAACGACCGCCCATCTCTCGCAGATCGCGTGTCATTGAATTCGCGCTTCGGAAGAAGCCCCTTTCCTTAACGACATCCAGAGACAAAAGTGACACAACCAAGCCTTACATCTTCAAGTCTCAAGACCAGCCTCCCAAGATGAACTTCACATCCACCCTCCTAACCACCCACGAAACCCTATTCCACACCTCCACAACAGCAGCCTTCCTCTCCGCCGCAGCCCGCGGCAGAGTACCCAAACCGATCCTCGGCCGCTGGCTCGCAAACGACAGGCTCTACATCCACGCCTACATCAAGGGGACAGGCCGGTTCCTCGCGCTGCTGGACCTCCCTGACGTCGTCGAGCCTTCCTCCCGTCGCGATGTCCCTGCTCACGACGCCGGCTCTCCCACAGTGACGGACAAAGCAGCAGACAGAGTGACGGCGACCGTGACAGAACGACTCCTCAACTGGCTCGTCGACGCGCTCGTCAACGTCCGCCGCGAGGAGAGATTCTTCATCGACGTCGCCGCCCGCCTCGGTATCGACGTCAACTTGCCCTCTGAGCCCACTTCCCAGAGCGGCAGCAGTACCAACCGGCGGGTAAAGGACGAAGACAAAAACGCAGGCCTCCTCGCCTTCGAACGCCTCTTCACCTCCATCGCCACCGCACCTCCTCAGGGTATCCTTCTCCCCTGGCTCGCGCCCGCCGTCCTCTTCTGGGCGACGGAGAAGTGCTACCTCGAAGCCTGGTCCGGTGCCAAGGACATGCTTCCTTCGTCTGGCTCTGCTACATCTGCCCCTGGCACATCCGGCCAAGACACAGACGCCACCACAGACCTGGACGGCGGCGCCCTACGAACAGAATTCATCCCCAACTGGAGCAGCCCGGCCTTCCGAGCCTTCGTGGACGAGCTAGCCGCCATCATCGACGACGGCGTCGACGAAGCCATGCAACTACACGGCGAGGAGGCGGTAAGGGACGAGATCGATCAGGCTAGGCTGACGTGGAGGGAGGTCCTACTGGCGGAGAATGACTTTTGGCCAGGCGAGATGGAGGAGGGCGGTTCGCGAAGGGTTCCCTCTGACTAAAAGACGCCTACGTTCATATCACATGCTTCAGCATCATGACGCGGCCCTCACGTCCAGATATGCAGTGAATTAACTATGCCATTACCCGATCCCGTGACCCTAGTAGCCAGAGCATCCCCCAGCTCAGTATCCGCGCCGCGAGCGCATGGTATTACCGCGGAATCCCAACGCCTATCGCTATGCTATAAAACAACCAATTGCAACAATGTTTCTTACACAGAACCCGGCACTCAGACGGCAATCATCTGCGGTCCTCGCTCGGTCTGGTTCTCTCCCAGCTCGTCGTCCCCATCCCCCGGCAGCGGTACAGACCGCGCCTGTGAGACGTCTCCCTCGGCGACCGCCACCATGGTGCCGGCCACCGGCAACTCGTCATCATCTTCGTCTGCCGATACCTCCTTCACCGTGCAGGTAAAGGCGGGCTTCTCGACCTTTGGCGTCTCCTCGTCCTCTGCGTCCGTCGCGTCTGCATCCTGGACAGCCTCGACTGCAGGTACCTCGGACGAGGGGATAATGTTTGGGTCGACACAATCGTAGAATAGCATAAAGACATTACCCTGCGCCAGCAGCTCCTCTTCGTCAACCTTGCGGAGCGTGTCGTCGCTGAGGCGCCACCAGTCCATCTCCGCATCATCGTCCAGAGTCTCTTTGGGAGAGACAAGCTCCTCGCCATCACTCGGCGGCGAGTGTCGGGGGAATTTGCGGTAGCAGACGTAGTGCCCGTTTTCGTGACGGCCATAGTGCGTGACAACGGCCCGCAGCTCGTATATCGGCCCGGTGATGTACGACTTGCGCTTGTCGCCCGCAATCATGGAGGACCGCGGATCCAACAGCCACTGCTCCTCTTCCTCTAAGCCGTCAGCGGAACCCGTTTTGCTGGCACTACCCAAACACCACGGACCCAGATCCAACGTCAGGGGAAACCGGATCCCCGACGAGTTCTTGTACATCATGCCAGTGTTCTCGTCAAACACGGACCTGTTCATGTGGACGGCGAGACTCTGCGGCGGGCGCGCAATGACGGCCTGTTTCGTCTTCGTTGACGAGACCTTGAAGTTTGAAGGAAACTTGCACTTTTCCGTGAGTGTCTTGTCCTCGAAGTCGTCCTCTTCCAGCGCCTCCTCGACGGCTGCCAGCCGCGACTTTGGCTCCTTGAGCTTCTGCTCCTCAGTGTAAGACGCTTCCGCTCTCTCGACGAGGAGGGTCAGCAGTCTCTTGGCTTTCAGAAGCGTGCACTTTCCACACTCGACGCCCTCGATCGATTCGATGTGAGCGTACGCGTCCAGCAGCTCGTACAGATCGTGGTCGTTGCCGCCCACATTCAAACTGAGCGTGAGGCAGTTGAAGGGAATCATGGACAGCCCATCAGAGTGTCCACACTCGACGCAGGCCACCCGCTGGGCTATGAGCCCCTCAAGGGGGTTCCGCAGAGACTTGGAAGCCGCGCTAATCTTGGAGGCCGTCGACAGACTCTGGTAGCCGCTGTCGTCGCTGTGCTGGCTCGTGGCGGTGTCGTCGCTGGTGCAATCCGTCTCGAAGCCCGACGACTTGATGGTCGCCTTGGCCACCTTGGCAATCTCCCTGTCCACCTCGTCGAGCAGCTTTGAAAAGTATTCCTGCGCATCCTGCTGCTGCCACGTGCTCATGTTCTTGAGGGAGCCTGGCGTCCATAACGTCTTGCCATAGTTGCTAGTGCTGTTGAGGTCCTCAATCAGGTTCCGCAGCGTGTCGACGGCCTCGACTTTGCGGCGGTCAATCTCGGGGTCCTGGACGGGGTCGGCCAGGTACTTTGGAAACGGCTTGAGCGAGGCCAGCCCTTGGAGGATGCTGTTCTGGTAGCACGAGTTGTCGAGGTTCCCCAGGCCCGGCGGATAGTTGCTGGAGCCCTTGAGGCTCATCATGGCCCCGGAGACGGACGACAGCCCTCGAATGCCGGCTTGCGAGACCGTCCCTATGATGCCTCCCTGTCTGTCCATGCCGAGAATCTTTTTCAGAAGCGCACTCTTAGCCGCATGTGTTCTGGCTTGGTTCTGGAGCATCGGTCGCGGAACGAGCGGCGGATGCAGCCAGGCTTCCAGAAGGGTCAAGGCGTCGTGGGGGATAAGCCAGACGATTACGTCCCAGAGGGTCCGAGAGGCGTGCGAGAGTAGGGTGGTCGGAAGGGAAGCGCCGAAAACAGAGACGAGCGCTGTGAGGACGAGGGCAAAGAGGGACACGACGACGCTCGGCTCCGTCAGCCTCGTCCAAATGGTCTCGTCGGCGTGCAGTCGTCGGTGGTAGTCGGGTCCGCCGTAATGCTTGAATGTGGGAGAATTCATAGTGCTGTGTTACGGGTGCTTGTGGGAGTTGGAGCTTCAGGCGAGCTTCTGCAATGCTGTATCGGAGAGGCCACGCGCTGCCATGTCGAGAGGGCGATTCGAAAGGTGTCCAGTCGTGGCGATGCTCGCTGATTAAGTGGTTGTGGGTGAGTAAGGCTCTGGAATGTCTGCACGGATGGTGTTGAGGTGTCGCGGCAGTGCTAGAAGGAAAGATGCCAAAGTTGAGCGGGACCAGGGGTTCCACAGGGACAACGCTGCGACAAGGATTGGTCAGAGCGCGGTCCCAAGGCTTGTGATCGCCCCGCTTATCGCGATAAGATAGCATGCAGGTCGATAAGGAATTTTATATCCCCCACACCGCAGCGAGTCTGGCGGTGCAGTCTACACCACAGAACTCGATACGATCGCAAAGATGGCGAAACCGGGCGCATCCAAGAAGAATAGACGTGAGCTTGCCGTCTTTCTTTACTATCGCATGTGACTAACACAAGCAGAACCTTCGCTCCACTCGAGAGCCGCAAGGCGGGCGACGGACGTCGACATCGACACCGACAAGTCTCTCAAGGAAGTCAAGGCCCCGGCCGCCGCGACCGACTTCCGGCCGTCGGTCCTCAACGCCCAGCACAACTCTGGCGTGTCCAAGAAGACCAAGAACCGCAAGGCGCAGATGAGCGCCAAGGCCAAGGAGAGGAAAGAAAAGGCGGCGGACCGCGCCGAGGCCATCATGGGGCGGACCTCGACCAAGACGGAGAAGAGCAAGGACAGGGCGCGGAGGGTCCAGACGCGGAGCAAGCAGTGGGAGGACATCAACAAGGGGGCCATTGCGGCCAAGAAGTTCCCCGACGAGGAGGATTCCGAGGTGGAGCAGAGGCAGACGAAGAGCAGGACCGTCGAGGTGGCTGCTGGCAAGGGCTGGGAGACGGACGAGGAGATGGACGGCGCTGATGACGATGTCGCTGCGCCTGCGCCAGCTGCTGCTGTGTCGGCGCCTTCCCCGGCAAACGACGATTTCGACGAGGAGATTTTGTAGTCCGTGTCAATTTCGGTTCAGGTTGCCCCGAGAGGTGGTCCTCGGGCTATGAGACTCATGATAGATACCCAATGATGACCATTCTGCATGCAGGTCCTTGAAAGTTTTCGAAAGCCTCGACGCAAAGTGCGTGCCCATCTCTGTTAAGCCTCCTTGGACGTCTTGGAGGGGCCGAAAGCTCTGCGACAGCGCCAGGTCCACTAAAAACGCTAAACTTACAGGGCCACCCAGCGGGGAAACACTTGTGCAGTTCCGTCCCTCCGCCAGGGGACCTGAGGTACCGTACCTTGCAGCCTCGATTTTCTGCCGGACGTCATCCAATTCACCATCCACGCCATCCACACCAACCACAAGATGCCACCCAAGCGCATGACCGCGAACCCGGTCAAGCCGGGACGCTACTTCCCCGGCAAGGCCGTCCCCCAAGAGGACTCGTCAGATTCAGACGCGAGCGATGACGAGAACACCGCCGCCAAGGACGACGACACCAAGGCCCGCGCGATCAAGCCGCCGCCAAAGGCATCGAGCGCCGCCAAGATCGCCAGCAACCTCAGCAAAGTCAACCTCGACGAACGGAGGCGTGAGGCGCAGGACAAGGAAAACCAGAGGATAGCGCGCGAAAAGGCGGAGCGGCTCGCCGCGGAAGAGGGTTTCGTCACAGAAGAGGAAGAGGAAGAGGGAGAAGATGAAGAGGGAGACGAAGAAGAGAGCTCCAGCGAGGAGGAAAGCAGCAGCGAAGAAGAAGCCCCCCGCCGCCTCATGATCCGACCCAAGTTCATCCCAAAGAACCAGCGCAACGCAGCAGCAGCAGCCGCCAAAGGTCAGTCGTCCACCAAAGACGACGAGACGCGCCAGGCAGAAGAAGAAGCCCGCCGCAAAGCCGCCGCCGACGCCCTCGTCGAAGAGCAAATCGCAAAGGACCTCGCCGCCCGCGCCGCCGGCAAGAAGCACTGGGATGACGACGAGGCATCGGGCTCCGACGTCGACACGACAGACGACCTCGACCCGGAGGCCGAACTCGCCGCCTGGCGCCTCCGCGAGCTCAAGCGCGTCAAGCGCGAGCGCGACCGCATCGCCGAGCAGGAGGCAGAGTACGCCGAGCGCGAGAGGCGGCAGAACCTCACGCAAGAGGAGCGCGACGCCGAGGACGCGGACAAGATTGCCGCGCAGCAGGACGAAAAGGACGCCAAGGGCAAGATGTCGTATCTGCAAAAGTACTACCACAAGGGCGCGTTCTATAGCGAGGAGGCGAAGGCGTACGGGCTCGACAAGCGCGATCTCATGGGCATGCGGATTGCGGATGATGTCAAGGACCGCAGCGCGCTGCCGGAGTATCTGCAGAAGCGCGACATGACGAAGCTGGGACGCAAGGGCGGGACAAAGTACAAGGATCTCAAGAGCGAGGATACGGGACGATGGGGCGAGTTTGATGACCGGCGTGGCGGGGGCGGTGGTGATCGGAGGAGAGGCGGCTTCGATAGGGATGTGGACGAGCGGTTCCGGCCGGACAATGATCGTGAGGTCAACGGTGCCAACGCTATTCCCTTGGGTGACCGCAAGGCGCCTTCAGGTGGTGGTAGAAGTGATCGTGATAGGTATCGCGATGATGACCGGCGCGGAGGCGACAGAGACGATCGCCGCAGAGACAGGGACGACTACCGCCGTCGCGATCGGTCGAGGTCAAGGTCGCCGCGCCACGACTCTCGGGACGACTACAGGGACAGGCGGAAGCGCAGTCCTTCACGCGAGAGAGAGCGCTACGACAGCGACAAGCGGAGGCGCGTGGACTCTAGATAATATCACCGAAGAAGAAAAAGGCAGTGATCGTCATTGCAAAATGTATTAAGAAGCGTATCCTAACCAGGCTCACTACGAGCGCATGCTGAATATACCCTCCCAACCAAACTCCGAGGCCCTGAAAGAAAACCCTTTGCCATCGTAAACGTCATGTAGGTGCGCTTCAAATCTTTTTAATCTCCACTCTCGCGCGCTCAAACACGCCGTGGCTCACCATGGCCGCGGACTGGCTCTCGTCGGCCTTGGGAGGGAACAGCGTCAGGCGGGCGTACGTGCCGGCGCCGCGTCTCTTTGACAGGTAGCCCGGGTTGATCACGAGGACACTCTCGACGACCTGCTTTTGTCAGTATGATCCCACGGTATACAGTCGGCAGACTCACCTTGGCAAACGGGGGCAGGAAGCTGGGCGCCACCAGCACATCAGGGCGAACGTTGGCCATCTCGCCCAGCTTCAGATAACTAAGATCCAGCATGGCGCCGGGCGGGATGCCCTCCTCGGTCCCCGTCTTGGGCAGCTTCTGGCGGTCCGTCGGCGGGAAGAGCGGGAAAAAGTGCCTCTGCTCCAACAAGTACCTGCTAAGCCTCGACAGCAACGACGGATCCGCGGGGCGGCCGCCGACGAGCTCCTCGTGTCGCAGCTGCCAGAGGATATCCTGCGACGAGATGCCCATGACCATTTCGTTGACGGACAGCGTCATCGGGTTGGTGACGATTCTGGCCGTCTTGGGGAGGCCGAGCTCCTTCTTCAGGACCGAGTCCTGCGGCCACGAGACGTGCTTGTCGATGACGTCGCGCACCGAGGGGACGAGGAGGATGGTGATGCTCGGGTTGGCGGACACGAGGCGGTTCAGGGCCGGGGAGAACATGTACTTGAAGACGGTCGACATGGTGGCCGTGTCCGGCTCGATGACGGCTTCCTCGGGGAGGTCAAAGTCGCCCATCGCAATCAGGGGGTGCTCGCTGTCGATGAACGGTCCCGTCAGCACCAGCGCGTCCGCGTACGTGTCGGCGGCTTGGTCGCAGAGGGCGTGCAGCGGTTCAAAGTCGAGGTTGTCATCTGCCGTGTACGGGCCGGAAGCGTAGAGGATGTTGAGGGGCGCCGGGTCTGAGTCGGTGTCCATGGCGTCGGGGTCGCCTCGCAGCTTCTCGCGGTGCGCAGCCAGTGCGGCCGGCGTCGAAGCCGCGTTGGGCAACAAAGGTACTTCAAGCACATCCTCCACGACAAACTCATTGCCCGAGGTGTTGATGCCCCTGAGGGCCACAATCTGGCCGGGGAAGAAGCTGTACCCCTTGTTGCGCATGTTCAGGGGTGCCCGCAGACCACCGCCCACCCGCCTCGACATCTCCAGCACCAGCGACGCCGCGTTCAGCTTGCCCTCTGGCGCATCCGAGGCGATGCGTCCCACGGCAATCACCTCTGTCGTGCTCTGGCTCGCCGCGTTGCCGAATTCTGAAAAGTCCAGCTTGTGGTAGTCCTGGATGATGTGCATGAACTCGTCTATCCTGTCGTCGAGGATCTCGGACGCCTCTGACAACTTCATCGCCAGGGGCTTGTACGCCAGCTTCTTTTGGTCTGACGCCGCCGTCAACTTGATGCGGGGTTCGGGGTACGGGCAAATCGGCGGCTCGGGAGCGTCGAGGTGATCGTTGAGCACTTCCACCGTCTCGCCGGCGTTCTGTCGGTCGTTGAACGAGCTGGGTCTACCATCGTCAGTGTCTGGGAAGGCGAGTGCAGTCAGGGTCTTTACAGTGACATTGCGTTAAGCTGCTCCTCCATCTTGGAAGCCCCCTTGTAGTCCGGCGAGCTCGAGGGGATCTCAGCCTTGACCCGCGACATCGTCGGCGTCTCGTGCGTCTTCTTCCGTAGACTGCTTGGCTTGTTCAGCCTCCCTGACGCCGGCGTGCTGGGCACCAGTCCATCCAGCATGCCAAAGACGTCGCCGCCGCCCCTGCCGGCTCGCGGGGTGCCGTGACTGCGCTTCTCCGTCTTGATGTGCGTCTGCTGTCGGTTGCTCTTCTCCAGTGCATCCTGGATATCCTTTTTGAAGTTCCGCACGTGCACAATGTCGGGGTTCATGGCGTCCATGTCCATCTTGATGCAGAAGGACTCCCATTTGTAAAAGAGGTCCTCGGCGGACAGGTCGTGCAGACGCAATAGGGACTGCAGTTCGGTGAGAACTTCAGGCTCGAGGGCCTTGTCTCCCGAAGTGAAGAACTCCTTCAATTCCGCTTCCGCCATTGTTTCTGGTGCTGCTGTATGTGCCGTGGAGGTGAGCGCCGGGAAGTTTGACGACGGAACATTTAGGTGGGACACGACGAGCGCGTCTTGGTGGGAAGGCGCGTAAAGTGTTGGCGGGGCATACAGTGTGGGGAAGTTAGCACGGTCTTGCAACGACACCTCTTGAGCTTCTTGCCCGCTAGACTCTTGGATTCGATTCTTCTATTTGGATACCTAATCGTGCTTCGCTACCACTCGCTCGTGACATAAATTCCCATAAACCCCTACCAGACGATGTTCTTGCGAGCCCAGTCCTCCTGACGATTGGCTTCCTGCTGTGCCATGTAATCCTCCGTGGCCGTTCTGGCCATCCGAGACGGAGCGAACTTGACGACGGCCTCCGTGCTGACCTCATACTTAACAGTACCGTCCTCGTGCTTCGCACCGAGATCCGCCATGCCTCCGGTGAGCTGATCAAGGTAGGAGCGGTAGTTTTCGGACTTGCGGATGCTGCATCGGGTCGACTCCGACTCGGAGTGGGCGGTCAAGGACGACGCATCCCTGAAGTAGCGCAGACAGCCGGGGCACTGCAGCTTTGCGTTGTAGTGCGAGGCCGCCGACTTCATGTGGGTGATGAGGGCGCCGCTGCTGGGGAATGTCTTCCTGTTCTGGTGTCAGTATCTTGCCGTGCGGTTAGGGAAGGGGCCACAAACTTGCAGGACGGCTGCGGACACTTGTACTTGCGCGTGAGGGTGTTGTAGTACTTTCTGGGGTCGAAGAGCCGGTGACACGGATTGTTCACGTCGTCCACGACTGTCTTCTTGCCACTGTCCGACTGCTGAATGCTCTCCAGGCTCTCGGTGACCTCCTTCAGGTCGGGAAAGTCGTTGGGCTTGAAGAAGGACGGATGAGCCATGTAGGCCTTGTCGTCGAACTCGGACTGCGCATCAACGGTGGACATGGCATCGAGGTTGGACTGCGCCTCGAAGGCGGACTGGACGCTGGGGTGGGACACGGGGAAGTAGTCTCCGAACTGGGAGCCGCTGCGCTTCTCGAGTTCGTGGGAAAAGGTAAGCTTCTTTGCGCGGTTCTGGTCAACGTCTGCGCGGCGGATTCCCGGGCAGTCGTCATGCTCGAGGTGTCGCATCCATCCGGCCAACCGGACAAACTTTGTCTGACAGCCGGGGCAGGTGAGATTCTGCTCCTGCGGGTGTGCCTGTTGTCGTCAGTCCATGTTCAAGCTGGAGATCCGGTCGCACTCACCTCCAGAAGATGCTTGTTCAGGGCGTCCTGGCTGTTGAAGTCGCGGGTGCACACGGCGCAGTGGATGTGGGTTCCCTCGGTCAGCATCGCCATGCGCTTGTGTCCCATCAGCTCCTCGAAGCTGGGGAACCTTCTGCTGCAGACGCTACAGAAGACGGCCTCATGGGGGGCCGGCTTGCGGATCAGAGGCCTGCTGGACGTGCCGCTGGTGACAGACATGGTGACGATTTGGAGCAGTGGATTTGGAGCGGTAGGGATTTGAACGATGAGATTTTGCTGAGCCGAAGGTGGCAGGTCTTGTAACGAAGATGGATCGCTGAGTATTTTCTGTGGCGGAGAGAAAAGATGGAAGAGATTCCGATGCCGCTGGTGGATTTTATAAGCGAGAGGGTTTGGCTGCGTGTTGAAGTGGAAGGAGAGACGTAGACAGAGGGAAGGAACGAGTCACTCTTGGCCCCTATTCAACGACGGAGGCCCGTCTCCTTTAAATGTGTCTACTTTAGTCGCCAGGGTCAAACGCAAACGTCCCTCTACAAGTCAAGGTTGGCAATGTCGTTTGTCAAGAGACACCGCGTGTGCTTGGCAACCATGGTCGTCACAATGTCTAGAGCTCCTTGCGGCCCATCTCTCGGCAAGGAAGTGGGAGTATCTTCGCCATCACCAGAAACACCCACTCTGGACCATCAGGCGTCCTTTAGATATTCTGCTTACGAATAGACCAGGGACATGGACAAGCAGAGCCGAGCGGTGTTGTGAAGGAGACTTCGGCCCTTGCAACAAATGGCACCACAGAGATCTTCAAGGAGTGATAGCAGACCGATCCCTCGTCAACAGAGAACAAGACGTCTCCAAACACAACAACAGAGACTATGGGGAAAGGGATTCGAGAAGTCGATGCAGTCCTCGTGAGATTTGTATAGGAGCCTCAGCCGGACCTTGTGCAGTCGGACCCCTCGTACATCTCGTGCCCAGAGACCAGAACTACGAGGGAACCAACTACGGATGGAAAAGCTGCTCGCTGGAACGATCAAAGATGGCACAGCTTCTTGGAAGCCTAGGTGCGTGAAATTATGCCGCCCCCATTCTGCGTGTCGTTCTGGCACTTCTTCGTGGGCATCTCCAGAGTCCAAACCTGAACCATAGGCTTCTGCTTTGGACATCATCATTTGGAAAGCAATTTCTAATTAGGCTATGTGAATTCCGACTATTGGACAAGTTGAGGATGCGTGGTGCGTCCAAAAGACCTCGGACGGCGGATCATCAGAGCATCCTACGATCTGGCGGGAGAGGGGGAGCACATTTGTCCACACCAAGGCATCCAAGAGACTGCAATGGCATTCAGTCACCTCCGAGCACATCTGCCCCTTTAACACCAGAACCAAGTCCCACGGCCCAAACTCGTCTTGGGTAACACGCCTTCACATGCTTCGTAGCATCGCAATCGAAGTTGCGACCCCGACACACATGTCTCGAACAGCCAAGCTTTGGAATCGCCATGTGTCGTCGGACTGGAATGTCGATGATGCTGGCCCTGTCTCGGGTGACTCAGATACAGGCCGTTTGAACCGCTCCCTGGGGTCGACGTTCCCAGCTTGCCAACCACCGAAATCCAGTCAGCTGCAACGGCGAGACAGGAATGTCTGAGACAGTCTGACGTTTCTTTGGCGTGACCTTTGCCATCCAGGCAAGCGAAACCCTCCACCTCACCCAGAAGCCCATGGTGGTCATCGAACACAGGGTTACCACGCCGGAGTTCTTCAGGATGGCGGCTGTTCTGCGACGGACCATTCATGCCGGACGCACGCAAAGTACGATACTCCCACACATCGGAGCAGACATCGAGAACGCCACAGTGATGGCGAGAGTTGACGTGTAACCACGCCTTCGGCGCCTCGCCGTGTAAGTGCCCAGATCAGATCGATCCATCCATCCTATCCGAGACACTGCAGCACCATCAAGTCAACTGAGAATACAAATAGAACTCATCACCTCGGTATCGCTCCTCAGCGCGCGCCTCATCCATCGACCAAAGATTCCAAAATCTCTGCCGCCCATCCAGTGTCCCTCTCCATCAGAACAAAGAAAAGGCCGCCCACCAGCCTCCGGCACTAACTTCGTCTGGACATACTTGATTCAAAGAACAGCCCACCAGCCACTCGCTCCCACAGGTTCCGCGGAAAGACGACGACCGGGTGCCCAAATCTATACCAGAACCCGCCAAAGCAGCGTATCGCCGTTTGGCTATCCTTTTGGTGGCTTGATTCCGCGCCGGCAGCACCGCAGCATCGGGTCCATCAACAAAGCCACCGGATCGCTTTCTAGACAAAGTCGGCGATCACTCTACCCGCCCACCGGCAATCCCGCTAGCCATTGAAGTTTGATCTGCCGGGCTGAAAAGTCTTAAGGAGAAGGCCCGCCCCCTTTTCGCGCTGACGACCCGCCGCGAGGACCTCATACGAAAATAGGAGGTCGGAAACATAGAGCCCCTATTCCATCATACAAATAGCAACTTCACGGCAAACCCGCACCCCAATTCACAATGTCTCTCGCTCAAAAGCTCAAACGGGAGGCAACAAGCCGTCCCACCTGCGAAATGCCTCTCCCCTTCCTCCCCTTCGTCTTCCTCGCCCACTTCACCCAGACAATAACTTCCGTCCTTACCACGGAAGCCCACCGCACAACCGCGAGCCTCTCCAACCACATCGAGGGCCTGCGCCTTCAGGTCCGCGGGCCCGCACACACCTTCCACCCCTTCTCCCGCTTGCCAGCCGAGCTGCGCCTCAAAATCTGGCAGCACGCCTGCGACCACCCGCGGACCTTGCTCGCAACACACGCGCCGAACCCGGCTTTGCTGGCAGTCAACCGTGAGGCACGATACGAGGCCTTGCGGCGGTATACCCTCGTCCGGCTGAATACCTGGGGCGACAGGCGGATCTACATCGACTTCTTGCGGGACAGCATCGCCGTCGTGGAGGGCAAGGGCGGCGGCGGGTTCCCTGTGCGCGGAGCGAGACATGTCATTGTCGTGTGTGAAGAGCCGTTTCGGAACCCCGGATCATGGTTGAAGTGTCGGTACCGGGCTGGTTTGGAGACCTTGACATTGGTATTGAGTGGTGCGAAGACAGGCAGCAGGATTCCTGCACCGCTTCCTGAAGTTCGAGAATTGCGCACCCCTGAGGAGGTCCAGATGCGGCTTGGGTACTCGAAGGAGGAGGCAGAGAGAATAGGGGAGGAGGTGAGAGAGCTGGCCGAGGGATGGGGGAAGACGCAGATCCGCGTAGGGGAGTTTATCTGAGCTCCAGAGGCAGAGACATCAACGGATACGGAGGACGAAGCGTAATGATCCATCGACACGACATCACAATACCCATTTCCATGTAGTCAATCTTCTTAATTCTAAACTCGTACACCATCATACAAACCCTCAGAGCTTACTCCGTCCGCCCAGATAAACCTCCCCAAGCCTCAACTGCTCAGCCGCCTCCTTCACCATCTCCTCCACAATCTCCCCCGCCGGCTGAATCCGATCAATCGCGCCCGCAACCTGCCCCATCAGATGCGGAATCTCGATATCCTCCCGCCCCTGCTCGAAATCATGCTCAATCGGCACCGTCCCGCCCTCCGTCAACCTCTTAATCTCCTCCGGCCGCGCGTGCCACCCGCGGATATACTCATTCGTCTTCATCCTTAACGGCCGCCCGCTAATCACCAGCGTCCTCTCCGTCCCCTCGAACCCGCACGACACCACCTCTTCCTTATGCTCCTGGCTACACCCCGCCTCCACGCTCGCCACGAACCGCGTGCCGACCCACACGCCCACGGCCCCCTGCATCAGCGAGCTCGCGAGGCTGCGGCCGTTGTACATCCCGCCCGCGGCGATCACCAGCGCCGTGGACCCCTTCAGCATGGGCGGCTTGTACCGCCTCGCGACGTCCACCACCGCGGGGATGAGCACCGAATTCGCAACATCCCCCGTGTGCCCGCCGCCTTCGCCCCCTTGCGCGCAGATGATGTCCACGCCCAGATCCAGCGCCTTCACGGCGTGCTTCGGGTGCCCGACCATGTTCATCACATAGATCCCCGCCGCGTGCAACCTCTGAATCACTTCTTTGGGGGGCACACCCACCGCGCTGACGAACAACCGCGCGCCCGAGGCGATGGTGATGTCGATGAGCTCGTCGAGCTTGCCGCCCGTGTAATCGTGGTTCGTCTTGCGCGCGTTCCCGCCGACCTGCGGCAGCGCGAGGTCTACGCCAAAGGGGAGATCGGGGGACGTGAAGTTCGCCTTCATCTCGGCGATGATCTCGCGGAGTTGGTCGGGGGTGTACTGGAATCCGCCGATGACGCCTAGCCCGCCGGCGTTGGAGACGGCCGCTGCCAGGGGGCCGCCCGAGGTGCGGGCCATGCCGGCGAGGAGGATCGGGTGCTGGATGCCCAGGAGCTGGGTTATGGGTGTTGTGATGGGGCCGGAGGGTGCCATCTTGTCTGGTGTCTGTCTTACACTGGTCTTGACGTGTTGGTAGTCGTCCTTGGTCCGGTATTCTCAATGTGTGACGATGGACAGAAGAAGCGTGGAGTGATGTACAACCCAAGAAAGCGCAAAAAAAGGCCAAGAGGTTGGGAATAAAAGGGAGCTCAATGACACGCTGGGAGCTAGTCGTCGAGCAGTCGTGCCGAAGCACCTAGGTAAATCCGGGGTGAAGAGTGTGGGGTTGGGGGCGATTGGGGGGGAGCTCTTTGCGGGGAATTCACACCGAGGCAATTGCCTTGTTGGGACAGCAGCTCGCCCGCCCGTGACCCCGACCCCCTACCTCCTGGCCCCGAGCGGCCTGAAACGGGCAACCACAGCGGCATGTGAGTCGGCCATTCTCTGCTCCGTCCCCCGTCCGACCGTCCTTCCGTGATGAACAAGTGACATTCACACGGGTTGTCAAGTCACGACATCACGGCACGAAGGAAAAAAGTCAAACTGAGTGCGCCGCGCCATGCACCGCTTCTATTGAAATGCTGCCCTCATCTCCCTGCATTGGTATCGTTATGACATGATTATCGTTGGCGTCGCCCAACTAGTATACAATAAAACCCACATGGTACACGTCCCCTGGGCACTCTGGTCTATCGAAAGCTCGGTAGCCGCGCCGGGACGAACTCTTCAGTCCGTATGTACTGCTCTTGCGTGGTGGACCGAATGACGGGCGCGTCGTCGCCGTACGTAGACCTCGGCGGCGATCTTTGACTCGGAGAGTCTGACACGTAGTCCACCTCATCGCTTTTGGCGTAATCCGCCTCGGGCGCCGACTCCTCGGACGTCGGCTCCTCCCCGGCATCGTGCAGCCCCCGTTCCGACGCAAGCTGCAACGCCGCCTGCCGCTTGCGTTCGACCTCGTCGTCCTCCTCTCTCCTGATGCGCTCCTCTTCCCTCTGCAGCTCCTCCATCGAGGCCTCCATAGATGGCGCGACGGGCGTATCCGGCGTCGTGGGCCCGCTCGTCGAGCTCCGCCGCACGCTGGGACTGAGCATGGAATGACTGGAATCGATCGTCGCCCTCGACACCGTCCGCGATATGGGCCGTCCGTCGGCCCGCCGTTTTCCCTTGCTCGCCTTTGTCCTGCTGCTGCTGCGGTCGTCCCGGACCTTATCCAGGACCATGAACTCGTCGTCGAACGGCACGGCGTCCTCCTCGCCCTCGCCATCGCTGGGGAACAAATCGCCCCGTGACCGGTACGAATCCGACGACACCCCGGACCCCGTCGTCCCGCTGCGATTTCTAGTCTTGGCGGTCCGGCTCTGGAAGACGTCGTGGCCGTCATTATCGTCGTCGTCATCAGAATCGTGCGCAAGCAGCGGCTCCGTCTCGCCCATGCCCATCTCGCCGTGCTGCCGCGGGTGATCCTGCAAATCCGCCGCGCTCGGCTTGTAGCGGAGCGTCTTGCCCAGCTTCCACGGCAGCTTGCCCAGGAACCCAATCGGCTGCGTGCTGGGGATCACCGTCGGATCCGCCTCGAGCGCCTTGCTCCCTCTGCCACGCGTGCCGTAGCTCATGCCGCGTTTTCGTTTCGGTTGATCCTGCTGCACCTCGCCGCCTCCCGTGTTGTTCTTCTGCTGCGACCCCGTGCCCGCGAGCAGGCGGTCCCAGTCGTCGTTGCCCCAGCCGCCCAGGAACCCGCCGTCCTGGTCTTCGGCGTACCAGTCGTCGTAAAAGTCGAAGCTGTATTCGGCCCTCCCGCCCGCGCGATCTCGTTCCCGTCGCCTCCTCGCCCGCTCCTCGCGGTCGCCGAGACACGGGTTGGCGCATTGCTCCAGGGAGGCTGCGAGGGAGGCGAGACACGGGTTGATGTAGTGGTGCTGGAAGCTCCAGATGCCGGCGGCGGCGTTCTCTGTCACCTCGCCGGCGTTGTGGGAGATTTGGTTCCATCGCTGGCGCAGCCGCGGGTCCTCCAAGAAGGCCATGGTGGTGATGGCTGCTGCAGGGTATCGAGGGATGACGTCGCGGGCATCAAGGGAACCAAAGGGAAGGAAGCGGATTTTCAAACGATCGGCGCGGCCTCGACCTGGGGTGCAAGCAAAAAGAGCAAATGTCGAGGCCCTCGTTATCGAATTGCTGGTGATGGAGATTCAGGTGAAGAAAAGTCCAGAGGCGAAGGGAGCCATGGGACGTGGATTGGGCGAGTAACGGTTGGTTTCAAGTGCGCCGGAAACAAAAGGCAGCCTCACCTCAGCTGTCAAAAGTTGGGCTCAACATTCCGCTGGTTGCAGCAGGCGGGCGCAGGCGCAGGCGCAGGCAGTCAGGGTGGCACTCCCTTGGGGGGCCCTTGGGGTTCGCTGCAGCTGCGGGTGCGGGTGCTGATGCAAGCCCAGTGCAGTGGACTTTCGGATTGTCAAGGTCCATGGGCCATGGCACGTGCGTCGGCACTGTCTGTGGCTGGTGGCTCTCTTATCGCACATTCTCCAAACGGATAAGGCACCTCCAAGGCACCTTTGGGTGGGATTGACTTTGTGGATCCGGGGAAATTGCAGACCTCCCGCCAGGTTGCTGACCAACTGTGGCTTAGCCTCTGGCGAGACCCCTGGAGATCGACGTCACCCCTTCAAGGTATCGGAATGCATCGTCATTTATAAACTTTGAGCCTCGCAACGTTTGACTTTGGGGTACAGTCCCCGAGACTCTATGCTTAGACTCTGTAAACTCTGCCAAACAAAAGCACGTGGAGATTGATTGTATTCCGAACCACTACAGACGCCGAACGCTGCTAATCTAGACAGAGCTTGCCAAGGACCATCATCATCTCAACCCCTGTGCTTGTTTGCTCGTAGAAATCATGACAGCCAAGCCATGCCCTCATGCCAGCCAAACCCATTGAAAGAGGTCAATGGATGCCAGGCCAAGATGCAGAGCACAAAGGTCCTAAGAGAAGACCGACAACAGCGCATTCATCTTTGCCTGGCAGAACTGCCCGACTCGTGAAAGAACACGGCCAGTCTTCTGCTTGAGGGACACGTGCTTCTTCTTGTGATGCCACATGGGCAAGATGGCGGCCGTCTCGCTGGTGGACTGGGCATCGAACGCAGGCCCCACCGGTGTAGCCCCCGAAACGCTCTGTCCGGATTCCTAGTGGCCGTTCGTTGCAGCTTGGGGTACTGGTGGTCTCTCTGGACCGTAGGGTCTGGGGGGTTCTGGCTCTCCAGGCTGGGGCTCCTCCTCCGTGTCATCATCAAACTCGCTCGGATCCTCCTCGCCCTCCTCCTCCTCGTCCGAGTAGTCGCTGCCGTCCCCGTCCATGTGGCCGTTGCTGTCCGAGTAGCAACTCTCCAGCGTCGCCGCCGCTCCGGGCGGAACCTTGCGGCCCTGCTGCTGCATCTGCTCGATGATGCTCCTAAGCTTCTCGGCTCTCTTGATCGCCTCGGCCGCCTTCTTGCGCCAGTCCTCGCGTTCCTCGGCCATGCGGATGATGTTGGCATTCGTCGCCTCGTGCTTGCGCTTCATCGTCTCGTTCTCCTTCTCCAGCCGCTTCGTCTTCTTGGACATGTCCTCCATTTCCTTCCGAAACGTGAGAAAGAGGTCGTTGCTGTTGTTGAGCGTGTCCTCAACCTTGATCTGTCAGCAAAAAGCTCAGCCCAAACCTCTGCAACTTTTTGTTAGGCTTCATACCTGCTTGAACTTGTCAACGTAGACGTTGAGTTGATTCCGAAGCTCCGTCTCCGTCTTGGTAAAGGTCTGGACCTGCGCCTGGAGATTCCGCGCTCTCGTCGACTCGGCCTCTGCGAGCTTCTTCTCTCGTTCGTAGCGCGCCATGTTGTATTGCACCTCCAGCTCCTTGGTGCGCATCGTGGAGTGGAAGTGCAGCTCACGCAACTCGTACTGCTCAATAAAGGACTTGAAACGGTTCTTGAATCTGCAGGGGGTTAGTAAGTCCAGCGCAACAACGACGGCAAGTGGCATACAAGGTGTCGACGCTCATGTCCACAACCTGCTTCCGCGGATGGTCCTTTTCTTCTTGGATCCCCTCCAGCTTGGCAAGCAGAGCCGCGTGCTTCTCATCGTACGCAGAGCTGTTGTGCTTCAGGTTGTCCTGGAGGGTCTTGTTCTCGTTCTATACCCAAGGTCAGCCGTGCCCCGTCCGCTGATGACGGGCCGCAAACCTTGTACTTGTTGTTGTCCCGCTGCAGTTCGCGACAGAGCTTCTCGAGCTTCTCCTTCAGGCCGACCGTCTTGCTGAGCTCGGTGCGATTCGCATCCTTTTCCTTTTGCAGGGCGTCTCCGCGTTTCTTATTCTTCTGGTTCTCACGCTCCACACGGCGCATGTCGGCTAGCAGTTCGCTGGACCGGCGGGTAAGGTGCTCAATCTTTTGCAGATCGCTCATCTTTGCCACCTGTTGGGCCAAATCGCGGTTCGCACGCTTGACCTCACGCTCTGTTGCCGTTAGCCCCGCCACTATAGAAATAGAACCCACGAACCGCCAGCACGAGAGACTCCCGCCTGCGCCTGATCATGGCCATGACCGTGACCGTGATCATCGTAACCATGACCTTCGCAGGCTTGGGCAAACGCGCGACTCGGCCCCTCCGGCCTCCAGGAGGGGTAAGGCATGATGGGAGGCGGTACGCACCAATCTCAGCTTCCTGATCCTTCTCTCCAGCTGATTCTTGCTCTAGCTGCGAGATACGTTGCGCGAGTAGCTTTGCAGACTCGTTCGAGTCGACCGCCTTCTTCTGCTTCCCCTTCTTCAGGGACGCCGGCGGGTGGGCGTGACCATCTTGACCGTTGGACATGTCGGCGTCGGCCTGGCTGAGGGGCATTTACTCGGCGGGCAGGAGGGGTAGTGATTATGTGTGTTCCTTCTCCGTGTCGTCGGCGACGAATTCGCATCCGTGTTCGATCGATCGAGCGGGTCGGTGTCGCAAAATCGAGTCGTCGTGGGCGTCGAGTCGGGTCCCTGGTTTCCCCGCGGCAGTCTCAACCGCAATGTTCGGAGCCAGCAGTCGGTTCGTGTGCTCTCGTCGTCGGTTTCCCCTTCATTGACCTCCTTTGCAGATTTTCGACGTTGGACGGAACAACGGGCTAGGGTGAGGTGCCTTAGGGTGTGGTAGGTAGGTTGGTAGCGTGGTCTGCGTGGTTCAGGCGTGCGCATTAGAAATGCCACTGTACTCGAGAAAAACGGGTGGAGGAGAGACTTGCTGCAGGCCTCGTTCGTACCTACCCGTCGAGTACCTTGAGTCCGGGCCAGGGAGACTCTGCGGTCCAGATGCGAATAATCAATCCGGATGCCGATATATTGGGTAGAGTCCGCAGTAAGAAAACGAATTGCCCACGATCCCACTGGTCGCCTTTTGGAATTCGCGATTTCCCAATTACCGTTGGCGGGCGTGGAAGGGAGGAGAATAAAGTGCACCTGGAGGAAGGGCGATGGAGGTACTTGCCTAGCGGACGACGTGCCAATCTACCGGGCGGCGTCGCTGTTGTCGGTTGCACCGTGTTAGCTGCTCGTTAATGCGTTACGCAGGCCCAGGCCCACTGACCCGGTAGTGCCTCAGAGAGCGTTTTGGTGAATGCGGACCCCACATGCCCTGTGTGATGACGAATAGCGGCAGGCCAGCGCCGGCAACGCCTAAAAATTTCCAGCCAGAAGTCAGCCGAAAGCTGCGAATCGCCTCCTGCTCCACAGTGGCTCCTCGACCGTAGGCCGTCCAGTCATTCTTAGAACGAAGCTCCCGTCTTCTTCTCCCTCCGGAATGAGGCTCTGATCCTCTGCAAACAACCACATCCCGCCATCATGCTGCGCAACGCCGTCAACACGGCCAAGAAAGCCGTGACCGAGCTCTCCCAATACCCCAAGCCCGGCGACAAGCTCCATGGCTTCACACTCCTGCGGACGAAGCACGTGCCGGAGCTGGAATTGACGGCTCTTCACCTGCAACACGACAAGACCGGCGCAGACTACCTACACATTGCCCGCGACGACAGCAATAATGTCTTCTCCATCGGCTTCAAGACGAACCCTCCCGACGACACGGGTGTGCCCCATATCCTGGAGCACACCACGCTGTGCGGCAGTCAGAGGTGTGTTCACTGTGACCTATGCGATTTACCCTGCTGACCGTCCAGATACCCCATCCGCGATCCCTTCTTCAAGATGCTGCCGAGGACGCTGTCCAATTTCATGAACGCCTTCACGGCCTCGGACCACACCTTTTACCCGTTTGCGACGACCAACTCTCAGGACTTCAAGAACCTCATGTCGGTGTACATGGACGCGACGCTGCACCCGCTGCTCAAGGAGTCCGACTACACCCAGGAGGGATGGCGCATCGGACCGGAGAACCCGCAGGCCGCCAACGGCGAGGAGAGCGACCTCGTCTTCAAGGGCGTCGTCTACAACGAGATGAAGGGCCAGATGTCGGACGCCGGCTACCTGTTCTACATTCGGTTCCAGGACCACATCTTCCCCGATATCAACAACTCTGGCGGCGACCCGCAAAAGATCACCGACCTAACGTACGAGCAGCTGCGCAAGTTCCACGCGGAGCACTACCACCCGAGCAACGCGAAGCTGTTCACCTACGGAGACATGCCCCTTTCGGACCACCTGCAAGAGGTCAACGCCCAGCTCAGCGCGTTCGAGAGGATACAGGAGGACAAGACGATTCACCAGCCGATCAACCTGGCCTCTGGGCCTAGGGAGGTCACCGTGAAGGGCCCTCTCGACCCCTTGGTGGACCCCGACAGGCAGTACAAGACGTCCGTCTCGTGGATCATGGGAGACTCGTCCGACGTTGTCGAGTCCTTTTCCCTGGCGCTGCTCTCTACTCTGTTGATGGACGGCTACGGATCTCCCCTATACCGCGGGCTGATCGAGGCCGGTCTCGGCACAGACTTCAGCCCCAACGCCGGCTACGACAGCTCCGCCAAGCTGGGCATCTTCTCTATCGGCTTGACTGGCGTCCAGGAGGCCGACGTGCCCAAGCTCAAGGCCGAGGTCCAGCGCATCCTCCAGGAGGTGCGGCAAAAGGGGTTCGACAGAACAAAGATTGACGGATCTCTCCACCAGCTGGAGCTGGCGCTGAAGCACAAGACGGCCAACTTTGGCATGTCGATGCTCCACAGGCTCAAGCCCAAGTGGTTCACGGGCGTCGACCCCTTTGACTCGCTGGCGTGGAACGATACCATTTCGGCCTTTGAGACTGCGCTCGCCAAGGGCGGGTACCTGGAAAGCCTCATTGACAAGTACCTGCTGAATGACAACACCCTGTCCTTCACCATGTCGCCATCCACCACCTTTAGCGAAGACCTCGCGCGCGAGGAGAAGGAGAGGCTGGCGTCCAAGATTAAGCAGGCATCCCAGGAAGCCGGCGGCGACGAGGCGGCCCGCAAAAAGTTTGAGCAGCGCGAGCTGGACCTCCTCGTCGAGCAGGGCAAGTCCAACACGGAAGACCTGAGCTGTCTGCCGACGGTCCACGTCAAGGACATCCCCCGAAGCAAGGAGCCCGTGGTTGTTCGCGACGAGACGGCCAACGGCGTCAAGATCCAGTGGCGCGAGGCCCCGACCAACGGTCTCACCTACTTCAGGGCCATCAACAGCCTGGAGAACCTGCCGGACGAGCTCAGAGAGTTGATCCCCCTCTTCTCCGACAGCATCATGCGCCTCGGCACCAAGGACATGTCCATGGAGCAGCTCGAGGACCTGATCAAGCTCAAGACGGGAGGCGTGTCTGTCGGGTACCACTCAACGCCCTCGCCCACCGACTTCCACCAAGCGAGCGAGGGGCTGATGTTTACGGGCATGGCGCTGGACAGAAACGTCCCCGTCATGTTTGACATTCTGCGCAAGCTCGTGCAGGACACGGATTTCGACAGCCCGGAGGCCGCCCTGCGCATCAGACAGCTGCTCCAGGCATCTGCCGACGGCGTGGTCAACGATATTGCCTCATCCGGCCACCAGTACGCCCGCGGGTTCGCGGAAGCCGGGCTCACGCGGAACGCCTGGTTCAGACAGCAGATTGGTGGCCTCTCGCAGGTCAAGCTCGTCACGTCACTTGCCAATCGTCCCGAAACGGATGGTCTGGCGGACGTCATTGACAAGCTCAAGCAGATCCAGAAAATCGCGCTCGCCGGTGGAAACTTCCGCACCGCGCTCACCTGCGGGGCAGAGAGCACGGGCGCCAACCTCAACGCCCTGACTAGCTTCATGTCGACACTCCCCAAGGACCTGCCCCTGCCGTCGACCTCCCAGCCCGCGACGCTGCAGAAGAACATCAAGTCCTTCTTCCCGCTGCCGTACCAGGTCTATTACGGTTCGCTGGCGGTGCCCACCGTTTCCTACACGCATGCCGACGGCGCGCCGCTGCAGATCCTGGCGCAGCTCCTCACGCACAAGCACCTCCACCACGAGATTCGCGAAAAGGGCGGCGCCTATGGTGGCGGGGCGTACTCGAGGGGACTGGACGGTCTCTTTGGCTTCTACTCGTACCGCGACCCCAACCCGCAGAACACGCTCTCCATCATGCGCAACGCCGGCCGCTGGGCCGCGGACAAGGCGTGGGCGGACCGCGACCTCGAGGAGGCCAAGATCTCCGTGTTCCAGGGTGTCGACGCGCCCCAGTCGGTCAACTCGGAGGGCATGGGCCGGTTCACGTCCGGCATCACGGAGGAGATGAAGCAGACGCGCCGCGAGCAGCTGCTTGATGTTTCCAAGGACCAGGTGCGCGAGGTGGCGCAAAAGTACATTGTCGAAGCCCTCGCCAAGGAAGAGGAGAGAGTCGCCTTCTTGGGCGAGAAGCGCCCGTGGGTGGACGGCACCTGGAAGATTCACGAGATGGACATTGGTTCCGAGTGAGTCGTGCGCGGCCGGTTTGTACCATAGAGACCGTAGAAAGGGGGATCCCCTTCCGGTCAGATCTGTAACCATATCTGTACAGCACCCATGTTGTAACATTATACCCACCTCCTGAATAGAAGCAACTGTATGAGGTCTTTTTGGTCTGTCCTTTCTTCTAGTCTAGACACCTACCGACGCGTTCAGATACGATACGTCTTCCTGCCACCTCTCAATGGCTTGGAGACCACTAGACAACGCAAGACGAAGGAAACTATCTTGAGCCAGGGTAGCCTGTACAGTTTACAGAACTGGTACGGGATAACCGGCTCAAGAAAAAGGCTCGTGCTATCAGACCCGGCATCCTCAGCTTTGGATCGTCGGACTAAGGCGCAGAGTACATGCGACGTTGTTGGTGTTGCGTGAAGCCTGTGGGGAACTTCGTTGGTATGCGGCGGGAGACAGAGAGACGGAGAGCCAATCAAGTGCGGCCAATTACACGCCGGCAAATCCAAGTAGAATGACTAAACGGGAGATGCTCGGGATGGACTACGGAATGTAATATGGACAAAAGGAGAGAAGAATGGGATGGGATGCAATTGGCTCACAATAGAGAGAATGCCCCGCATACGTCACCCAAGGCACAGCGCCACTTTTGTATTGTTTTTTTCCTCGAGATTCTGGGCTTATGTGGGAGTTTGAATTTCGACTTCGGTACTGCGGCTCGTCAAGAGGCTTGGGGACGCCGGGGGGGGGGGCATCCCGAGTGGATGTTTAACGGGAGGCAGCCCAGAGACAACTTGACTTGGAGGGGTGTTCTATGCAGTAGGCGGGAGAGCAGTGCCGTGACTATGCGCTGGTGAGATTTACGATGTGGTGTGTGGGAGAGGCACATGCTTCTGGGCCTAGAGCTGTGCCGGCTGGACGGCAGTCTTTCTTTCCCATGATTTCGTCCAAAGTGAGCGGCCGTTTGGGGGAGAACGGTGCGTGACAGACAGAGTGCCATCGACAGTCAGCGATTTGTGACAGAAGCTAAACCGGCTGCCCGTACATGTGCTGCTTTGGACGAGTGGCATGGGGAAAAGAATCAGGCTAATTCTGGCAACTGTCCGAGTGGAACACTGCGTTGAGGGAATTTCTTTCCCTTCAGAACTAAGGTAGGGACACAGGTTCGCAAGCGAGGCACAGGCATAGACGGCGGTCTGGACGGGACAGATCTCGTTACTTTTGCCAACACGGGCGAGGTGTCCCGTTTGTCGAGCAGCTGCCAACTTGGTGCTATCGTCCTCTTGGTCGTGGAGATGCGGCGTTTGAAACGGACAGTTAGGGTTGATTGTCTCCATCACACCCACAACTACGACAACCAACGCCGAGTCTACGGGAAACTTGGAAGAACACCGGGTACTAGCAGACTAGGCCGTCAAGTTGACAGCAGGCGTCAAAAGGCTAAAGCTAGTGAAAGCTGGGGCAAGGGAAATGGAAATGGAACCGGAGGGGCGGGCGGGCGCGAGGATGACAGCGAGACTACGGAGTACTGATGTCGAGGGCTCCAAACTGGGTGCTTCTCGAACTGGGAAAACGCGTAAAGTTGCGGTCTGGGAATTTGACCGATGGGTCAGCGTGATCGTGATGGGCACGCGAGGTAGTTGGTGGCTAGACGCAAATTTGGTAGTTGCAACACGGTCCTGCATGAGATTGACAGAGGGAAGAAGATCAGAGACGGTCAAAACAGGCACTGGGGCCATTTGGCACATGGGATATGGAATTGGAACACGGGGGAGAGAGTAGCTGGTTGGTGGTGGTAGTGGGCTGCGGTGAATCGTGATGCATGGCAGATGGAGCTGCAAGCAAGCAAAGACGGCAGCAGCAGCAGCAGCAGCAGCAGCAACAGCAGCAACGAATTCGTAATGGTGGAGGAATTCCCAGCCATAGCCAGCCCTCCAAGTTGAGGCCTTCCACATCCACACCTGCTGGGATCTGTGCTTCGTAGACTCTGGGAGGGTTTTCCCGATGGAAGCACTGCAGAGCGATGGCCCTGGGACTGCTGGGAGAGGAACATCCACTGCGGTGCCTCGCTCTGCATGTTCCGGTGTCTGAGCTGCAGGGGTGACACCGCGACGGAGGGTGATGTACTCCATACATGACCTCACGCTGAAGAATGGGCCAACAAGAGGTATCCAGACTCTGGGCTGGATACTAGACTCTGGACCTTTGGTGGGATCAATGGGGACGGCTCCCCTGAACAGTTGGACCGGGTACAATTTGGAACCTGCTGTGCTCGAGACTTTACCTTTCGGACCGTTGTTTGTTGGGCTTCAGGCTTCAACTTGTTTGAATTGGACGGATATTGAAACTGGGTACGATGGGTACTTGGCGGGCGAGCATCATTATGGAGACGGCTTGAACCTTGCCGTCAAGTACCTTGCCTTACATCGGCACAAGAACACCAGACGACGTACTTCGTACGCAGCAGCATCCGGGCAGGGAAAATTTTGAAAAATTTGTGGGCAGGTTGTGCTGTTGACAGTCGTGGGCTGTGGGTGGCCAACCTCGCATCCCGGCTCCACTAATAAGGTACCAAAAAGAACCTGAGGAAGACAGACGAAACCCTCCTCCAGGCTCCGGGGCCTCCACGGCCGTCGCAATAAAAAACAGTCCCCCCCCCGCCACACACTTGCCTCCCGGAACACCAACCCAAAGGTTCATCGTCAACCCGCACCACGCAACAGCTCCCGCTATTCGCACCATTGCAATTGTTATCCAGATACAGCTGCCTGGACATTTCGGTTTCGACCCTTCCGTCCGGTTTCTTTGTCTACTTGGTGAGTCAAGTCCCGACTGTTTTAAACGGATCCCGCGCGGCGGCGCATCTTCCCGAGCAATCACATGGCATCGTCATCGCCAGCTTTTTTTGCACCGCCAGCTTTGGGAAAAACCTACCTACACGCAAAACCACCACACAAAATAAAATCGCTCTCACAACAAACCGCATCTCACTCCCCCTTTCAGCACCACAACCACAACCACCGCAACCGCATAAACCGCGCATACAAGGAATCCCTTTGCTAACCAAGTGCATCGTCTGTCCAGATCTATAAGATCAACCCCCCTTCACCGCCAGACTTAGCCTTTGGTCAACTCAAAGGCACCACAGCCCAACACGGCTTCTCTGGCCGTGAGCTTCGTCAGTGACCAAGATTTCAGCGTACGAAAGACTCGACACATTGTCAACGCCATCCCCCCTCCACCGCCTGCAGTCATCTAAGCAGAAGCTCGAGTTCTTCCTTCTCGACGGTTTGCTTCACCAGACGCCCCCGTCCAACCCCACCCCCAACCAGCTGCCGCATAAGACGGGCTCTGCAGCTCTTCCTCTCGCCGAGGGGGAGTCGAGAAGACCTCGTCAGATCACTGAGGGATCTGTCTGCTACCGCTTTCGACCACCCTAGAACTCTCGTGTTGTTCTAGCTTTTCATCTACCAAGGGGCAGCATAGACAACCCACGCGTCGAAAACAGATCGACCACACCACCTATTCACCTTATCACCAACCACCCCGTCAACCGCTTGGATATGGTTATGGCAACAGCCGCGATCGAGCACTTTGCACCAGCTACTATCAATTATGCTAGTACCTACCACCAACCGATCCTCAAAACATCGCACTTTGCCGATCACCCCGTCAAACATGGAGTGATCAACCCCAAGCAGCTGATTGGCGATGCTCTCCGCCAGCGTGTCGAGAGCATCGACCATGAGATTTGTGAACCAGGCGACGAAGACACCTTCTTCGTCGGTGATCTCGGCGAGGTCTACCGCCAGCACATGCGCTGGAAGCTCAACCTGCCCCGCGTCAAGCCCTTTTATGGTGAGCCCCCCCTGATCCCCCCGAGACGTTCCTCACTAACCCACGCAGCCGTCAAGTGCAACCCCGACCCCAAGGTCCTGCAGCTCCTCGCTGCCCTCGGCACCGGCTTCGACTGCGCCTCCAAGACGGAGATTGACCAGGTCCTCAGCATGGGCACCGCCCCGGAGCGCATCATCTACGCCCAGCCCTGCAAGACCAACTCGTACGTCCGCCACGTCAAGGCCATGGGCGTCAAGCAAATGACCTTTGACAACGCCGACGAGCTGCGCAAGATCGCCAAGCTCTTCCCCGAGGCCGAGCTGTACCTCCGCATCATGACCGACGACGAGTCGAGCCTGTGCCGCCTGAGCATGAAGTTCGGCGCCGCCAAGGAGGCCACCAACGAGCTCCTCGGCGTCGCAAAGGACCTCGGCCTCAACGTCGTCGGCGTCAGCTTCCACGTCGGCTCCGGCGCCTCCGACCCCATGGCCTTTTACAAGGCCGTCTACGACGCCTACGAGGTCTTTGAGCAAGGACGCGCCTACGGCTTCGAGATGAAGACGCTCGATATCGGCGGCGGCTTCTGCGGCGACACGTTCGAAGACATGGCCGCCGTCCTCCGCGGCGCCCTCGACGAGTACTTCCCCGCCAGCAGCAACGTCAACATCATCGCCGAGCCGGGCCGCTACTACGTCTCGGCCGCCTTCACCATCGCCTGCAACATCATTGCCCGGCGCACCGTCGACGACCCGTCCCTCGGCGAGAAGCGCTACATGGTCTACGTCAACGACGGCCTCTACGGCAACTTCTCCAGCATCATGTTCGACCACCAGCACCCCGTCGCCAAGGTCCTCCGCGCCGGCCCCGTCACAATGTACGACACCAGTGCCGCCAACGCCTGCCCGGACGGCGAGGGCACCCGCTACTCCGTCTGGGGCCCCACCTGCGACGGCATCGACCGCATCACCGAGACCATCTCGTTTGAGCACGAGCTCGACGTCGGCGACTGGCTCTACTTTGAGGACATGGGCGCCTACACAAAGTGCTCCGCCACAAAGTTCAACGGCTTCCCCGACTCGCACGACGTCTTGTACGTCTGCAGCGAGCCCGGCGCCAAGGCCCTGCTCAACATGTAGTTTGGTCATTGTTCAGAGAGTTGGTTCGTCAACATCGTTTGGAATTTGAGACTAGGAAATGGGAAAAAAGAGAGAAAAGGGAAACAAAAAAAATCATAGACTTGGAGAAACCACAAAAAGAAACTCCGGCCCAACAGCACGCATTGTAGAAATGTAGTCCATTCACTTCGCCTGTCAGCTTCGATAGAAAATATGCTTGGGAATAATACAGTTTTTTTTGATCACGGGCCAAAATCGTTGCCAGCTAACTTGTCTATGTGCCATGTGTCTCGCTCGTCCATACGTCTCACTCGTCAACGTATCACCGAAACCAAACGTCGTGACCGGCAACACAATCCGAAAAGCCCCTGACTCGTCCAGCCGCTCCACGAGACAGCAGCCAGCACTCATGCAACCCCCAACGTCAGGACGAGACTCACCGCATGCAAGGTACGGAAACACACACCTCGCCGCACATTGTACTCGCAGCCCTAGCCGCAGGCCGCAGCCAGTGATCTGAGTCTAACTATGCAAGGCGAGATGGGGGGTTAGATAGACTTGCGGCCCCCAAAAGTCTTGGCCACACGTCAGTCTCCAACATCAACAGTCAACGTCAACAATCTACACCATCAACGACACTCGCGCATGCGAAATCTTGACATCTTTTTCTCTCATTACCGCTTTCAACTGGTTCGAAGCCCGTCGCCCGTCGCCAGTCGCCCGTCACCGGTTCACTCCCTCTTCCGCCTCCCCCTATCTACTCGGTGGCCAGCACACGCTACGCTTTTGCAACAAGGCTCCATGAATGCCTACGTCGTATCGTAGTGGGTGCAAACCTCAAAAAGCTTCTCTTGCTCTCTCTCTGTCTAAGCTGCGCCATTAAATGCCAAAATAAAAAAAAAAGTCGTGGGACGCTTCAAGGGTGTGTTTTTTGTTTTGCATCATGCGATCCATCCGCTCCTTTCGTGATTCCCCTTTTTTCCGGCCTCCTGGCCAATTCGTTACGTTGAAAATGTCCTCCAAGGCCATCCCACCATTCATGAACCTTGTGCTTCATCCGACTTCGTCTTGACTTCATGCTGATCCCGTCATCTAATTAACCCTCCTTGGCCGAGACTAGTCGTCTGTACGTCGTGTGGTCCGGTCACACATATCTCTCCCGGAAACGCCAATGGCGTCAAAGTCGAAAGACTCGAGCTGCTCACGCGGCCGCTTCAGGACGGATGATGCTCCGCGCCGTGGCTTCGTCATAGCCAATGACATTCGTCAGGTATGCCATCCTAGACCTAGTCAGTATGAATTCCATCCTCCCAAATCCAACGTCACTCACTTGTCATGGTCGACCTCGGTCCATTTGAGGTCCTCGAATCTCTGCTGGCAGTCCATCCACGCCATCGCCCGCGCCTTGGGCTGGATCTTCTTGACGGTGAACTTGAATCTGCCGGTGACGGGTCGGTGATCAGAGACGCGGACTTCGTGTCGCTTGTAGTCCACCTGCTTGATTCTGCCACCGCCGCGGTAGAGCAGCCGATCGCACCACGCCGGGGAACGCTTCTTCTCGCTCGTGTCGTAGTTATCCGTTCCGACGTCGTACTTGTACGTCGGGGCAAATGTGATGGGCATCTCTTCAAACGCGCGGAGCTTAAAGGCAGGGTTGCGCCGCCTAGCCACGAGAAGCTGGTCTCGCTCGAGAAGCTTGGCGAGATTATTCTGCTTCACTGCGATGACGACCGTGTCGCGCGACATGGTGTCGATGCGGTAGTTGAGATCGCCGTTGAGTAGGCACAGCTCGTGGTCCAAGATCATAGTGCCGTCTCCGCCGCCGACATAGCTGTCGAGGCGAGCGCTGGGATCTCGCTCGGGCGGCAGGATTTGCGCCTCGAGAATGGCGGCGATGTCGTTGTGGCGACTGTTGGCCTGCGACTGACCCGCTGCCAAGTGACAGTTGATGAAGCACATGGACGAGTCGTCCACCATGAACCGCACGACGATGGCGCCCTTGTTGCCGTGAAGACCTCCCATGCCTCGCTTAACTTCCGCCGCGCTGAGGTTCTGGATCCGATCTCTAAGCGTCGACTTGACAAAGATGCAAGTGAAGAGCCCAACCAGCGTGGCAGTGTGGAGCAGGTGATACAGACAGTCCGGGGGCATGTAGTCGTCGAGGCTCTTGAGGAGAAAGTCTCTCCAGTCGCGATACTGATGGCTCATGCGCTCCTGGTCCGAGCCCTCCTTCTTCTTCACCTTGAGGAAGCGTTCTTCTGCGGTTAGCTTGGTTTTCGAATTGAGAACAGAGGGACCTACTGGCTGTTGCGGTTTTGTCCTCCAGGTCTACGAGCTCCTGGAACCCAAAGATTAAAATGTCGGGCGAACTGTTGGACGTGAGCAGGCTCTTGATGAACTCGGCATCTTCTTGCGCGTATCGCAGACTGTGGGGTGTTGAAGCACCCGCGTTCCACGTCATGCACAGCACCTTGAGATCTTGGAACTCGCAGTACTGCGTGTCCATGGCCTTCATCTCCGCCTCGTGCCAGTCGTCCTGCAGCAGGCCGTCCCAAACGCGGAGCATGTTGTCGGCACCGAGAGAGATGACCTGGTGGCGATCCAGCCTGTAACAACTCGATGCATCCGAGACGAGCTTTACGACGGGGTTCTTCTCGTGCGCCTGCCAGTCCTTCTTCTGTGCCCAGGGCGTGGGCTCCATGTCATAGACACCAATCTTGCCCGTGTTGAAACCTGCCCAGAGGTGATCGCCCACGCCCGCGAGAGTGTTGATCTTCCACGAACTCAAGTTGACGAGGCCCAGACACGAAAAGTCTTGCGTGTTGTAAATGGATACCTTGCCGTCAGCGTGGCCAAAGAATACCTTGTTTGGCTGTGACCGCACTTGCGTTCCCGACGTCACCTCGCCCGCCGTGTCCTGAGCCAGGGCGCGGACCAACACTTGGAATTGGGTTTGCCCGTCCGACGATGGCGCAAAGACGCGGATCTCTTTGCCTGTCGCGTGCCACAGCTCGTCTCCGACAACCATGGAGAATGAATGGCCCTTGGGTAGGCGGAACGCTTGGTGTGCGTTGTTGGTCAGATTCGGTGTTCCAGTCTCTTCATCTGCAGCCCAGACGAGCAAGCCGCCATTCTCATCCAACGACCACATCTCGTTAAAGTGGCGGTAAATCTTGACAACCTCGTGCCGGCCGTGAGCCCCTGGCTTGTTCGCGACCACGCTTTGCGTCGCAATGTCGGCTTCCATCAGCTCACCAAAGTTGTTTCCAATCCATATTCTCTTTCCTTCCTCGTCCACATTCAAGCCGGGCTTGAAAGCCACCGTCGTGGCCTTGATACCTTCGCCGTGAGCAAAACTCATCAGCAACTCGCCGTCTCGGAGGTTCCACACTCGTGTCAGGTGGCCAGTCGTGCAGATGAGATCGCCGCACACGTCGAACGTTCTCGGATCGTACTTGGTCTGGATTTCGTGCATGCCGTGTTTGATGTAGGGCGGTCGTCGATTGACGTTTGCGGGATCCGGGAAGTTTGGTATGTTGCCGTTGATCTCGACCTTTGACGTATTGCTGGAGGGAATCAGAGAGACAGTCGGCTCGGGTGGTGGTGGGGGTTGCGCCGGCTGGACGTGGACGGGCTGAACATGCTGAACGTGCTGCACTGGCTGAGGTGGTTGAGGAGGGGGCGGGCGGGGTGACGTCCGGTCCGTGACTGTATTCGCACGCCCCGGTAGCCGTGATGGCGGCGGAAGATGTGTTGTTGTCGGGGTCGAGACGATTCGCTTAGGAGGGGGCTGGAAGTCGACCGAATGACTGACGGAGTGGCTGGCAACGTGGGTGTTGATGCCGCCTGCCCTTGGAGGCCGCGGAGGCGGTTTCATCGTGACGGGCGGCCGCGGCGGAGGCTCCGCAACAGTCTGCGGTCTCGCGGGAAGAGCGGGTACACTAGGCCGGTCACCCGTAATCTGCGGAGTGATCTGACCCCTGATGAACCCATTCGTCTCCTGCTCCCGCTGGTTCCTCTTGGTCATGATGGAATGGTGAACGGGGGGCGGCGCGAACCCGACATCTATCGGTCTGCCTCTCTGGGGCGGCGGCGGTTCCGTCAGCGTTGCGAGCGCCTTTGGCCTGGTGGGGAGAGTTGGAGGGGCCGGCTCGTGGATACTGTCGGGGCTTCCAGGCGGGCTGCTGAAGGGAGACGTCTCTTCCCTGAGTTTGCCCCTGATTTCAGCAGCTCCGATTTGGTGATCTGCGTAGTAGGGGGCCTTTGGCTGGTCTCGCATCGACGGCTTTTCGGCACGGTTGATTGGCGGGGGCACGGCGGGCTTGTTGTCCCTCCGAATCTCGCCAGATCGTCTCGGCGGCGGTGGTGAGGGCGGCTGTGAAGCAGACAACCTCGGTGAACGTCGCGGATCGAGCGAAGGGGTGTGTGGGCGACTTGGGATCTTGAAGGCTCGCGAGGTGGTTGGCGTGGTGGGGGTGGACGAGCCGGAGTCGGCGGCGTTTAAGAAGGCCGGTGCCTCGGCGATGGAGAACCTCGAGATGGAGTTCTTTGGCGGTGACTGAGGCGGTTCTATCAGGACCGAAGGAGCCTTGACGGGCTCCGGTTTCAAGGTGGGAGGGACACCGAGGGAGCGGCCGGGTGAGCGAGGGACGGGCTCATGAAGAGGAGGCGGGAGTGACGGTGCCGAGATGCTCGCGCGCTCGCGGGGTCTTGGGGGAACTGGGAGGCTCTGAAGGCTTTCGGAGGAGGCTTTCGCATCTCGAAGGAACTCTGGCTTCGGGGCCGGAGAGATGGTTCGGGGCGGGGAGGGACCAGGCGCGGCGGCAGATTCGCCGTTCTTGTTCATGTTCTCGAACTTGGCCCTCAGCGACGAGACGGGTTTCTGCGTATGGTCAGCGTTGTAAAAAGACAAAAGACAGGGCGTCGTACAAGTGATGAGCCATCAGGCCCATTCTGAGCGGGAGGAGCCATGGTTGTAGCAGAAACGACAGCGGGAGCCCAGGGTGTCGATACCCATTACACCCACGGCTGCAGGTGTATCGTCATGAGCCCTCCAACGGCGTGTGGTCTGTCGCCGGCTTAGCCAAGCAGGGTCGGTTGCTGGTCGTGGATTGACGAGGTCGTCGAGTGTCGTCGCAAGGATGCGTAAGCGGGCGTGGGAACGAGAGTTTGTTGCGCGCGTGTAGTCGGAGAGATTCTGACAAGTGGGATGGACGGCCGTGCAAGAGGGCTGAGGAGCATAATGATGCTGGGCGGACGTTTCGAAGCTAGCGAGATGCGAAGGGGAGCATGGCCAGGTTGCCGTCACGATGGGCGCGTGGGAGGTGAGAGGGAAAGCAAGCTTCGGGTGTTTTTCTGGAGCAGTGGCAGTAGGCAAGGTGCGGGAGGTTGTGATTGACGACGAAGTGGCATTGCAATGGCCCCTTGGAGCAATAAGATTCCCTCCGTAAGGTACTTGGGACTGCGTAGCCGTTTTGCTGGGACGGCAGTGTGTGGATGGTGTACCTGATTCGCCGGTACCTGGGTTGGCGCACCAGTCTGGGGGATGGAGGGAAGTACCGCTCTCCGAGACGAGGCAGGGCAGGCGGGCAGGTGGGTAGGCACGGCAGGGAAGGGGAGGGGAGGGAAAAGGGAAACGTATGCTAGGCACGTAGGCCGCAGTAGTGCTTTGCGGCGCCGTGCACACAACAGCGTATGTACTTCAAAGTAAGGTAGAGAGGGTGGGTGGTAACCGACACTGACAGACACACAGAAGACAGAGAGGGGAACGGTACGTGGTGGGATGTACGTAAGGTTTGAGGGGACTCGCCATCCAAACACTGCCGTCAATTACGACTTGCGCTGCGACGTGCCGTCGTGCCTGTCCCGCCGCAGCATTATGGCCCGTCTGGGTTTAGCAGTCCCCGTAATGACATATGACCCTGCCAAGCAAGCGTCTCCATCTCTGTCAGCCTCACCAGTTGGGCCCAGGGTTGAGAGCCCAGTTGCGGGACTGGGCGAGCTCGATACGGAGCACTTTGTCGAGAATTCGAGATGCGGATTACGGAGGCCCTCAGCCACAAGGTACTTGGGGGCATGTACCTCGCGGCTGGGGAGACGATGAGACCAGGGCCGCCGCCGTTGGCCTTGCCGCCTTGGTTCCTGAGGAACTTCAAGGTTGGACACTAGTCGTTCCGTAATTAGGCGAGTTCACAGGCTGAAGGCACCCCCTGTAAACTACGCAGTACGTCCCTCGCAGGCGTGGCAGGCACGCACAGCACAGCGATCGTTGAGTCCGGCGCACCTGTCCCGTGCCTGGGGTCTGGGACTACGTACCTGCTTACCTCAGCTTGAAGCCGCAGCTGGCACCTTGGGTCGAAGCATCGCTGCCGTCCTCAACCCTGGATTCCCGGCTGTGGTACAGAGCTGTTCCAGCCACCATCAGATACACGGTACGACTTTGGTCTCTCTGGGCTCTCTGGTCCTTCTGGTTTCTACTCACTGAATTCCCAGCCTGACTACAACATACCTTAAGTGCAACCCAAGACATTCTGGCGAGTGCCTCTACTGTCCGTGGCCAGTGACTGGTGTGGCTAACCTCATTCGTCTTTCGGGGTCCACAGCTCGCGTGCACGGTGCAAAAGGCCAAGCCATCGGGGATTCTCGAGCTCCATCATCAGACCATCCCACTTTCTACAGTGCGTCCTCGTTGCTCAGTGGCAGCTTGCGCTCCGATCGACCGGGTTCCCAATCGTCCTTTGAGCGAGCCGACAGGGCTACATTTTTTCTTTCTTTCTTTGGTTGTTCAGACCAGACAACACAGCTCTCTCCATTGCAACAAAACCGATCTGTCCAAATCCTCAAACTCTCACGTCCCACCGCAAACATGAACACCGTAAGTTCCTCCCAGGCCGTCGCACATGGTTTCAAGTTCTTGGCTGACATCAAGCCTAATCCTAGGTCAAATCATTCTGGTAGGCTTGACTCGTCCTTCGTCGCAAACCGCTCTCGTCGATCAACAACACTGACACCTTTCGTCTCGCAGGCTCGGATGGGGCTCCCTCTGCGCAGGTATGTCCTCTCCTACCTTACGTACTTTCTCAAGCACAGCTAACCTGTCGCAGCCGGCGGAGCTGCCTACTACTTTGCCAAGCAGAGCATCAACGCCGATCGTGCCGCCCGCTTCGAGGAGCAGCGCCAGAAGAAGGCGATGGTCCAGTCTCTTGAGTACGGCGACAACGTCCCCTCCCAGCCCGGCTCCGCGTCCGCCATGGCCGGGGCTGCGCGCACCGATACCGCCGGCTCCCCTAGCCAGGAGTCCAGCTCCGATCCCGCCCCGACCCGCCACGCCCCGGCGACCGAAGCGCAGAGAGTGACGGAGAAGAGCAAATACGAAAGTAGTACGCCGTTCAAGAGTCCAAAGGGAGATCGATTCTCGTAGTCACTGGACCAAGGCGGTGGATGGACCCAGAGCTCGTGTAGTATAATTGTTTGCTCGGCCGGTTCTGGCTGTACATTGTATCATTGAGGACGACACGAAGAAACGATGACCAATTTCTTGCGCCTAACTTCCTGCGCCGTACTTCTTGCGTCTGTCGGGCTTTGCGTTGGTGACTTGAAAAGCAGTACCTGATTTGGGAGCTTGTCAATGATTCATTACAACTCGAGCATGCTTCGTCGCCGTTGGTGAATCCACGCAATGCACCACTCTCGACATCAGTGGCTCTATCAATCAACGAGTCCTAACCATTAGCCTACGATTGGTCGTTCTGTGTCGGCAAAGCATGTCAATTGCCCCAATGCCAACACCTCAATCTTTGTCGACTTCAAGCACGAGGGCCGATCGGCGCAAACCGCTAAGACACAGGCCACTGTTCGCACTGGGCAGATGGGTCCTTCCGGAAGATGCCGCAGAAACCCCCAATTCTGACCTCCAGCCTCACTCCGAGCTAAGCCACTTTGGCCTAAGCACCCAGCTGTCGCGGCCGTTGCAGCTTGTGGCGGCACGTCCTTTTGCTCCAGCTCTAGCTCGACCTCGACATCCCACTTCAACCTCACCTCTTTGCCCAATTCTGTCACTTTCCGCCCTGCTCTCCTGGATCCCGACCAGCAGGCATGCGACCGGGTCACAATGGCGAACCCTGAGCTAGCGATAGCCAAGGCCTCCTTCAGCGCCATCCTCTTCCGCAAAGAGCCCGTCTCGCTCACCAGGCCCGAGATCGAGAGCTTCCATACCCTTCTCCACGACGCGATACACCAGTGCTCGCCGGCCAACGTTCAGGTTTGACGCCCTCCAGCGGCCTCTACTATTGCCGCTGTTCTCTCTCCATCTCTACACATCTCTGTGTGCGCTCCTCTGTGGTTGCAAGGTCGACTAAACTCCCGCCGCCTCTAGAAATGCAAGCGCTGGATCCTCAAGAACCTGGTCCCCTCGCCGGCGCGCGTCAGCGCCGTCGGCAAATACCTGGCCGCCCTCTCCAACTCCTTTCCCGATGACGGCAAGACGAAGCCTTCGACGCGGAGGAAGCGTCTGCACATTCTCTACCTCATCAACGATGTTCTCTACCACGTCGCCGTGCGAGATCGGGATGCGCGATTCGCGACCGCCCTAGAGGCCAGCCTGACGCCCCTATTCCACGGCGCCGCCAAGTTCCCAAACTGCCCCAAACAGGCCAAGAAGCTCGAGGATCTGCTGGCACTATGGGAAAAGCAAAAGTACTTTTCAGCGACCGTCATCGACGACCTCCGCGAGACCGTCAAAGAAACCCCCAACGGCGGCAAGGCGACAAAGGGAGAACAAGGCCAGACGGGGTCGAATCTCGGCTCGAGGCCCGCCAAAGATGCGCCCTACATGATCCCCTCGATCCACGGCGACCCGAACACGCCCTGGTTCGACCTCCCGGCCGCGAATTGGCTGCCGCACCTCACGCCCAACTCGACAAAGGCCATGAACCCAGACATGATCAAGCCGCTGCAGCTCGCCCCAGGACCCGCGGACAAGGCCCTCGCCAAGGCGGTCAAGGACTTGCTCGCCGACGTCGAAAGGCTCTACAAACCCGGCGCGGCCCCGCGAGACGACCACCAGCAGCAGCACACCGGCCTCAGCGAGATGGGTGAGCGGGTCGTTCTCGACGAGATCACGGGCGAGGTTGTCGACGGGGAGACGTACTACGGGTGGTCCCGCAGGTTCTGCGAGAAGATGAAGCAGCGGAGGAAGAAGACGAAAGGGGGAGCAACCGATCGCGGCCGTGGGCGATCCGACTCCAGGAGCCATTCTCGGAGCTCCTCCCGTAGCAGGTCCAGCAGGAGCGCCTCTCCGCCGGCCTTTAAACGACGCAGAGTGTCGCCGGACTCGCGGACGCCCAGCCGCAGTCGCAGTCGGAGCCGGGATCGTCGGCGCAGCCCTGGACGTGGCAACCGTTACGACTCGAGAGACTACAGCAGGTCGAGGTCGAGGTCAAGATCTAGGTCGAGATCGCGTACTCGGTACAGATCAAGATCAACGTCGCGCGATCGTGGCCCAGCAAGAGACCGAGACAGAGATAGGGGCCGCGGCAATGCCAGCAGGTCACCACTACCACCACCCGACCGCAATCGGCACCACAACCCCCCAGACTTTGGGATGGGAAGCCACACCACCGGCTGGGGACAGCAGCAGCAGCCGCCTCCGCCGCC
>JFBX01000454.1:343955-367324 GCA_001563135.1 Colletotrichum simmondsii | reverse complement strand
CGAGAGGGAGGGCGGGAGGGCGCGCGGCCAGGGCCGTTGTTCGGTTGCGGCTCCTCACTGGGTGCCCGCTGCTGGTAGGTGACAGGAGGCGGCCGGCGCTCACGAGATGGCGATCGCGGACCAGGAGTGCGCTCGCGAGTAGGTGCGGTCCTAGACGCAGGTGGGCCAACCATCGGAACCGATGCGGAGCCAGGCATTTGGCCAGGATTGATGGGGACACTTGACGGGCTCTTCTGAGCCTCCATCAGCCGTCGCCTAGCTTGTCTGAATGCCTGGAGTCCAGCGTGCATGGAGTCGTCCTCCTTGTCCTTCTCCGGCTCGTGCGTAGGAAGGACTGGCGCTGTCTCAGCTCTGGGGAACGCTGGCTTCTCGCGCTCTTCCTGGACAGGCGATTGGGGTTCCTTCTCCTCGAAGCTTGACTTGTTTGGACTAGGAGTACTGCTGATGGTGGAAGTCGCAAGGCCGAGCATCTTGATGGCCTTTGAGTGCTGGCTATCGACGCGGTTCTCGCGGTTGCGATCAATCAAGGAACCACGGCTCGTCTTCTGTCGCAAGATGCCCAATGGGTTCGGACGGGGCAGCGATGGCTCTCTTGTACGATCGACGGGGTGGGGTGAGAGGGACCTGCTGTCGCGGTCTGACTCCACATAGGAAGTCAGTCTCTCGCGAACCCGGCGCGCGCGGTCAGCGAGTTGGTTGGCAAACTCATCGTGTTCCTTCTCCATCTCGGTGCTTGACCCTGTGTTGCGCTCTGAGGTTGGCTGGTTCTCTGATGGGAGGGTTTGACGAGGCTGCGAAGTAGGCTCAGGAACTGCCGATTCTTTCTGATCGTTGGACGTCTGCTCCTTCTCGTTGAACGTCGGGTTTGCCCAGTCTGGGGACTGCACTTCCCAGGGGTTGGCCATCACTCCCATATCCGCCATAGACTTGGGATCATATGGGTCGAGAGGGAACCTAGAAGCAAAGTTGGACGTCTGCGGCGCTGAGCCATAAATGGATGAAGTAGCACTGTCGGTTCGCAGGTGCTGGCGGACCATTCCGCTGAGCCCAGCGGACGAGGGCAACGTCGGAGAGTCTTGGGGCGAGCTCGTCGTCTCAGCGGATATGGCAGTGAAAGGTTGATCGGACACAGGAGATGGCTCCACCGACGCGCCGGTGCTCAATGAGAGTGGTGTTGGCATGGCAAAGTCCCTGAGTGCGGGATGGTCGCGATCAGCAGGGCGTCTTGTAGCGCCATGGAACGCAGCAGCTGGGTTCGTGGCGTCATCTTGGGGAGAAAGTGAATCGTCGTAAAAGCTCAGCCCAGCTTCCTCTTCCTTTACTGTCGGCTCGGTACGAATTATCGGTTCGGGCTTCTCAGCCGGCAGCCTCTGAGCCGACGAGGATGAACGGGATCGGCCGGTAGTTTGTGATGCATTAGACTCTGCGCGGAACCTATTGGTCGGCGTCTCTCGGCCTTGTTGGAGTTGGAGCTGCCTTTGAGCATATCTAGACTCGTCGTAGGAGTGAAGAGGCTTTTGGAACAGCCCCATGGCAGTGGCCTTGCCCCGGTCACTGGGGAGAACAGAGCTCTCCTCTCCTTCGCTGATGGGCGGGCTCAAAGGAGGTGCACCTCCAAAGGAAGACTTGGGTTCAGAGTTTGTGGGCACGTTGATGCCCAAATCCATGGGGACAATTGGCGATCCCATGGTCGGAGGACTTGCGGATCGCAGGTTTGGAGCGCTTCCCTTGGCCAAGATCCTTCTCTCGTTGCCAAAACGATCGCTGAAGAGGCTGCTTGTGGGTGAAGGTCCGTTTTGGAGGTCGGGGGTCCTGCTGCCTAGTGTTCGCTGCCGAGAAAGGGTGTCCATTCGCGATAGAGCCGAAGATTGTTGCTCCTGGAGATCATGGTTGAGTCCTGTCTCGTAAAGACGTCGTGCTCGGGTCACGCTCCGGTCTAGATTGGGCGTGCCCGATGCCGAACTTGGTGCCGTCGGGTTCGACTGCCAATCCTTTGCTGCCGACGTTGGTTGGGACATGACAGAAGTGGCGGCCGTGGAATTGCGACCTAGTGATGGTGTCGATGATGTAGTTGAGTTGGTTTCTCTCTTGCGGTCGTAGCCCAGGGGTGGGGGTGATTCCGCGCGAGGGAGATCGATGCTCGAGGGCTTCTGGTCCTGTTCGTCGTTAAATGGTTGTTTAGACTTCTCCGTCTGCCTCCATTTCTGGAAGGCTGACTTTGCAACATCGTCATCATAGAGAACGCGTCCACTCATGCCGCCGCCGTCGAGGTTCTTGGTGGAAACAGCACCAGAACCAAGCTTGTAAACCTTTTGGCGTCCACCAAACAGGTTGTTGCCTTCTCCCGGCTTGGCCCGGTCCATGACACTTCCCGAGATGGAGTTACCATCAGCAGAGTGGTAAGAATCCATCCGGTTAAATGGCACCTCTTTTCTGATTGACTCGACCTCGGCGATGTCTGAGAGTCCGTTTGGACCAGGCCCAAAGCCAAAGTCCAACATCCTTGACTGGCGCTTCGGGAATAGAACGCTGTCGTCGCTGGCCTTGCCAATTTTTGTGTTCGGGTCGTCTTGTTCTCTCAGCATGGAGAACCGTGCAGATAGCCCAGTCATAAGAAGACTTGTGCGGAAGTCATCGCTGTGGGGCAAGGCATTCTCGAGATCCAGTTCCTTCTTTGGCTCTTCTTCTTGTGATTTCTTTCCCTTGCCAAATAAACGGAATGGTGCGGGAGACTCTGATTCGTGGGAAGCCCGAGGGGTAGAAGAGGCGGCATCATCTTTCGCCCTCTTCTTGGTGCGAAATCTGTTCATTGTGAATTATCGTGTTCTGCCTCGTCGGCAGAGGAGCTGTGTGCGTAGGGTCGACAAGCAGTCCCTATTTTCCTTCTCAAAGCGATTTATCAAGCTTCAGCGTCGGTGCTCTTCATTAAGCGGTGTCCATTAATGGTGGTTGGGATGGTAGATCGAGAAGTTGGGACGAAGAGCGAAAGTTTGTTTGAAACGGGCAGTGTTCGCTCGGGACGATTGGCCAAGAGTGCGTCTGAAGTCGAGATGCGGGATGGCTAGACACAAATAGCAAAATCGTCAGCAAAGATTTGACAGGAACCCTTGGACACACGACCACGTTCCGGTCTCAGCTCTAGACGGCTTCTTCAGCCTTTGGGGGCGGCCAAGCAGCAATTGAGTTCAGTACGCGTCGGAGACGCTTATAGCTGTGCTTGAGCCTCGTCGCAGCTGGGACCTTGGGATGAAAGCGTCTGCTGGGGGTTCTGGGGGAAAATGCAACAAATATCAAAGACGAGTGCGGGTACGTGGGCGGCGGGACATGGGAAACATGGAGAGAGCAGATATGTCAAGCAAGAAACGTACCTGGATCAGAAATGTCGCTGTGTCGGGAGTGTTTCAGCAAGATGGAGTTTGTGTCCAGGCTGTCAACGTCGCATGTAGACCTTTTTTTTTTTGCTCTTGGAGACCCAAAGCAGCGTCGATCCTCCTTCCTTCAAGCGTCTCAGCGAGAAAGAAAGTTGCTGGCGAAGATGGAATGTGCTTTGACGACAAAATCCAAAGCGTCAAGTCGAGAAGAAGGAGTGGCGTGTTGTGTACACCAGATCAGACTCCTCTGTTTCCTCCAAGTCCAGGGTCGTACACGGATTCCAATGGTGTCCTGCGCAATAGGCTGGCGGCAGCGTGAGGTGCGTCGAAATTAGTCTGGCGACTGTACGAGGTGTAGGAACCAGGCGTAACGTGTTGGCAGCAGCGAGCGAGGTGGATAAATTCCGTGGGGAGACGAGGTGGAATATGGCTGAATCGCGGTTTGCTGATAAGAAAGGGAGAAATCCGGTCGGGGGTAATTCGACAATCCCGGTCGAGTGATCTTGTTTGGGTGGTCCAAAGGTTGCAGAGATACTGGATCTCGCAATGCCGTTCGGTTTTTTTAGGCGAGGTCAACCAGACAGGGCGGCGAGCAGCGTCGATAGTGTCGTATTGGAAGACTCGGAGTCGAGAAGACGGCGGAAAGGAAGAGGCGCGAGAGAGAGCGAGCGAGTGTGTGTGTGTGAGAGAGAGTAAGGTATGTTGTGTGTGTGTCGAGAAAAGAAGGACTCGGGTGGGAATGTGGGAAGCTCTCTTGGGAAACCTTTTTTTCCTTCCGTCACCTGGGTTTTCTTCCTGGCAGGCAAACAAACGGGAAACCAGAAGAAGAAGAGAAAGAAAAGCAACGAGTGACTTGGGTTCAGTTTAGTGTACTAGTAGGTAGAGACGCTGATCGGATTCAGAGCTAGGCTCGTGGCTTGGTGGAGAGGGAAAAGTAGAGGGCAGCAAGAGAAGGGGGGGAGAATGAAGGTAGGCGAGGAGCAAGGAAGGCCGATGGAAGCAAAAGTAAACGACTGGAGACGATTTGTCTTGGGGTGAGGACGAGAATTGGATTGGATTGGACTGGATTGCGAGTGACGGGAGAGAAAGGAGTGGCCCAGGAGCCCAAAGGAGGGAAAAGAAGAATTGCGGACGCAGTGCAGGGACAGGGTGACAGGCACAAGAAATTGGAGAATCCGAGCCACGAACGGGGGGTGGTTTGTGGGTGTCACGGTGTGAGGGCGACAGGGGAGAGAAGATTCGTGACATTCGTCAATATGAACATACTGTGTGAAGGAAGAGAGGTGTGAGGAGGTTAGGGAGAACGGCGTGGACGGGGAGAGGCGGACTGGGATTGTGGCTGCACGACGGGACGGATGGTGATGGTGGAGGCAGGGGGGTAAGGCATGGGGGGTGAGAGGGGTGTGGGATGAATCATGAGATTGGGTTTATGAGTGTGGACTGTGAGTGTGGGAATGGGAATGAGTGAGTGTGAGTGGTCATTCACTGATGAGAGTGAATTGACAGTGTGCGTATTGCACTACCTTACTGAATGTGAGTGTGAGTATTGCGAGTGAGTGAAGCTAACATTAGGGCTCAAAATATCCGTAGCCGGCCTCAGGTAGGATGAAAAGAGAATAAATTCCCAGTGCCCCCGCTCACTACTCTCGTGGCCGTCCTAACAGGTAATGCGCTGGAATAGTCGTCATCTCATCGGCTCACCAGACAGGAGAGTCGACTAGGGACGGGGCTACGGGATGAGAGGGATGAGACTCATTCGAGAGGCACGATGGCGGCACTAAGAGAAAAGAGGAAGAGGAGGAGCGGGATTGGCCCCGGCTGGACACTCAAAAGAGGCCCCCTGAGGTTGTCAGTGGACCTGGAGTGAGTGCCCTGGCAGCCAGCTGCAAGATGCACGCCCGACTCCCCGTGCCCCTGGCATTTTGTTCCTGGCACTTGTCTGGCTTGGGTCTGGCCCGGGATGCGAAATGCAAGGGACCTGGCTAGCCATAGAACACTACACGCTACGTCGCTACCTCACTGTGTGCAGACACTGCAGAGCGTAGTGCGGACAGAGGCTGGGTCACTCATTGGTGGGCAGCAGACACGGAGCAGACATACGTACCTAGTCCACCCGACACCAAGGAAAGCCGTTGAGAAGTGAAGCGGTGTTAGCGTCTGTTAGGCCGTGCTGCGGAATTGTGGTGATGTGCCGCGGCCGAGCACTAACAGCTGCACTCTCAGATCCCATGGCCTTATGTCAGCTGAACCAGGGGTACGTACTATGCTTAACAGCCCAGGCAGTGATGGAGGGGTGGAAGACTCAAATGTCAAAATTGCAAGTGGGGTTGATTCTCGCTGCTTTCTCTTCTTTTCATCCCGCGCCTAGGTACGTACGGATAGTACATCGGTAGGTACGTACTCCGAACGCCAGGCACGCTGCACGCCGGCCTGTTCCCCTCGGCTTGTCTGCTACTCCTGGCCTTTTCAGCAGCCGCGGGTGATGAATTGCCGTCATTGCAGCAATTGGTTGACAGACACGAGGCAGGGGAAGTGTCTTGTTCAATGCATTGAGTGTTGATGATTCTATTGGCATCAAATGGTAGATGCTCCTGCACAATCTGAAGCCAAAAAAGCAAGCGCCTTCAAACACCTCGTTCGCCCTCCTGATTACTTCCTTCCTACCTTACTTACCTCAGGTACTGCTTGAGTTCCTCCCCTCCTTCCTTCCCTTAGTCAGCTTGAGTAGCGAGGGATACGTACCTATTCTTCTACCGGACGGCAGGAACATGGGCGTGCCTGTGCCTGTGCCTGCCTGCGCCACCAACGGCAGGTGAAGCTGCAGATGTGCAGATGCGTTGATGCAGGTACTCGTGCGTACCATCCTGCCTTGCCTGCACCTACCTTGGGTGCTTGGATGGGACGGAAAGTGCCCTGACTGAGCTTGGAAGGAAGCAATTGCGAGAGTTCCTTCCATCTCAATCAACCTTGGAACCACCGCTGCCACTCACGGCCAGATTCCTGAGTCTTCCATCCTCCTCCACACATCTTGACGAGACACCTACGCCCCCCCTCGTCTTCGGTCTTCGACCCTCAATGTCTCGGTCTGGTAGTAAGGATTCATCATCAAAACAAACCATCAGTCTCATCGCCATGACGCCTTTGGACTAGACGAGCGAAGAAGAAACATGGCCGCACGCCAGAGAACGCACATGACACCGCCCCAAATTCCATCCTCTTGATCGACGCCTCCTTCAATATCAACAACCACAATAACCGCCATAGCCGCCCCGATTCCGCCCTTCTAACAAGTAGAAGGAAGCCCTTGCCTGTTCTCAAAAGTCTTCTCAACCTCAAAAGGCATGGCTATGGCTGTCTTTGTACAAAGCCGTTACAGCTCGACAGTCTCGCGTACCTACCCCATCAAATCGCATCATCTCCATCACCAAAAGTCTACCGTCGTGGCTTTGTACAGCATGAGCTTGCGCTTCCATCGAACCATACGCTGCCCGTCGGTGAAACATCTCTTGCATCGCCCGCAAGCTTTGATCAGCAACGCAGCCAAGACCCCTTCTGAGCCGTTGCCGTTTTCACCTACGCGCTTGTCACCAAAGTCTGTTCTTGCCGATGCCCATCCGTTCCTCTTCTGGCCCGTGACAACAAACGGACGAAACGCATGACCACGAGAGCCATTTTCATCTTCATCGTAAACATCGACAATAGAGCCGTCTAGATTCCTTACAAAGTCATCCGTCCACCGCCCAAAGGGTCCCGGCCCGCTCTCGTGCCCTCCATCGCCTGGCCCCCGCATGCTTCCCGTCGTTTCGCCTCACCAAGTTCGCATGCCTATCACATTCGCAAGTCGTTGCCACTTGCCGCAACCTCTGTTTATCCACCGCGTGCTTCTTGGCCCTCTGGCTCTGTCACTGTCTCTCTTGCTCTCGATCTGGTTCCGTTCGAAGCTGTTCAAGGAGTTTCCTGCTCGTTTTTGATCACCATCATCTCTCCCAAACGCCGAGCTGGACGCAGACAAGGGGTGGCTCTAGCAGAAACGGGAGTTGGCTGCGTCCCGCACTTAACTGCATAGCTAGGTACGCCCTGCCGCTCCATCACTCTACTTGTGGGCGCCGGGCTGTACTCAAGCTTCGAGGTCACGTCGGCAGCTCCAGCAGTCAACGCTGAACATAGACCAGCAAGCACACGGTTCAGCAGTTCCAAGACAGATGCTTTACTGTATGCTCCGTAGCCACCGACGGATGCGCCGTGCTGGTCGAGGGTCTTTAACCTTAAAAAGAAGCAATTGGTCCGACCTGCCCCAATGCTTCTTGCCAGTCAACCCGCGCACATGCTTGGAGCTGCCTGCGTTGATGCTTCCGCGCTGATCACTAGAAACCACTGGCCAGCCGGGCAAGCGTCAGATCAGTATCAGCCAGGCCTTTGGGTAAATGAACTGACAAATGACAGAGTTCTCAACCATCTATGAGGGGCGTGTCGACCAAATTATCAAGAGACCAGGGGCGCACTAACAGGCCACAACTCTTTCAAATGTCTCACCACCCAACCAAATTATAGCGCCAACCGTTGCAAGCTCTTTTGTCCACTGCTCATAATGTCCGGCTCTAGAGCCAGTCAATGCCGTCTTTGATCCAAGAGCATGTGGAAAGCCACTGACCAGACTCACCAAACCCAGGCAGTCCCTAGCTTTGCAGCTTCAAGAGCGGCAATCATAGTGTACGTAGGGCAAGGCGATGCCCTACTGCACTTTACAACTTGACTTTCGGATCAAACGTATCGACTCCAAACTCACAACTACAATGTGGTTGCACAGCGCCTGAGAAACATAGCCAAGGACTTGATCTTATGCGCGACTCTTGTGTCCTGTCGGACCCCTTTTCTAGTGTCTCAACTCTCAACTAAATAACGGGGCGGATGCGGCCCTCACAATTTCGTCAATCACGACTCGTGGTCTATTGGTTCAGCCTCAAATCCTCCCAGGGCTGCTCTGGTGTCATTGCACCAAACACAATGAGACCAGTACCAGGAAGCACAGCAAAAGTTCAGGTAGATCCTCTGCTGCCCTCACACTGCAGTTTGTTCCAAGAGCCTTGCATTCATACTTGGTGACTGGCCAAGATTGGTGTTTGCTGATCGGCGCAAGATTCAATGAGATGCAGGAACTGCAGTGGTGTCTGCGCCATTGTCGTCAGTCTGCATCTCGCGTGCTGTGTTTATAGCTGCTGTGCCCTCGGCGCCGCGCAAGATCTGTCCAAGATCCAGTCAGCTGGTGTTCCCTCGACCAACCCCTATTTTTGACTTTTAACTTTTCAATCTACCAGCCGCACGACCTCGATGTCTACTCACCTAGGCACTACCGAGCGGTGTCTGCAGATAACAAGATACGAGCAGTCACACAAACATCAGCTTCCGTTTTGCTTAGGCTCGCGCGCAGCAACTGTTTGTCGTCGTCTACGAGACTGGCGAAGGCCATGACAATCACTAAGGTCCATTGTGGCACCCTGGTCTCCTCGAACGACAGCCTGGGCCAAGTGGCCGAGACGCTTTACCAGGGCAGCTTTGGCCCGCGCCCACTTTGCACATCACCCGTGCCGCCATGCAACCCCCCGCGTTTCCGTCAGATTCGCGTTTCGGCTGTAATCCAATGCAGCGCTTCTCGCATTCCAGTTCTCTCTCTCTTCAGCTCTCGAGACGTCCTGGGCAAACCTTCAGCTCGGCTGCAATTTGAGGGGGTTGCCTATCACCAGGCTTCCCCGTCCTCGCTGGCTTTGAGCCGTTTGGTTTCGAATCGAGCTCTGTTTCAACCTGTTCATGTCTCGGGGCTGAAAGGAGGTGGATTCGACACATCAACGAGACTACCATGTACATCCCCGTGGACCTGGTCTTTTGTGCAGTAGTAGGGAGGTGGCAATGCGTGCCTGGTCCGGTCTTGTTTCGGCCCAAACCACGGCCGACATCCCGGCTTATTGAGCCCGCCACGGCACGGTAACTGAGTGGTTTTGCGGAAAAAACGGCTGTCGATTGCAACAAAGATTCCGGCCCTACTAGCTACAGCCCATAACTGCCCTACGAATGCTTCTTGATACGGTCATCATTGGAGAGAACGAAATTCCGAGCTGCGCATGCTTCTTTCGCCCAAGGCGAGACGATCTTTACGCATGATCAGGAAACAAACAAGAATTCTTCCACTAGCTACTGGTCATCTCGATGCATTGGCCTTCAGTGCGCATTCAATGCTAGCCAACGAAGACACCTCGAAGCCACTTGAACCCACTGGATGAACATCTTTACCCACGAATACGTTGGAACTGGCTCGAATTTACCTCATAGCATCTACTCGGTGCAGTACTCCGCAGTGTCTGACTTGGAAACACAACGACTTCACGATTCATGCAAAGCACACAATTTCGTTCACGGGGGTGTTGTCTCGCTTCTTGCTGTTAGACAGACAGCGATCCCTTGGCCTTCAGCCGTCAACTTTTCAAACTCCCCGCTAGCCAAGCAAACGGACGCCGTCAGAGGCAAGACAGCGACAATCTTTTTTCCCCCACCCCCTTTCGAAAAATTGAAGAGGGGCTCCCGACACTTTCTCTCTTGGACTATCCCTGCGGACCTGCCGCCAGCTTCCGCGGCCAATCAGCAAGCTGTGCCTGGCACTTTTACCTTTGCAGCGGCGATCGTAGCTCCTTGCCTTTGCTGGTTGGGTCAAACCTCGCCATCCAGACAACGAGCTCAGCTGGCTTCGTCGGTTGCCAGTTCGTTCTTGCGAAGCTCGAAGAAAAGTGCCGGTCATTCTCCGTGCTGCTGTGGACGACAAGCGCGGCACGAATAGTAAGCCTGCGAGGAGCTTGTGAAGACGCCGAAAGCTTCACCCATCCTCGAACTGGATCGGCGTCGGCTTCATAAAGCATGATCATTCTGATGCTGGAAAAGAAACGATCCCGCACTGCAAGACGTACAGTGTCGCAAAACTTCTGCACTGCTATGCCCTAGCGCGTTCATGTGTCTGTCCGTACGGAGAAGCAGATGTTGTCATCAGATCTCATTCATGGCAGCTCCCGGCCAAGGCCGTACTTCACACTTGTATGGAAGTTGGAACGTCGGAGCTGCCGTTGCTGTCGGCGAGTCGATAACTGCTTATTCGTACAGAAACGGTTCAGCCCAACGGCCAGTATTACTTTGCGATATGAAGATGGGCAGACTCAGACTCTGTCAAGGTGCAATCTCTTAAGCGAGTCCACCCTGAATCCCAGCCGAATGGTTGTCGGCTGTTCGGTCGGGAAAGCTACTAACCCAACGAGTGGGATCGCAGCCCTAGATTACCAACGGGTCCAACTCTTGAGATTGAAGAAACAAATACACACTTTCTTGGCAGCACTCAGCAAGATTGATCCTTGAGAAACGATTCATCAGATTCAGAGGCGCTGCTTCTGCGGCAGCGCCTTGCGCAAGTGGCTTCGTCGGCGGCGGTGCAGCATGCTTGGTCGAGCCCTGCTGGACCAACACACGTCAGTCAGTTTGAGATGACCTGAACCATCGAGATTGAGCACGAATCGAATTTAATCAATGTTTGATGGGCATGTGGGTGCGAGATTTCTGCTGACGGAGCACTGAAAGCCTTGACGGCCAAGGGAAAATTCCCGCTACAAGAAACACAGATTCAGTTTCCCCGCCTGCTCCCAGGACTTTCCCGGTCCTGCAGCACGGCATGAACGCTGGCGGCCTGGGTTCGATATGGCCCGGTGCAGCCGCAGATTGAGGTTGTCGCATCTTGATTGACTGAAGAAAGAATGGAGTCATCAAAGATGTGCCGTGCGCCAGTTCGTCTGATAATGACGCTCCTACCAACCGGGCCGTTCCCAGTCTTTAAGATTTACAATTGGTTTTTGATGGTCCAAAGCTTTTCTCCTACGGAGTACTTGTGTTTTTTCCTCTCCATTATTAGCGCTAGAACGTGTCTCCAGGTCCACTCAACGGCATGTTGTTGGCAAGGCTGACCCGGAGCTGATCGCTGGGGAAGACGAGGGATATTCAAGAGATTGACGACCGAACGGAGCACCTACGGACGGGCAACGGGGGCCAACGTGGCATCGACTGATGACGGCACAGAAAATCCCGAGGGATGCGGTTGTAAAACGATGACCCACGATCATGTTGAAAGGACACGGCTCACGCGGCGGCGTGATCGGACCGGAAGTTCAAGAATTTGAAGGCCTCCATCCTGGCACAATCCAGGGCGAACGGATATTTATCACCCATCCATGATCCAGCACATGGCCTCCCGCTCATTACCGTGTGGATGCAGAGGAGGCCAGGCAGACTGGCGAACACGCCGACAGATCGAAACTATCCGGATCGAAGGTCCCTTGAATGCCAGCTACTTCATCGCCACGATCCAAACTCCAGGATGCGTTCGCCGATACTGAAAGTTGACCATGGTCGTTGCGAAGGAGGAAAGCTACGTCAGTCAATATGTGTAAAACGGTCTAAGATGAAAGACCCCCCACAGCCTGGACCAGTCGTGTGGTCGGAGACTTGTGCAGTCCCCGGAGGCGAGAGTCACGATTCGTGTTACCACAAGAGGCAAGTCGTTTGGGATGGCTCAGTAATGGATTGCCTCTGGCTCTGCAGCTGCAGCGTTTCCAACATTACGCATCTGTACGGAGTACGCCCACGTCCATTTATCCCCCTTGCCGGCGCTAAGAAGCCGACGTTATCTCGCTTCCGCACCACGCTGGGCCGCTCCAATCTCCGCGATTTGCACCTCTCCCTCCAGTTTGGCCGTCACCCTGGGCTCCCCATCGGACGGGTCATCGAAAGCCGGATGTCAGGGCTGAACCAAAGGGCTGCCCGCACAAAAAAGCATGGCAATGATGGAGTCAAGATTGCAAGAGAATTTTTCTCACGAGAGTCTAGACCCTCCATCACTGGGAAGCAGATGGGAAGATTGGTCTCTACCATGGCAGATGCCATGCGATGATTCCCGCTCCGTCACTCCGATGGCCGCAAGACTCCAACACTCCACGTGCCACCCATTGAGTCGCCCAGTCCAGTCTCCCCGTGCTTGTTATGCACCCCTGCTTGAGGAATGCAACCCGAGACGGCGGGTTTGGTCTGGAATTTGATCTACCTGGTCGCGGGGGACGTGCTACAGGTTACTACCGGCCGAAAGTGGTTGCATTACTGCGGCCCTGTCTTGGATCGCCATTCTTGTTCTCTGCGCTTCTTGTAACACCGCTTCTGAGTCCGGCTTGAAAGAGTCTTGCCAAAGGAGAGTGCGCCTGGGATAGCATGGCTTACAACTTCGGACATTGTGCTGCACGAGCGAGTGCACTGCGGACAAGTTCATTTGGCTCTCATCTGCAAGGTTCCCGACTTTTCTCGCGCAAAATATCGCTCAACAGCGGGCCCGGACATGACGGTCACAAAGTTTGATGCCACTTGTTAGGCTCATGTTATTTTTTGTTTACAAATTTCCCCGAATGTGTCAACTCGACGCGGTTCAAGGCGCGGTCCGCGTCTGTCGGCGGTGGAATTGGCGTTTGGCGGGGTAAGCCTCCGTCCGCTGGAGCCGCTAGTACGAATGCCATTACCAGTACACAGAGTATCCGTAAGTAGGTATTACAACTCACACAGGCCGACCCTGTCGAACAGCGGAACATGAGAGATTGGGAATTTGGGAGGGGGCGTGCGTTGCGTGCCATGCTTCTTGAGGTGACGTTGAGAAGTCGAGACCAAGTTAAGAGATGGTGTGAGCGGCCATAGTGACGGCTGATAAGCCCATCTTGGGGATAGTTCGTCCGTGAGGCGATCGAGTCCAAGGGAACGTAGTTAGCCGCAGGCGATGGCAAACACTCACCGGCTGGCCGGCGTGCTACGACTAAATCTATCTAGAGTTTAGTATGTAGTCTACTGAACATCCGATGGGTGTGGTATGATCTGTTGGGATTCTTGTGGAGGGGAAATGCCAATGATTGGAAGCGACGATGGTGTCGCGCGTCGGCGACGCGGTGTGAGGTGACATTGGATGGGCGGATGAGGGCACACGCCAGGTGGGACATCCAGGGTTCGATCGATGGCAAAGTGGTATCGTGCTATCTTGTCTCGACGTCCGGTGCAACGCTCGTGGTGCCAGGTGCGGAAGCGAGACATGCTGCCGCCCGGCCCGGCGATTGATATGTGACCAGCGCCGGCCGGACCCCCGGCTCCGGAGCCGGTGGAGTGAGACGTCGGGCCGCCTTGACACGGATCCAAGATGCATTCCGATCTCTGATGAACGATTTGGGTTGTCCTTACAGGAATCTAATTGTCTGTCTACACGACCTGGGCGTTGAGTTCACTGTAGCAGTTACTTCCGTGATGTCCAATTTTGTATAGATTTAAACACGTCATAAAATAATAAGAGAAAATCCACATCCAGCATATCTACCTTATCTCAAGAGTGAGTAGAGAAGGCCATACGACCCCGACATACACTCACTAAACCCGATCCAAAACACCCTCCGTCCACCGCCAAAGCCGCTCAGCCAACTCCCCATCCGTCGCCGTCTTATCCAGCTTATCATCCGCCAGGTGTCCGACGGGCATATAAAACCCGCCATTCACGAGATCCGTCTTCTTGGCCGCCGCCGCGGCCCAGACCTGGTTCCAGCAGCCCTGCTCCGGCGTCAGGACGGAGGACCCCATGATCTTTTGCGGGAGGTAGACGAAGAGGCGGTTGAGGCGGCTTTGGTTTGTTACTAGGCCTGTGTCGACGACGCCTGGGTGGATTGCGAGGGTTGTTATGGAGGGGTGGCGGCGGGCGAGTTCGCGGGTGAAGAGGATGTTTGCGAGTTTGCTTTGGCTGGTGAGAGGGGATGTTAGTTTAAGCTTTGAGACGTTTCTCTTATGTTATGAGGTACTGCGATGACTTTGAGGACCGGGGGGAGTAAGGGGCATGAGCGGGTGTATGATGAAGAGGATGAGCAACGTACCCGTATCGAATCCACTGGCCCAGAACCGGCGGTCCAGTTTGCGTCGTACCCAGCGTCTCAAAGGAGATGCCGTCGCTCGGGTGGGCTTGGTACCCGACGGACGTGAGGTTGATGATGCGTACGTCGGCAGGGGCATCGTCGCCGCCGCTAGACGAAGATCCAGATCCCTCAGCGGTACGAAGTAAGACCGGCAGCAGCTCTCGAACAATCATGGCGTGGCCTAGGTGATTTGTAGCGAACTGGATCTCGTAGCCGTCAGCTGAGAGGCCGGCGGCGCCGGCCATGATGCCTGCGTTGTTGATGAGGATGTCGAGGCGGGTGTGGGTGAAGTGTTTCTTGATGGCGGCGCGGATTGAGGGGAGGGAGGTTTGGTCTAGGGGGACGAAGGTTAGGGGTGGAGGGGTTGCTGTGGAGGAGGAGGAGAAGGAGGAAGCGGCGGCTTCGATGAGGGCTTTGGCGGAGGCATAAGAGCGGCCTGAGAAATAGATGTGTGATGGGTTGTGAGCGAGGAGGGCGAGGATTGTGGATTTGCCTAGGCCTGCTGTTCCTGTGTGGTTGTTAGTCTCCTTGGTGCTGGTGGCTGTTGTTGTTGAGCGAGGATTCGTGTGCTGTGGGTGTAGGCTTGTCTCATGACGGTGAGTGGATGGTGAGCGGGTGTTGGATGATGTTTGTGGTTTTGGAGGAGATGGATTTTCTTTCGTGATGACATCGACAACATCCTGAGTGATCCTCATTCAACACTTGCGTGGAAGGGGCGGGATTCAGGATGAATCGTTACTTGAATACTCCTGGCAGCTTGACTTTACGGAACGAATATATCGCCATGACCAGCGTGACGGGAAGGGATGCGGATGGAGGGATATGTCGTAGCTAACATGAGCTAAGGTAGAATGATGGGGATGAGAGGGCATAGAGCTCAAGCGCGAGTCCAGAAAGCTCTTCTCAATATCAAACTGGACAACAACATCGCAGGGGATGACATCATAGTCCTAGGCCGTAGCTATCCATTCCTTGACCTTGAGTCTCACACAGAGCGTGCAGATCTAGGGAAGAAAGAATAGATGGATAGAAGTTTTAGAAAAAGAGGCCTTGCTCTCTTAGAAAGCTACACATTGAGCAATGAAGGGACAGTTGGAAGAATGGGAAACCGATGGACTCACCGCCGGTGACAAAGATGACCTTTCCTTCGAGAGATGGGATATCCGGAGTTGGATCATGCAAGTCCTTTTCGTAGACAAAGAGAGCGACCATTGTTTCGAGTGCACCAAGTGCGTCGGATAGTTTATTGGACGTGTCGGCTGGATACTCGGCCACTAGATGTCGCGAGGACGTCGGGAGGGACCTATTCGTCGTGCGCTGCCGGTTGGGAACTCGCTTTTAATCCAGGTAAGGCGTGGTTGCAAAAGAACATGCAATCGTTCCAAGAAAGATACCCTCTCGACCTAGAAATAATAACTGTTGCGGTCTACTAGGTTGCTCAGATGTATTTTGGCGATTCGCGATGTTGAGGATGTTGGTGGGAACTGAGACTAGAGACTTGACCACGATCGACCGCGTAACTTGGGGAGCATGCAAAGACAAGAGGATATTCATTCGTTTTATATGTATGCCATGAATTCTATTTACTTTTGAGTCTCGCTTGATATGCGCAGCGAAATGCACTGGCGCTTTCTTGAATCCTACGCACGCCTAGGCTACATCTGGTTGACGACCGTTCGATTCACCATGTTACGCCGTCGGCGATGTGTGTTCCCCCATTGAAACCTGTCCTAAAGATCATCACTTTACTATTCTACGTGCTGCGACTGGTCAAGGCAACAAAACATAGTCGATAACAAGGCTAGGTTCCTGGGTAACGCTGGACGGATGAGGCTATCGCGAGTGTAAGCCGTCTGCATAGTGGCTGGTCCAATGCTAGGCTCATTCGGGCATGCGGGTCTGTAAGCAATTCGTGAGAAGACTATTCGTCGGGCGGGCTGGTCCGTCCTAGTGGTAAGACAGGACTGAGCGACGAAGCTTGAGGAATGTGATGACGGAATGAAGCAGAGTGAATGATGCTGCCACCATGCCGGTTTGAGCGGTGGGGATGTAAGCCTCTGGCATTTGAAGAATTTCCGCTTTGGGAATGGCGGGCGGAGGTAGTCAGCCTTTCGGCATGATGCTTCTTTCACACAGTCAGGCTTCGAGCTCATGGTCACCGGCTAGCAAGCCGGCTCTTGCTTGGCGGCGCGCTCTCCCGAGGCAATGAGTCGAAGACTGCGATAGCTCAGGCACAACAGAATCTACTTGAAGTGGTCTGGCGTCGAGAGTGACTCACTCCGATCACGTCGCACGACACAAGCTTCTTGCAAGGATAGATCGAGCAAATGTAGCAAACCAATTGGCACTCCAGCGCCACTAGTGACAGCATCTAGCAGGCAAGAAGAGCCCAGCTCAGGCATCAGCGACAACGTTAGACGTGAAGCTTGCTGTGCTGCTCCCGTGCCGTCTGATGGTCGGAGTACGGATGCCACGCGGAGGAAACGGGTCTGATCCGAGGGATTCGCTTTCGGGGTCCGAAAAGAGATGGAACGATTGGGAAGGGTCTTGGAGACACATGAACGGCGTCAAAGATTGCGCCGAGGCCGGGGGACCCTCCACATCACATGGCGCCGGGACTCTCTGATGGATCACGAAACGGAGGGAGACGGGGTGGAACGGGCTGGGATGACACGGGAATAAGAATTGCCGCGGGGAGTTTGCCGATTGTGTTCTCTTCTATCCGTACCTGATGACTGATGCCCCACGGCTGCCTGCCTCCCCCAAGTCTCGAGTCCATGCGAATCATGCGAGTTTACCGGGAGATGACCATCAGAGAGGAAGTCAAAATCAGCTGGGGCCCCGTGCCGTGGTCCGTCCAGTTCCGTTTTATGGACGTTTTATGGGGTAGGTATCAACGGGTTGATTGTATGTATGGAGTAGTAGTTTGTTGCCGTTTGGAGTAAGAGGAACGAGGAAAATGAAGGGACTTGAAGCTGGCACACTGAACATGCTCTCGGCGGGGGAGATGGGATTATAACGCAGGGAAACCCAGTCCCTCGGGTCCGCGCAATGTGAATTTCCCCTGTTTCACTTTGAGCAAACGGTTCTTTGGACGGAATGCACAGGTCGACCCATCCATCCAATGCAACGGCCAGCGGGGAAATGACAGATGTTTACGCGGAAAGCTGTCTATGGGGCCTGGAGTTTGGTGATGGGCGATGACTCTGAGAGGGAAGCAGGCTGCACATTCTCTTCCTGGAGGTTCCAATGATGATTTACAAACGGCGTAGGTGGAAATGCTCCGGTGTGGGCTCCCGCTGATATGCATGTTCCTGATTCAATCTATACAATTGGCTGGAAGCAGCAATGTCTCTGCCCGGGGCCATCTGAGCCGTGGGAACCGTGAGACGAACTGCGCAATATTGGTCTGGGGGTGACTGTGCATATTTTTGACATTTGACATTTGATATTTGTTTGCTCATTGCTAAGCATTGTATGTATGGATACATGATCTAATGACACAAGGCCAAGCTCTAAGTGACAAACGGTTATCTTGTGACTGGTCACTTTTCGGCTGCAACCAGCACTTGGGTGCGGCCGGTGACCGGTCTTTCTCCTCCACCTCCAGCTTCCAGCTTCCAAATACGACCAATACGGACGACTAGTCTACATGTAACTTTACTGATTCCGGACCCAGTTCCGAAAGTGAGAAAAATAAAGCCAGCACTGCATTGCGAGTGCGAATCTCTGTTTCCTCCATTGTCTTTCCACGGAGCCCGCGGTGTGAAGAGGCATGAGGCCGGATCCGAAAGGTGCAATATGGTTATGATTGCATTGCACGATAACACACTGAAGAGTTGCCGTCAGAAGCAAAGATTTGCTGAGTGTGAATGCCAACCACGTCAGAAACTCTGGGGATTGGGTTGCGTCGAGTGGTTGGTGTTGTCTCTGGTGGTGGCGGTGATGGATGGCAGTGCACGCTGCACCAGACAATAGCTCAAACCACAAACCAAGACCAAGCCACCTGTTGGGTTTCCTCCTTTGGTTTCCTCTGCCTCTTGGCCTGGCTCGGGGGTTGTTCCCTGACCTCTCTGGGGCGCAAACGCAACGGTGGTGCAGCGCAGCCAGGTCCGTTCCCTTTGCTCCGTTCAGGGTCTCGTAGTGTAGGCCCTCCCCGGTCCCCTCATCGTACTCCCCCACGTCGGGCCGGTAATCAAAATCGAACTTGGTCTGGAACTCCTGTCAGCCGATGTTTCCATGCAAGGCCAGAGTCTCTTTTTTGGCTGTGTTGCCTGCCTGCGCGGTCGGGTATTCTCCGCTTGGGGAATATTCCTTGCGAGACCGAAGAAGAGTTGCAGCAATTCCGTAATGTGATGAGTAAAAGAAAAGCAAAAAAGAGAGACAGAAATAAAAGGTTGCGTAGTGTTGTATTTGTGACTGTTGCAATTGGACTAACCTTTGCATGCCAATGTGGATTTTTCGATCGAACTTCCACACACCGTTTGATACCCCGGCCCAAATGTTCTCCAATCGGTAGCCCCTTGAAAATGAAATCGCGGATAATCCGTCCTTGATTGCGTTGGCGCCGTCTCATCTTGGGTGGTTTGTACTCTTTTTCTCCGTGGGATCCCACTGGGGCCGATTGCCGAATTCGAATGCAACCCTTCATCAGGAACCCAGAGATTGACAACGAGCCTGGTAACGGGGCTCCGTTCGATCATCGATCAAGGTGCCCAGTGTGGGAAGATGAAAAATAAAATAAAACAGTGGTAGGATGATGGGCCCGGCGAGCCTGGCGTTCGAAGGGGGGAGGAGGAGGGTTGCAGCTGGAGTGGTAACGAAGCGGATGGCCGCGTAACGCGTCCCTTTATCCGCGTCACCTCACCTCATCTCGATTGTAGGTATTGCTCTCTTTCCCAGGACTCTTCACTCTCGTTCCCATGTTTCCCGAATTCCCGTCCCGCTGCCCTTGCGGCGTACCCTTCTCGGGGGTTGCTCATTCCCACCTGCGACGACCTCACCGTCAGCGTTGCCGGCCGGCCCACCCGGGCGGGGGATAGAGAAGCAGGGCGGTGCGGTGCGGGCGGGCGGAGCGAACAACTTGGACGGGTTTGGTTCATCTGCGGCTCATCTGCGGCCCTTGCTTGCTTGCGTGGTGGGTAGTGGATGCGCGGATATACGGGATAAGGGGGGTTGAGAGCCAGTAAGCCAAGCAGAAACGTGAGAAGCACGATGCTTTTTTTGCGTGATTGATCGCTCGATGGAGATAAGGTGAGATGGGTGGAGGAGCCAGTGTATGGGTGAGATGGATGATTGCCCTGGAAAGTTGGATGGGATGGGGTGGTCTAGGATGGCCTAGACTTGCAGATCTCTGAGAAGAGTGGCAAGGGGGGTGGGAGGGGTGCGGACTGGTCGAGGTAGGGTGGAGGATGGATCGCTGAAGGATTCGTCCCGGGGCGGTCGGGCGGGAATTGGAGGATGGAAGGGAGGGTAGAGGTAGGGTAGGGGGGTGTTGTTGAAGCAGACAAGGAGTCTAGTTTCTGAGAAGACAGTCCTGCTCTTCGAGATGTCTGGAGCCTGGAGGGAGGGGGGATATGTGAATGTTGAAAAGACATAGAGGAAGATAGAGAGAACCAGAGGGAGAGAGAACACACGGGATGATCCCTCTCGAATCGGTTCAGAAAGCTGTCAAATCCCGGCAGGCGGCAGGACGCAGGACCCCAAATGTGTGTGAAGTCGGGAAACGGATCGGGGGGTCATAGTGACAGGACGAGAGCTTGAGTCGAGAATGAGCCCATAAGTTCCGTCCCATAAAGCCACGGTCCACACAAAAAGAAGAGTCCAGTCAAGTCCAGTCCAGTCCAGCCGGGAGCCCAGGCCTCAAAAAATCAAGGCACAACGAGGCACTGGGAAAGCTCATTACTCAAATGAGGTAGAAGGGGAGAAAGAAAGTAAACGAGTGCCCGGTTTCCAAGTTTCTCTCAGTGCCAGGAAAATTGGATCTCGTGGCCCCTGACTCGGATGTCTGCGGCCTGGAGCAGGGCGAGAGCGTCGGCGGCGGTGGTCTTGTGGAAGTAGACGACAAACACGTAGCCCTCGCCCGTCTCGCTGGCGGCCATCGTGCTCGAGAGGCGTGTCGTGGCCGTGTTGACGTGGGTTGAGAAGAGGTGCTTTTCTTGCGGCGTCATGGACGGCGGGAACCCGGATGCGCGGATGCCCATGAAATTTGACGACGCTCGGGGTCGGAGGGGTCCACTCGGGGAACCCATGGTGGCGATCGCTGGAGAAGCCGTGGTGAAGGTTTTGGGGGGTTATTTGGGGGAGACCGATTTTGTTCTTGATCGACGATGCTATTGTCGTCGAGTCGGGTGTTGTCCAGTTGCTGTTACTGTATTTGTTGTTCTTCTTCTTCGAGCTGTTGGCGAGAGAAGATGTTTGTCGTGACTGTTGCTGATGTTGTCGTCGTTTACTCTCGGAGAGGTTCGTCGACACCGGGTTACTAATAGTAAAAAGTAGATTGTTTCCCGTTTCTGCTGGCCGAGATGTGTAATCAATCTTCCAAAGAATCCTTTCCGGTCTGCTCTGGCTAGCAGGCAAAGTCCCTTTAAAAATCTATGGCGTCGACACGGGAGATGGAATGACGGGAGTTTCTTTGTCTGGAAGTGTAAATACCGAAGGAACCGTCTAGAGGATGTGGAGGGTGTTTCTGGATTTGGTTGTAGCGGTGGTGGTTGTGGTGGTAGCGGTGGTGACGAAACTGCAGAAAGGAGAGTCAAGATTGGATGGGGATAAGGAGAGGAAGCAACGCAGTCAACAGGAATGTTCCAGACAAGCAGATGCACAGCAAAGGGTTATCGAGGGCAGAAAAAGAGAGCAAAAAAAAAGCAGTGGTTGTGGAGGGGGACTTGAAAGGGTCTTTATCATCTCACGCCTCACGGCATCCACGGGAAGGGGGAAGGGGTCTGGAAGGGGGCAGCGAACAAATAACATGGCCTCGCCATGGTCGCCTGGTGCTGCAGTTACACAGCAGCAGCATCCCATCCCATCGCCCATTGCCCATCGAGACCCTCGTCGCCCTTCCTCATCACACATGTGTACTAGGTAAAAGGTACTGCGGATATCTACAAGGACACAGGTACCTCGAGCTGCAAGGTTCTGTGGTAATGTACATATTACTCCATGGCTTTCTACAACTCTGCCTTGTCCGTCTCCCACGGCTCCCCATGGCCTGGGAAGAGAGATTTAGGGAGGGGCGCATGGCTGGACCGAGGGCTGTGGATATCTCACGTCCCTTGACTGTGGGCTCGCCCAAACTGTGGTACCGCTTTTTACTCGCCTTTACTCTGCTGCCAGCTGCCTTTCTCGCTCTCTCTCTGCTACAACAGCAGCTCTGCCTTTGGCCAGTGTGTGTGTCCAGTCCTTTCGCTTGCCGGGGCTGTGGAGTAAGAATGGGCAAGGAACAAAGAGACCCAGCGCCATGAAAGGTACGGATACACGGAGAGGGGCGCGCACCAGTGCACCAGAGACTGACCAATGCGCCAGAACGGCTCCAGGGCGGTTCCAGGTTCCAGAATTTGTGTGTCGTTCCCCTTCTCTCTGTCGCCCCAGTCTCTGCGCAGTGCCCAGACCTGGGTGGTGCTCCAGCCAGCACCCAGGCACAGGTAGATGCCACGGAGTTCCAGAACTTGCGCCCAGAGGTTGCGCATAATGACTAAGGCTACCTTAATTGAGGAGGACCCGCGGGGGACCTGTTCGCTGAAGTCCGTTGCGTCCGCTGTCTGGAAGGACGAGTGCCGTCGCGGCATCATCCAGGGGCACTGGGGTTTGGGCCAGGCTCTCCTTTCTTTGCTCTCCAAAGTGTTTGAGAGCTTTCTTTCTCTGGTTTTGGCTCTGACCTTCTGATTCATTGAGACCCCTTCTATTCTACTATGGTGTATCCGGAAAGTATGCTTCTCTTCCTCCCAGCGTGGAGAGCGCGTTTTTGCTTTGCCCATCCATTTCCCGTCAGCCAGGGCTGTCCAGGGCCTCAAGGATGCCATCACTATTAATAGGATTCTAGAACAAATTGACAGTGTTTCAGAAACACGAGCCACTCTATTCTCGTACGAATTCACTTCACCACCAGCAATCAAATCTTTTGATGACCTCTCTTTTTGTGCGAGTGTACGGATACATGGCGGTGATTTCATGGTTCAATGTTGAACATTATGTTTGAAAGATGCCCACAATGTGGCATACATATCTGGATATTGGGTATTTTGGCTCAAGTTTGAGGGGCTCGTTTAGCCAGTTAACCGAACTTTTGCGGCCCCTCCAAGGCTGCATTTCCCGTCATTTTGAGTTGGCCCTTGAGCATGCCGTCTGGAACCTTGGGCAGAAACGGCCCCCAAGTTGCCTCTATTTCGGCTCCCTTTGTCTTCCATTCAGCCCTTTTGGCACTGTCGGCCGCGGGATGCGTTTTGGAGGTATTCGCCTTGGCCATGAATGTGATCCAATTGCTTTGCAGCTTCGGGGAGTCGGAACCGTTGTTGACCAAGAAACACAACATTTCGGTACTGCTGATGTGGTCTTTCGAAGCCAGCCTCATTCACATGTCCAAAGTAAGGCATCTACACATGAGATTATGAGGGAGAAATGGCACCGGAAGAAAAAAATCCTGCAGACTGTCATTTCAACTCAGCGCCTCCGATTGGACACACTCGATCGAAATGCCTCGTCGCTAATACGAGATGTCCCGGCGATCATTGCCCTTCACTCTACTAACCGGTGACTTATTACTGCAGCAGCGGCAGACTGGCAGCAAGCCATAATCAAAGAGGCCACTCGCGCGCCGTTCCAATCCCTCGTATAAGCTCATTCTCGAGTGGATCTGCGTGACTCCATTCGCAGAAAAACCGCCTATTCCTGAAAGAAGGCCATTCCCGTTCTCAAATGCTCATGTACATTACATGCGTTGATGCCCATATGCGAAGCTGCACTCTAATTCTGATGCTTCCTTCGTGGCTGCTCT
>JFBX01000454.1:331780-343945 GCA_001563135.1 Colletotrichum simmondsii | reverse complement strand
CCGCCCCCCCCCCCCCCCCCAAGGCCGACCTGTAATATCAGCACCCTACTATCAGACAGGCTCATGATGTATTTCCGTTCTGTTTCGGCATCCCTCCCTTTTATCTGGGACCGACATCTGACGGGACCAAGAGAGGCTGAACTCGCCGACGCCGTTGAAGCTGTCTTCATAAGATCAAGGGTACTGTACATATAGCCACGCGGGCCATGGGTTGGGCACAGCGCAGATCAGTGCAGTCCGCCCTTCTCCATTTCCCATTTCTCCAGTGAGCGATTTTTACCAAGCGGCCATGGAAGCGTTTTGGCGAGGCGGCAAACCAATCTACGGACAGGAGCAAACTGTGGGCATGCTCCGGCCCGAAGTGGGAAATCGTTGCCCGAATGGAAAGGTCTCCCGAACTTCAGATCAACGGCTTCTGGCCTGATCACACGTGTCGTCTTGCTCATCACTTGTCTCGAAACTGGAGAGCCGTTATTTGCAAGGCGGCACCGGGGAAGCTATCTCACGGCTATCAACGTTAGTGCGGCTGCCTTCTTGTCACTCTATTCCCGGATGCCCCCTTTGTGCAGTCGCTCACCCAGCGTGGTACAACTTGACTTTTGACAGTTCCACCGCAGGAAGGGGGGAAAAGGAATTGAGAACGGTCTAGGCCTTCGCCGAAAATGCGATGCCGACAATGCAAACATGGGACAAACCGACTCGTGCAAGTCGAATCACCATCTATAGCACAGCCTGGAGCTGTGCTGCTACTGCTACTACTGCTGCTGCGCGCGCAAGAAAGCAAATAGGGCGCGCATAATCAGCGGCGGCTGAACGGGGGTCCTGGGTTCAATCACGATCAATGTAACCTCGTAAGCGAGCTAGACGCCGCCGCTGAGAGGACTGGGCTCTTGGTGTCGCAATGTCGACATCGTGCATCGTGCATCACGCGCATCCCGTTGGTGTACCGTGTGGCCCTTGAGCCTGGTCGCTTGAATCGCAGTTTCGAACAGGTGGCACGAAGGAGGAAGACAAGATAGAGGCACAGATCAGGAGGTGAGCTTGACAGAGAGAAGAGAGAGTAGCGATGGGTCCCACGGTCCACGATAGCTCAGAATAGGAGATTTTCGGTTTCAAGTTGAGTGTAGGTGGTGGCACGACGGCGGCGGCCGGGGGTAGCTGGTCCTGGGATCCTTTGACGATTTCCTCGCTTCTTTTCTCGCCTCGCCGACCCGGACCCAGCTCCGGACCCTTTCCCCGTGCGTGCCTAGGTAGGTAGCTGGCATCAATGCTCATGTATCCAGGTCAAAGGGACTCTGAACTCTGGTTACTCCGTACTTGGTGGAATGGAGGAGGCCTGTTCGAGTTCCATATGGGTGACAAACGGATTCTCGCGATGGAACCTGGCCACTGCAAGCTAAGCAAGCGAGCCGAAGCTTATTGCACTCCAACCTCGCCCGTCAAATTGAGTGTATTTCCCACAAACGTTGCGTGATGTGATGTGCACAAGTGCCGGAGCTCTTTTCCGTCACCACAGTTATGGATCAGGATAACTTCGATGGAGCCCCAGCTGGCCCGCCCCTCAGGTTCAGGTGTCTGTGCTGGATCGAGACAGACTGGACGCGTAACGGCAACGCACATGGCAGTGTGAGAAAGGAAAAAGTTCTTACAAAATCCTTGAGATGAGATTCTTGTGAATGCTACCCTACTAACAAAAGTAAGGTACCTTAGCAGAGTGCCTGAGCTCAAGTCACTATGTACGCGACAGCTATTTTGGCATGTGTTTGCCAGACGGGAAGATAAACTTGTCCGCGTCAATGTGACACCTCCTTTCAGGGTCCTCTTTGTCTCGAAACCCGCGGTTTTGATTTCCCATTGACGAGTCCACACGGGCTTACGTGCCCTCGCTCATGCTAAACCAACTGTCCAAGCAGCGCAACGCGAACAAGAACCGTCCCACCCCCACGCGAACCCGACGAGACGTTCCTTTGCACGATCCTGCGCATCTTCAAAGGATGTTTTCTCTTTTTTCTCTACGCTGTTGCGCAGCCGTACACATTGTTGCTTGCGCAGTCCTAGGCCGCCGACAACACCACCACCACACCCTTTCCCACTTGGCACGCTGTCACGCTGACTCCGCCTCCGGGGATCTCGCGGTTTGGCCGTTGGCCCGTTACCGTTGCTGTCTCCAGCCCCCGTGTAACCCGGTCGATCCTCTGCCTTACCAGAATAACGTGATCAACTGAGGAGGAACCCGGGTCCCGCAGAAGGCTTCCAGGAGTTGAGGCATTACTAAACACCAAGACCTGCGAATATTTTACGCTCGTCCATTCCGCGTCACGCTACTGGTGATCCTCTGCCCTGGCAGAAACACTCTGATGCGCAACACAGATCGTACGCAAAACCCACGAGGTATGAACAGTCACAAGTCATCCGCGACGCGTGTCTTGTCTTGTTACCCGTTGACACATCCTCTTATTTCCACTTTCCACATGTTCCTTCATATCCTTAGTTGCAACAAATGTCCTTAGCTGTCGTTGCGACGTTGGATGCCTAGCGTGACTAACAATTATGGTGCTGCGCCTTGGCTGGGCTTGCCGTGCAGGCTCGTGTATGAAGACATGGTGACCCTTGCTTGAGTGTCCCTGGGCGTCGGGCGCAAAAAACAACGTACGGATACGGAAAACAGTTCATCGCACAATGAAGCCCAAAGGTCCAATCTCTTTCTGGAAGGCCACTAATAACACGGCACCTCCGAGGCTGATTGAAATTGCTGCCCGCGGCAAGCAGATTTGGGGCCGCTGGGCGTGTCGTGCGAACAGACCGCGAAACAAAAAAGCCAAGAAGGAAGTTTGGGATATTTCCTTTCGCTCGCAAGAAAAGTTTCCGACAGACGTGGCTTTTTGGTTACTATCGAGTCGGCCCGAAAGAAGAAGCTCTTCGTCGAATACCTCGCCCAAAGGATGGATTGATCTGGGAATGAGATGTGACGAATACGGACATCAACGAAGAATTGCGTATTTAGAGTGCGATTAGCTATTCAAGGGTAATTATTCCGGTGCTGGGATGTTGACTCAATGACGCGGATCCAGCCAACGCTTCTGAGATACACATGCGCCTGCTGCGTCTCGACGCTGCCGACTGGCCTGCGACTCACGAGACTTTCTGCAGCAGGCACTGGGTGTTGCACATTGTATGCCCCGATTCGTAGAGGCCTCCAAACTTGTGATGTTTCTGGTTGGGCCACTCGAAGGTCGGCGGGATCTAACCCTGGATACGAACCTCCACAGTCATTGTTGAATTTCTTACTTGGTCTTTTCACTCTGGTACAAACGCTGTTGGCAAGAGACTGTTTGGGCCGTTCTAGAACACCATTGGTAGTGAGTGACCAGGTTGCCATGATGGTGGGTGATATCGCTGAAAAGCCTTTGTCCTTTCATCTCTTGCATGTAGCGGACATCGAACGACATTGTACCGGCTAATTCCACTCAATACACACCTCGTTGACAAAGTACCACCAAATAAACGCGGGTGCCGAGGACATATGGCCCGATACCTGAATCCCAAGGTGTCACACGGTGACGTGTAAGTACCCCAGACAAGCAGGAGTAGTCCTTCCGGATTCGATGATGAAGCAGGAGGCGTCGTTGGCGTATGCAGTCGATAAGATCCTGTCTACCCATTCGATGTTCTGGAACAAGCAGGCAGAAGAGCGGTCTGGAATTACGAGAGGGGTAATGTGACTGGACGAACGAAGCAGGCTTTTTTATATTACGCCCGAACTCTGTCTAGGCAACAGCACAAGGTCTACAATTCTTGGTACATAAATCCCGAGGTGTTTGATACTCTTACTTTGGCCTTAGTCTTTGAGTTATCATAGCGGAATGAAAGGGTCAGGATGTTAAGAGGATATCTATTGCCTATCAACAGTGAATCTAGAGCCACGATCTTAACTTTCAGCTACCCCAAGTCTATCCAGCTAATTTCGTGGCAGTATTTAGTCGAGGAGGCCACGGCATACATCATACATCGACCATGTGATAATATGATGGCTCATCTAAAGTGTCTGGTCAGCAACAACACGTACTGACTCATAAATCCCGATCAAACTCTAACTCACTTGCAATTCGTATATCTGGAGCTTTCAGCATCTACATAAAATAACAGTCAGAAGTAACGCATAAGACGATCTAAATATTCATAACCACGTTTACAAGGTGCGGACCATCTCCAAGCCAAAAAAAGAAGAAAAAAAGAAAAAAAAAACCGGTGAGAAAGAAGATGAAATTAGAAATTGAAACAACTCGCATAAAGCATTATATCGTATGAACGGAATTTGGTCTGGAAGAGGCTTGTTACGGTCACCTTGACCCCTCATGATCTAATCTACGAGTTCAGTAAGAAGATCCAAGAATCATATCTCATTGACTCAAATTCCGAAGATGATAAGTGCTACATTAGTAGGACAGCATTTTATCCTGAATCTGCTTGGGGTTTCAGAGTTTCTGATGACCGCCTTACAAGTTATAGGAACAATCTTATGAGCCCTTCTGTCTCAGAACAACGTGAAATTGGCATGAACGATGGATGGTAACCTCTGTTTCTCGACCTCCACGATAGACTGACTGTCCGGCACTATGAGCCCTCCGCCACATGTTCATTCTTTAAAGCGAACCCCCCATGTTTATTATCTATGAGCTTTTTGAGACTTTCTCCAGGTTTGTTTGTAGTTTGAGTGAACCAAAAGCCTGTCAGTCACTGAAAATTCATCGCCCGACTTCATCTGCCGTCGTTCTGGTCTCGATCGTCAGTCGTGGCCCACCGAGCCAGCCTGACTCTGAGGGTCCTTAGCAACACTCTTCATCGGAGCCGTCAAGCCTTGTTGGCTAAGTGGTATAGCGTCTCACTAGTACCTAGTGACATGAGAAGATCGGCGGTTCGATTCCGCCACGAGGCAATTCGCAGCTCGCAAGACCGAGCAATACTTTTTATTTTTGGATCTCATCGACCAGCTCGCGAACGAGGCCAATTCGAGACTGTGCTCCACTTGTCCAATGTTTTCTCGTTTGATGCGTCTACAACTGAGCGCAGTTGAGCTTTTGATATAGCGAAGCTGAAGAAATACAAGGTGCTTAAGCAGTGAGTGATTGCAGTTGTGTTTGCGTAGGAATTTCTTTCACAAGACATATATGTAGTTCGTTTGATACGCATTTTTGATAACAAGCGCACTTCGCAGAGAGTTGCCGGCGTTGGAGAAGTGGAGACAGCACGACTAAAGAACCGGCATCGGCCGTCAACTCACTGTCGGAGTCTCTTGCCTTAGCTACCTCCAAAGTTAGGCTTTACGTAAGGAACTTTGTGTATCCAAAGTGCCAAAGTAGCGGGGTTCACCCGGTTGATGGTATCGGGATGCCATAAGCACCATGATATAAGAACTTCAGTTGTCTCCTGTTCATAGCGTACAAGCTATTCGCGTTCTCTTTTTACTCAAAGTGTTACTCTGCCAAGTTCCCCTCTCCCTCACTCAACCGAATCGCCAAAACAAGTTACACAATGTCAGCCGCCGACATGGATCCCGCGCAGCGTCTCAAAGATCGGAAGCCGATCCCGAAGCCCGTTCCGGCTTATCTCCCGACCGCCGGCTCGGTGCTCACAGTCGACAAGGAGCTGTACGGATCCGCGCAGCAGGCGAAGAGAGTATTGATTGAAGAGTTTACGCTGCCGATTCGGTCAGGAAAAGCATGGAAAGCACCCGCCGGGTCAATTGTGAGGATCAGCACGCCAGAGGGTCCTCAGGTCGGTACGTCGCAAAGATGAAAGATAGTGACTCCTTTTCTCACAATGAGGGGCGCTCATTCTGGCCACAGGTGACTTGAACATTTGGAACGCCCACAACCCCCGCGAACGCTTCTGGGCGAGTCGCACCAAGCAACTCCACGCCAGCCATGTTTCGACCGGCGATCGCCTCTGGTCCAACTTGCCCTACATGCGCCCGCTAGCCACCATCATCAAGGACTCTCTGGACTGGTACGGCGAGGACGAGCACGGCGGACGTGTGCACGATCTCCTCGGCACGCGATGCGATCCGTACATCAACACGGTTCTCAGTGGCGGCAACTACAACTTCCAGTGCCATTCCAACTTGACGCGCGCGGTGCTGCCGTACGGGCTGAACGAGCAGGATGTCCATGATGTGATCAACATTTTCCAAGTTACCGGTTTGGATGAGCAGGGGCGGTACTTTATGAACCCCTGCCCTGCGCAGCCTGGGGATCACATCGAGTTTCTGGCTGAGCAGAATCTTCTGATGGCTTTGAGTAAGTGTTACCCCTTTTCCTTGTGAGCGTGTCTGCGCTTCGACGACATTGGCTTCAACAGCCTGGATTGGTGTTGGTGACCTCACAGATGTGAACAAATGACTGACTGATATCGTACTTAGGCACCTGCCCTGGTGGCGATCTCTCGCTTTGGGGCTTCGGCGAGGACAGCGAGGAGGAGATGATCAAGTGCTGTCGCCCACTCAAGGTCGAAGTATTCCGTCTTGAGGACGAGAGTCTCTTGCAGCGTGGTGGCTGGAAGCCCGCCGAGGTTTCCAAGTACAGCGGGCGTCACGGGATGGGCATTCCTCTGGGGGAAGTTCGCAAGTAATTTTGATAAAGCGGGAGGGCTGTAGATGGTGTTTTTAGAGGAGTATAAGGCTGGAAGGGGTAGGAGGTGATGACTGGAGTTAGGCGTGTAGATGAAGTGGGATGGGATCGCTAGACATGAACCCGAACATGCATCATTGTCTATGTCTCACATCAGGTTGAATCATTAGATGTTATTTCCAAGTGGCCTATGATTTTTCAGGTCCCTTGCGTCTCCCAATGCCAAAGTAGGGTCTATCCCGCTGAATCGGTAGCACCGCCGGCAGCAACCCCAGATGGTACGGGTTATTCGCATCAACCCCAAACATGACCGACGCCGAACTCCTCTTCTGCATCGTCACCTCATCAGCAGCACAGCTTCCATGCAATTCCTGGTCCCACCACGGTCCTCTGACAGCATTCGCAATAGCCAAGAACGTCGCTGCTCTAAACGGCAGACCGCGCGACTTGCTCCTCCATATATCCAGACAACTGACGAAGAAGACGACGCTCAGCATCGCCAGCACGATCCATAACACCACTGTCCGCATGATATACACGTCCTCCTTGACCCTTGCCACTGCAGGCACGCTGGCGGTGCCAAAGTACCCTGCCGTTGAGATGGCGGCGATGGACTGTGCAATATTGCCAAAGAAGTGGCCCCAGTCTGCTGATGTGGGGATCGCGTAGAGAGTATCAATCGTTTTGTCAACGATTTGGAGCTGCTCGCGGAAGATCCACCAGGGTATGGCAGTCATGTAGTCCTTCAGCACGTTAAGTGCTGCCGTATCGATGGCTGTGGTGTTCGATCCCGGGTTGCCCACGCAATCCGTCATCAAGGTGCCGTTGAACGTGCAGGCGCCGACTTCCCATGAAAACTCGGGAGTGCATTTGGTGCGGGAGATCCAGTGACCCTCGGCAGTTTGTGTAAGGCTGCTATCATTGGTGTGAGTCTCGGCCTTGAGGGACGAGGAGGGCCCCGCGGAGATGAAGTATGTGGTGCCACCGATGGGAACGTTGTTGATGGAGTTGTTGGCTGCGCTGTTCCAGAGGCGCAGGCTCTGCGATTCCTGTTTCCTGGGGGTGAGATCGATCGTCTGGTTGGTGGAATCGGGAAGGGTAAAGGTGTATGAAGCGTTGCCACCGTTGACGGAGGTGGTGAATGGTATTTCGGATGCTGCTTCGCAGTTGGCGTCCCAGTGATACAGGATAAGGCCGTGGTAGGTCGTGTTAACGTTGAAGGTTAGGTTGTGTGTCGGAATAGGGCCAATGACGCCGGAGAAGACGTCGACGAGGGCACTTTGGCTGACGATGTTCCCAACGAAGGTATAGACGGTTCGTGAAAGGAAGTTGTCATTGTCATCAAGAGTTTGCTTGAAGGTTCCCTGTCCGTCCCAGCCCATCGCATTGGCCAATCTCGTAACGGAAGAGTCGTTTGAGGGAAGGATGGGCATTCCGACGACGTCAACCCCGGTGATGTTTTCGTAATAAGCTCCGGTCGTGAGCATAAGAGTGCCGACGGGAACGATCGAGGTGCGAATAACGATGAGTGCGGCCTGCATGACAGCGTACCACCACGAGTATTTTCCCAAAATTCGCAGTGTCCAAGCACTCGAGTCGTCTCCTATCTTGTCCAAGTCCGCCAAGAGGACAGGCCGTTGCGCCGTGAGGGCGAAGAGCCGAAGGTGTCGGAAGTCGTGCATGATCCATTGGACCAGCATGCCCGCCGGGGCAAGTAATGCTGAGAGGGCGATACCGGAGTAGAGCTGGTCGACCTTCAAGGAGTCTGGCGTGCGAAAGACCCGTTGCATGTAGTAATCTCTGTCAACCGCGGGTCCCTGGTATGACCAGACAACCGCCGCCACTGCAGCAAGAAGGTATACAAAGATGCAAGAGATGTAAATCTTAAGAAACTTGAAGTCCTGGAACCTAAACATGCGTTCGGCCGTGGTTCCGCCATAGTGTAGCTGTCCGTCCGGCGGCAAAGACCCACTTTGCGGCATGTTCTTTTCGGCAGAGGCCCGGTCGTCATCGGACGCCTCCCGTTGGAGGGAGCTGTACTCAATTTTCGAAGCCATGGCAAAAGAACCGACCGTATTCCTACCCGAATTTCCTGGACCTTGAGAAAGGTAAGCACGCGAGCAGGAGGCGAACAGAGATTTTAAGAGATGCTTTTCCGCCACATACTCCTACACGGACACGGACACGGAGCAGAGACACCCTTGCTTCCAAGGTCTGTGAATCTACTGCATGTCAGCCTCTAATTTTGTAGCCTGACGATCCTTCGACGACCCGCCCGGGTGGGATCAACGTTGGGCTGATGGTCTAGCCCGAGGCACGCAGCCACCAAGAATAGAGCCAGCCCTCAATTGGACAATCCTTGCCCCGGAGTGAGAACAAGCATAACTAGGTACCCGCGCCTAGGGTGGCATCTGAACCAAGCTATCGAGCGCTGCGTGCGCCAAGACTGGCTTACTGTCAGCCACTGTTTGGAAACTTATTGAGGCCTACCGCAGGGATGAGGAATGATGCGTGCACTGCGGACAAATAAAGTCTGAATTGCTTGTCACATGGCGGAAAGATGACCTGGATTTGGGGTATCTTACCCACGTTATTTTGAGGCTCTGCTGATTCTGCCATCTGGAACACTACCATTGCCATCTCTGAATTAGAAGGAGCTCAACTCATTCCGGCCGTTTAGCCCGTTCTTCATTATCTTAACCCTCTGCCTCAACCCCGAATCACCTTTGCATATTGCTTCCCAAATCATCTCTTCAACTGCATTGTCATCTTTCGATGTAGCTTCCTGAATCAGGCCTTCCGTCTCCAATGACACAATCTGGCTTAGTGACATCCACACATTTCCCAAGCTGCTGCAGGTAGTCAACCTGAGAAATAAAACAGACGCAGCTGCAACGAGGCCTAGGTGTAATACGATGATAGTGATGACGATGCCAAATCCAATCCACCGGACAGGAATCAGCTTTTCCTCCGTCATAGCGTACATCGCTGGCCAAGCATTCTGGAAGTAAGGCAAGGTATCGTAGTAAGCCATTTGCTGAGTGACTGTGAGGATGGCCTGTAGTGCTTCTGGCACGCTCAAGCTCGTTCTGAGCACGTCTTGAAAGAGGGCAGAATGTGCATAATGAACGGCACGGGAGGAATATCCCCCCGTCCGTAGCATCCCACAGGGCGATGGGTCCACTAAAGGGTCGTGCAGGCTGCGTGTCATAAAAGGAAGTTGAGGGGTGACTACGTCGAGTGATAGTCTGTGATCCTCACTCTTCCAACTTGTCTTCGGAATGAGTTCGAGAAGTTCCGGGCCAGGGTCTCCGCCGGGAGGTCCTTTGCAGATGCTGGAATACTGGTCTCGAATAACATTCGTGGTGTACTGAGTATTCGGGCTGTCCCAAGCTAGGATCGGTTCGTGGCCATCGACTTTACTAGACATGCTAACATTTTGCACATGGCCCTGCAAATTTGCGAAGCATGCGGTGACCGAGACGCCTACTCTCTTGGCATGTCCTTCCCATGGTATGTCAACACTATTCCACATTCCGTCCGAGGTCGATATCCAGTTATCAGCAGAGGCTTCCCAGCGGCTAGTGCTGCTGTTCAAGTTGCCATGAACCCGGAGACCCTGATGCCACTGAGGCATTGTCCCAGTGCCGTTGAATACAAGGAACATAGAGGTGTAGGTAGTGTTCAGTGCTGAAAAGGGAGAGGGAAGAAATGGCATGGTGTAATTCTTCCCATCCGGCCAAGTCCTATTTTCTCCCCTACCCACCGAACAGATAGAAAAGTTGTCAATTTGTGAAGCCAGGGGTTCGCCTTTGGAGTAGCCATGAATATCTTCAGCGGGAACAACACAGTTGAAAGGCCACTTTGGCTCATCTATCTGGTTTTGCCCCCGCTTAATCGGTAGCTGGTCATAGTCTCCTTGTATGTCAAACTGCCCGAGGACATTGAACTCGCTGTAGGTCTCCAGTCGTGTGTCATTTGAGAAGTCAAAGGCAACCGCAGAAAATGTGACGTTCCGGATGACAGGTCTGACACAGACCACTCTGGAGTCTACAACAGCGGCAGGCCCTTCATAAGTCCGCAGGCGACTACGACTTGGCTCGTTCGCAAAGGGAATGAATGCCCGTAGGATAGTCCCTGTATCTTCATAAAACCCGGACTGCTGTGCCTCGGTAGGCTGCCTTTGTAGTTCCGCAAACCTTGGATAGACCCAGGGCTTTGACTTCCAGATGCTGGAACCCTGCATCACCGTAGGGTTTATGACGCTACTGTTTCCATACAACATATTGATAGCTTTTTGCGGCGCAGTCACATTTACTACTGCGAAATCAGAAAGCAAAGCGGTCGAGGCCAACTGAGATGCTGCTGTCAGGAGAACCGAAGTTGTAATAGCCACGGTATAAACGGTCCCAATGCCCCAGGGCATGTCGAAAGGTGTCCAACTGATGAGACTGTACGGCGATGCAGACATAGCTCTCAGCATAGAGACGAAGGGAGCAGCGCTGAATGAAATCCCTGTCCGTTCTATCATGAGCGAGGCGACCATTGAGGTGAACACGCTCATCTGGAGCGCCAGACAAACACGCAGCACAGCGGCCGTCAGAGTGATTGATCTAGACGCCCAGTCGGCGAAAACGATTTGGCTCCATAATGTGTTTTGCACAACGACTTCTTTAGCCTGTATCGAAATTTTCCAGAAAAAGCTCATGAAGCCAACAGCTCCGATGATGAAGACAGTTCCAATGCCAAGGACATAGAGTCCAAAAGTGCCGATAGCTCGCCATCGGCTGGGCTCTTGCGGCGGGCTCGCTTGACTGAGCAGGGAGCCAGCCTCGTTGATTAATGATGTCGCAGGGAGGACTTTTCCAATTCGGTATGTCGTAGTCCAAAGTTCCCTCGGTAGCTTGGTGCGGGTCGAATAGCGTTGGCTTCCGTAGCTCCTTATGCTCGCGAGATGACCGTTCTTGCACACATGTAATGGATGTACGGATTGACAACGAATTTACACTGCTGACTTCGGACACATCGTCTGTACAGAGTGATGTACTTGGTCTTCTGTTCATATTGCAAGATGATTGAGCAACCGAGCGGAACGCCGTCCCGAGGAGAAATTCGAGGCAGAGAGTTGGGGTACAAGTCCCATTTTATCATGTTTGTGAACATCGCACGACAGACACTCTCTCAGCCTGACCCTACCACACTTGCTTATGCTGGCATGGCTCAGCCACCGACACATATGCAGTGTAACCCGTGTTGATATTTTGCCATAGTGGCTGGTATAGCTGCAATGTAACCCATGTTATTATATTGCAGTGATGAGCTCCCGCACCTATCTACCTACTTGAGGAAATTTAGTTGTGTCGAGATGTATCCACATTCTAGGGGTATGGATGCTGGCTTTCAACAAAATCTTCTGACACACGTCCTCTCAAGTTAATTACTTGACAGCTCTAGCTATGCAATTGGGACACGATTCATTTTCGTTCTATGAAGTCTGGGGCCCTCAGACCAACAAAAGTGTTCTGTGCTAGTGTAATTC
>JFBX01000454.1:233593-331770 GCA_001563135.1 Colletotrichum simmondsii | reverse complement strand
CCCCCCCCTCCTTTTTGTCCCAAATAATGGGCAGAGCGAGGTAACTTTGACCATGTACCAAGCTGACAGACTGAAACAGTGAGACACATCACCAGTAACACCAAAATTGCCTCGAATCAGTCTCAGAAACCACCTTGACACAGAAGGGAGCTTCGTCCTCCCCAGACTCTGACTTATCGATCCCACGCCAGATTTCTCTCATGGCGAAATGAAAGAAGTCTCTGTCTTTGTCTGGAACATGGATGGTGAAGCTTTCGAGATTCTCAAAGTCCCCTTTGTCGACGGCGTCGGCAAGCCATTTAATGTCCGTAAAGTTCGAGCGGTGCTGGGCTAGAAAGGTTAGGCTTCGAAGTGATCGAGGTAATGTGGTGATGAACGCATTTGGGCCCAAGCCGTTCTGATGATTCATATCAAAGTCCGCTGGATCCACCGAAAGATGCTCAAGCTTTTGAAACATGCCAAAAGTATCGAACCAGTCGTTCTCCCCCATTTCGATGTCCAGGCGGCATTGAACGTCAATATCAATCAGAGTATCTGAATGTTGCGCCAGCGCCCGTCGGACCCTCATCGGAGAAATGCTCAATTCATCCGAGAAAAAGGAGAAACGCGTACTGTAATGGAAAGAATGAAGACCAGGCGGAATCTGGAGAAACTCTCCCTGATTTGGGAAGTCGCTGTCCACAAAAGGTGCTTCCGAAAGAGACAAACGCTTGAGCTTTTTGAAAGTGTTGAATGCCTCGACCGGGACGCTTTCAAAGCCCCAACCTTCAAACTCCTCAAGGTTGGGTGCGAGACGAGCGAGCAAGTGGAATTCTGAGAGTCCGGTGATTGTAATTATGTGAGCGTCCAGACGAAGAAAAACCAAGTTCGGAAGCAAAGCCTCCGGTGTCTCAGAGGGGGCTATCAAGAGATATGGCAAGACCGACCAAGCATTTTCAAAGTGGTCGAATTCTCCATAGTCGTCTTCAATGTCTGGGACAAATAGCCCAGTGATCATGACTTGAGATACACCTTGAAGCTGATTGAAGAGTAGCGAAGATAGTACGTTATTGTATAACCAGGAACTTTTGTTGTTCCCTTGCAGTGCACGGCAGAGGCTTGTCTGGTCAATTTCCCGAGCCAGATGATCGAGATTCTGGACATCATCCGTCGTTCGCTTCAGGTGGCAAGAGAAAGCTTTTTCGAAGTGTATCTGGACTTTGTCCACCTTGGAGCGGAGGTCCTTGCGGTGAGAGAGAACCTTGATTAACGACAATATGTTGAGGCCGACTGGATCCCGGACGGCGAGATAGATTTTGCAATAGAGGAGAGGTTGAGCTGCATATTGGAATGACTTTGAAACCCTAGAAAGAATCGCGAGCGCCTTCTGGTCGTCTGTCCAGTCATTGTGTGCGTCAAGTGGGCTGTCATCTTGGAAGCATGCGGCAATTTCACCCAGCATCTCGAGAGGAAGACTCGATATCGATGCCATGATGGCCGAGCAACACGGTGAGGCGATTGCACGGCCGGGAGGATCTGAAAGAACAAGGTCGCCGGCTGCCCTGATGCTGCGGACTCGTTAGTCTTCCGTATTCTACCTTATGGATAGAGTGGGGAGTTTCTACCTCTGACTAGCTGAGGGCAGGCAACAGGAGGGCGGTGAATCACGCTTGGATTTGCCTGGCTGTTATGAGATTGTCCTCTGTCGGTGACGATCGGGCGTCCTGCTCCGTGGTGTTTGACGAAGATTCAAAACAGGATGATGATGGTGAGAAGGAAAAGTTTTCTTTTCCCGCGATGGATCAGGGAGAAGCAAGAAGGAGAACGGAAATGAAAGGAGGCAGGAAAGAAAAGAATGGAACCGACGGGAAAGAAGTCGAAAGAAAGTCGTGTGTGGAAGGAGCGAGAAGTGGAAGGTACCTCCCAAATTTCACCTCAGTACCTTCCTCAAGCTCGTCTTTCCCCGAAGGCCGGCAAGAACGAAGTGTGCGCTCTTGCTAAGGCAGATTTCCTTTAAAATTGCAAGTCATTTGAACTTGGAAGAAGTTGCTGCTATTTGAGATCATATGGTCAGTAAGTAATGAATACCGTCTTCGCTTTCTTATCATCATCAGGGTTGGCAACTCTATACCTTCACTTCACTGCTTAGACGAAATGGAATGCGATTCTTGAACAGAGCGTTTCTTCAAAGTTGACATGTTAAGATGGCCTACATAGTACACCAGCTTTAAGATATAAATAACATGCCCGGTATCAAGCATAAGGCCAGCGAGCCACAGGTAGCTGCCAGTGTTTGGTCAATTTTCACTTCACGAGGCTACTGTATTCTACCCTAAGATTGGGGTTTGCTCATATCCATCCTGAAGAACTACGAAATTAAAATGAAAAATCAAACCGACACCAAATCATTCCAAATTGCAATTGTTGCATCACATGGCCCTGTATCTGGTGTTGAGGTTCCAGCCACGCTGAAGCAGTGCAACAATGTACCGACCACCTCGCTGAAGACGGTTCTTGACCCTCTGCGCAAACTCCCAGTGAAGCTTCTTGACACGGCATCTACCTTGTACTCTACCTTGACGCTTCTGGGAACGTCGGTTCTTCTGCCTGTACAAGTAAGCATTCTTCTTCTTCCTTCGCTGGTAGAGCGTCTGCCGGAGCAACTGGCAGAGCTCCGTGCCGGGGGCGAGCAACCTGCGGAGAAAGTCTCTATTCATGATAGCCTTCTGTCTAGACATGCGCTTGTGAATTTTGGCTTGCTCGAGGTGCAGGTCGACAATGTAGTCATCGTCTTCGAAGCCTGAGCCGGTCTTGGATGCGGTGGGAGTTCTGGGCGGAGTTGTCAGTTCATCAGAGCGACGCTGGAAGGTGCGCACTTGGTCTTGGCTATTGAAACGGACGCGCTTCTTCTCGACTCGATAGGATGACCCCCTTGAGTTCTTGAGGCAGCTTTGGAGAGTTGGCGTTGATTGCGACATGTTGGATGAGACGCTTGGAGGACTATGGGCTTTGAGGCTTAGACGCCTGGGCACTCGGCCTTATGTAGTCGTAGACAAGCTGGAGCATTTGATCTTAGGTTGAAGGACTGAAGAAGTCGACTACAGAACAGGCAAGGAGATACATGACATGTCGACAATATGGTTCAATTCAACAAGGGATGGGGATACTGCACAATGTCCAAACGAGCTGTGAAAGAACAGCCCGGTCATGACTTCGAAGCCTGGCTTTGTCTCCGACTGAGACCCTCGAGCGGACCTCATCACCAATCTGGAAACAATCATTCTGTTGACGACTACAAGAACGCGAATACAATCAAATGCGTAAGAGGCCTGTTTGGGATCAGGGAACATGAGGCTTGATGAATATGGCCAGCCCAATTGAGCACCGGAAATGCGGGGTGATCGTTTCGGCGCCGAGATGCCTGTCCAGGCTTATTGAACGGCACCCGGTGAACAGGAGCCCCGACCGACGTCATTCTCATGCTCTCATATCATTTGTGGTGATGGCTTTCAGCCTCACTGCCTTGTATCACTCATTTACATAGGTAGTGCTGTATCTCTTGAGGTTTGCTGCTATCGCCAGGCTTGAGATGCCTCGCGAATGTCACTCCGGCAGCAGGTCAATCCTCCCCAGTCTGGTCCGGAGCGAATTACCCCGCTACCCCGCCATCCGGCCATTCAGGCCCCGGTACCACTACACTGTCAGCGGCAACCTCTCACTTTCAACTCAACGGCTCTCATTCCAGCTCACCTCATCGACCATGGCTTTCATCCGCCCCTACAAGGCATCTGACTTTGATGCGACAGGTCATATTGTGCGTCTCAGATGTCCTTATCTTGGCTTATCTTTGTCCCACAGCGACTGACATAGAATGAAACCAGTGCCGCGCCACGCTCCCACCGTCCCTTGAGCGTTCCGAAGCAGCGACCAGGACCGCGCCTTACCTATGGACACATCAGTATACTCATCTGTCACCTGAGACCTGTCACATACTTGACGATGGCGAGGGAAACTGCGTCGGCTACTGTATCGGCTGCCCCAACGTGAGCGACTTTGCGAGCGCGTACCCGCGGTACATCAAGGAAGTCCTTGAGACGTCCAAGGAACTGGACGGTAGGAAGCCCAAGAGCCTTGAATCAAAAGCACCGTGGAACTTCCCAGACACGGGCGAGGTGAACGAGGAGGCTCTCTTGCAGCAAGCCTTCAACCCGACATGGCTGGTGCTTGACGATGAGCGAAAGGAGCTTTGGGGCAATTGGAAGGCTACGATGCACATCGACCTACTGAAGCCATGGCAGGGCAAAGGCTGGGGAAGGAAACTGATTGACAAGTTCGTCGAGAGTCTGAAAGAGGCTGATCAGCGCAACGGTGGCTCCAGTGGGAACAGGCTCTATGGTAAGGGCGTGCATATTGGCGTCGGTGGTGAGAACGACAAGGTCGTGCCTTTCTACGAGAAGCTGGGGTTCCGGGTGTATCCTACAGAAGAGAAGGGGTCAATCTGGATGGTGAAGGACGTTGAGTAGTTTTTTCCTTCGTCCAATCTCTCTTCCTTATATCGAGTCCAATTCAAAATACCACTACTAGCAACACCGATCTCTTGCCATCAAGATGGTACATTCTAGACAAAGTCGAGCCTCCAGATGTCTCCCAACCTCGAGTTATCTTCCGCAAGACCTCCATGAACGATCACAGCCTGCTTGCCCCTATCAACCACTACATCCGCATCAAACCAACCTCTCGGCGGCGGCGCATCCCCCTCGAAGAAGACCTTCTCCCACTTCCCGGCCCCAATATCGAAAGCCCACACGTCCGAGAGCATCTTGCCAGCACCAGCGTGGCCCAACGAACTAGGATCACGCTCGCCGAACAGTGTCACAAGATGCGGCTTGCCCCTCACTGCAACCGCCACGAGCGCCGATACACTTCGCGCCTCGGGGCCCTCGACACCGTCCGGCTTGTAGGTAATCGTAGACCAAGCCACGGATGCGGGATCGTACACGTCGAGAGAACCGCCTTGCTCGGAAGTGCCATCGAAGCCATTGATGCGGTATAACTTGCCTCCAGAGAAAGCGATGGACGCACCGCCGCGTGCTGGGGGAGGTGCTGCAGCGAGCTCCTTCCACGTCTTTGACTCGATGTTGAAGGACCATAGATCGGCCAGGCGGCCTTTCTCTGGGCATCCTGCGTGGATGTAAATGGTCTTATTACCGTCTGAGGCGGTGCAGTGGTAGCTGCGTCCGGCTGGGTGTGGTGCCGTTGCATTGGTCGGCTTGAGTAGATCCCACCGAGCTTGAGATGGGGTGTATCGCCAGACGCTGCCAGATTCCTCGACGGGTTCCATGGCGATGCCGCCGCGGCCGGAAAAGAGATAGAAGGCATCTTTCAGCGCTGTGCTTGGGGCTCCGACTCTTGGAGATGGGGCTTCGCTGTCGGTGGAGATGGTCTTGGCGGAGGCCGAGTCTGATGAAGGAGGTCTGTCAGCGGTGGGAGTTGGGGGCGTGGATGGGTAAGTATGAGAGTATACCTTGACCGGACTGGAGTTCGACAACGTCGAGTTGGTTGTCTACTGGCTCTCGTGGAAGGAGTTCACCGCCGAAGACGAACGCTTGGGTCCCGATCACCGAGACTGCTTGCGATGAACGCCTGAGACGGTCATTCGAAGCGAGTCGAGCCCAAGTAGCAGAGAGTTTGGTCATTTCCACGAATAGTAAAGACTCGAGAGGATTTAATGGTCTGGTCTGGCGAGTGAATGAAGTATATCCGCAGACAGCAGCCTTACTTATAGCTGGATGCCCCTGTCTTCAGATCTGTCATGTCTCGATCTGATAAGGAGCTTCACCCAAGACCGGTCCCAAGCAGAGCGCTCCACCACGCCATCTGACCAACGACGTGAAGCATCGCCATGTTCCTGGATCACTTAGAACGTGTCACTGAAGATGTCGGACGCACGATGGCTCGGCAGGCAGGGATGTAATGTGCTCATGCCGGAACCATTTTGCCCTCCGCGACTTATGTCATCGGAGCTGGTCTGGCAGATTTCCTTCCGCTTAGTCATGGCGACGAGCAAAGTCGTATCCCTTCTCTATGGGAAACCTGCCACAGCCCACAGGCAACACGGAGGAGGAGAGGCTCCGTGTGTTCTTAACGCCGAAATGGAATTGAACAACAGCTTTGATCCTTTTACACACCGCAAGCTCAGTATTCTTCGACATTCGATTGTCGCTTTACACAAAATTAAGCCCTCTTCAGCTAGCAGATATGTCCATGAAATTTCTCAAGGAAGCTCACGAACACATGATTTCGTTTACAAATATAATAGAAGGCTTGAAGAAATAAATAAGACAAAAAAGAGTTCACCCCCCCCGGTGCTGAATTAGGGGCTACATCTCTTGGCGCTCATGCTGGGAATAATTGGTGCTCGTGCTGGGATTCGAACTCGTATGCGCTGAGCCTGTCGTCGAGTAGGCTGGTTGGTGTAAATATTAATTGTTGACCATTAACCATTCCACCACCACGCCACAGTTTGACCTGACCTCCGACCTAGGAGGCGCCTGCTGTGCTGGTGACGGAAATGGAGTTGAAGGGGGTTATATACCCTTCTCGTGTATTCAGATGGAAGTTGTCACAGTAGCATCACGTGTAGGAGGCACGACTGAGGCCGCCTTCCTTTCGAAGTTTAAGTCTGATAAGCCATGCCTTACCTGGATGATATCCTGTTCTGTCTAGCACTGCAAATTGCCAAACGTTCGTCAAAGCAGCGTTCTGTGGCTTAAGTGTCAAGATGAGGGAGCTGAACTCAGGCATAAAGACATGGAACCACAGATCGTTAAAAGTAATGGGAGTGAGCAAAAACTGCCTATCAGTCATATCACGACGGCCTCGGAGTGTCAGCCGTGATCAGTACTTACTACTCTTCAAGTTTCTCTTCCGTTTTCTTACCGCTTTGGTTTATGACATATCATTAGAAAACTGGCGATCCGAGAGACTAAAATGCGGAGGAAGTTCATAGATAATTGTTTGAACTCCCCACAGGAAGACCTCGACAGCAATCTGTAAAGTTTCATGCGGAGGCAGACGGATATGGGGTGTAGTTAAAGGCCTGAACAGCATTCCGCACCACATACAACTGACGATGCTATCACAGATGGAGCCTCTCAGTAGAATCCTACACCTGGCACCGCCGCGAACTTTGATGCGTTTGGCGAATTGAATCTTCGGGTTTCCAGCTGGATTCGAGCTCTTCTGAGTAGCTCACCTGATTGGTAAGGCCTACGTATTCGGGGAAGGTAAGCTGAATGTGGTTTAGAATCAGTCACTTGAGAAGTTGTTTTTCCAAGCACCCAGGAGAGACCCAGTGGCCCCTTCCTAGAGCTCGTATTGACAGACCAGCTTGCTGTCCCGGCAACCATCCAAAATCACGGCTTCACCTTTACACCCTGAATATACAAACACCTGTATTTATTCAGTCTCTGGTATCACGTGCTTTTACCTTTCCAAATTCTCTTTGAGTACATCATCTTGGAGGAGGAGTAACCGGACCTGTTCCTTCCCAAGCAAGGCACAATTTTCGCCCTTAACTCCCTTCCCCAGGAAAGGAGAGCCCTTCTTTTCTTCCCCATCACACACCACATCCAGTCTCTCCTTTCTCTTCTCGACATCTCCAACCACCTAGGGAGACTCATCGAGGCATTTTGGTCTTCCATCGATATTCCTCCCACGTAAGAAAGCAGCTGCATGGTGGCAGAAGCCTACTTCAGGTACAAGATTCCTTCATGATGCTGCTGACAGACCAAGCTAACATGTTTCCGCGTCAGAAACACAACGGAATCCCTCATACTTTCCCGTCATTAGGCTTTCTACTCTACAGCATTTAACATTCACCCTTCACCTCCCACTCAGCAATTCCTGCTATGCGCCTTAATCCCACGGACACATTGTCGCTGGCTTCCAGAGACTTTGTTCATGGTTTCCCTGTCAGTACCTACTACTGCCTCCAATAGCCAAAGGATTGAAGCTCACGATTGAACAGCCTACAGCAAGACAATGCCGGGAATCTCTGATATACCCGTAGAGGTCTTTGAACAGATCTGTTCTCAACTCCGATGCAATGATGACGAACTCAACGAAAAGGAGTGGATCGCGTGCCAGAGCACCCTTCTAAGCATCTGCAGAGTGTCAAAGGCCTTCCACAAGCTCGCGAAACCTTACTTGTATCGCCAGATCTTCATTATTGCGGACAACTACAGCGGCACAAAGTTCTTCTCCCTAGTCCGGGCCCTTGTCTCTCACCCCACCCTCTCTCAGCAGGTCCAAAGCCTGCGCATATCTCATGCTCAAACGTACTATTCAGATGACAGGAACTGGCGCGACTACAAGGAGTACCGCACGCCTTGCATCATTGAAAACTGGGACTTCCTCACCAACGCCGTCAAAGATCGATTGCCTTGGTTCACTTTCATCCCTCGAGATCCGATTTGGGAAACCACCAAGATAACCGTCGATGAGATCGGACTTCGCGACTGTGACATCGAATGCGCGTTGCAAAACCTTCTCTATGCGCATTTGCCTAACTTGAGCACATTGCATTTCTCCATCCGGGTTTTAGAAGACCGCCCCTTGTCCGGATGGGAGGCTCATATCTCTCAGACGAGGGGTTGCAACGACTTCGTTTTGTGCGTTCGAGAGCATTTCCAGCAAGTGAAGAAACTTTTCATCTACGGAGAAGACGCCCAGACACCTTTCCGGCTCTCTGGCATGCTGTTTTACAATCTGTGCATGCCCTCGACAGTCACGGATCTTTGCCTCAGGAACTGCGAACTAGTACTGGCTGATGCTGGCGGCTCTTTCTTCCCAGAGACCTGGAGCACCAAGAAGGTTTCCTTGATCGACTGCACGATGACACCAGACGTCTTGTCTGAATTGACAAACGACGTCTTTCCCCTGGAAGAGTTCGAGTACGTCGTGAACTCCAAGTTCGAGGACAAGATCGCTCTCGTCACTGCTGCTGAGACAATCGACCGCCTGAAGTCGTATTCCGCCTCTCTCGTCGACCTCCGACTTCGATTCCGACTCTCTGACGGAAAGCCGATCCGCGAGGATGAAGAGCCCTACAAGCCCTCGGACTTCTGCGACTTCAAGAAGCTCAAGACTCTCATTGTTCACCTTGCGGACTTTGGATTCCACGACAATCCCAATTCGACTGTTCCGGCTGTCAGCACTCTGGATTTCCCCAAGAGCATTCAGGATCTCAGAGTCAACGAGGTTCTTTGAGACGACCTATGCTGCACAGATGATGCGGGGATTGGATTGGAACTTTGGAAGCAAAAAGGAGTGGAAAGGTGAATGGTGATACGGGTTTGCGTTGGGCCGTTCTTTGATCATGCCCACGGACTGGCTTTGTCCATAATAACATCTGAGCTTGGCAGATCTGGGGCTGGATGGGAAGAGAAAGAATGGCCCGAAGCGCGCTGTGCACTTCGTAGCACATTGTGAACAAGGAATGGGGCAGGGACGAAAGCAGTCAACTTGGTCTTCGGAACTTAGGTAGAGCCTAGATTCTTCTCAGATCACCGCACTATCACCTTGAGTCAAACTTGAAGATACTTAGTTCGATGTGAGCATGATGTGATACCACGTTTCCCTCATTTGAAGCATGTTGATCACACTTGCTTGGCGTACCAGCAAGGTGTGACTCTGACAGTCCTTGGTTGCTTTGAGGCACAACGTTTTCAGAAGGATATGGTGTCCCGTCTCATGTTAGTTGTTTTTATTGACAGCATTGTGCGATGTATGCCCACCGACAATTCGAGTCTCAGTGACAGACATGTCTTTTGAGACCATGGAGCGTATGGCATCCGGATACTTTTTGCTCTGATACAGCTCCTGGAATAGAACAGAAACTTGTTGCTGGGGCACCTTCATCGAGTGCGGTTCAAACCAGTCATAAATCCCATTGCTACGAGAGTAAAACCCCATTGAGCCATCAACTTTATGCAAGGCCAGGCCTCGAATAGCCACTCAGCTCTTCTGGGTATCATTGCGCCCATAGTTCCCTCATGACACAACCTGAAGGGCGAGGTCTGGCCAATTGCCTGATTTTCGGAACAAGCAACGAACAGATTTCCCTTGGCAAAGAGTGATTCGGCAACAGTGTCTTATAACGTTGATTCCAGGAAAGTAGCAGCAAGTTTCATTACGTTTGAAAGGGCAGTGTGATGCGCGTTGCATGGCGTCAAAAAGCTGTCTGGAAATTTATCGTTCCAAAACACTATATAGAATTAGTACTTGGTCGTCTCGAGGGCCTTGAAGATTGCAAGGCGAGACAGACGGTGTCTGAAGGAGTGGCGAGGAATGCGCTTCAAGCTCTCGCCGCACACAAACGCGATAATCTGGGGAACTCCGAGTAAGTAGGGAGTCATCAACAAAATGGTACGAGCTTCCGACAGAATATCTTCAAAACTTCACCATGAACCTGTAAAAATCAGTAGTTGATGTGTAGAGCAATGAATCTAGAATGATTAATCGCTGTGTTTAGCAACCGAGCATCAGTATTTCTAGGAAATTTCCCACAGAACCTCATGTTGGAACGCAGTCAATAAGGCTGCCCCTAGAACCTTAACCATCCGATGTGTAGTTATGCCATGTGTCAGTTCCTGCGAAGCCTCCATGTGAAGCATCTCTGAATAGTGAGAAGGGGATCTTATCTCGTGACGAGGGCACAGAATGCTACGTGGTGGTCATAGCAAGGGCCTTTTCCTATTTGTTTGAAATGACGATCCGACGACCTGTCACTCTGTCATTCTAGGGCTTGAGCGACGGGTTTGACTAATTACCAATGCCAAGGCAGTGATTCGTCAGAGATTGTTTTATTCTTTGTTGGATTACATTGGACACCAGATTAGGGCAGTATAGCCGAAAAACAGTCTTCAGATGGTCTGAAGGTTACCTTGGCCCATGTTGTGCGTGCCAAAATGCGAGCTTCGACTTAGTTAAGGTATCGGGGAATGCCATGGCGAAATACTCACTAAGGAATCCTTGCAGCAAATTCTTCCGAAGCTAGTTCGGTAGATCTCGGCAGAGTATAGGGCTGACCGATGTAGCTTATCTTGTGTTTTCTACGGACCATTCCGTACGTGGAGTGCTCCGTCGGCCCTGCAAGAGGCGGCGCGCGGGTTCCGACAAGGCCCCGACTGGAGCAGAAGCTATGATTTACTTGCCCAGACGGGACACGCCGGGTAAATGGATGCTATACGTGCTCGGTAGCTCTGCAAACTGATTCGATGATTCGATCTATTGGCGCTTGTAAAACGGTCATCGTTTTAAAGACGATGTTTATTGGTTGTTGGCGCAGCCCATTGGTAGTGTTTGTGGTTCATCCCTCCGGTAAAACTTGAGATGGGCCTGAGCTGAACTTTCCTTGGATTTCTGTAGGAGCTGGGTTTATTCCGTTTCATTTCGAGGAAAGTCAATTTGGTGTTGTAAACAAAAGATTAAACCCTCGGCCGACTGGACGTCCGGTGTAGCACGATTCATACTGGCCTGCTGGCGGCCTTTAATGGCGCGTTATATGAGTCTTAGGGGAGAGTTTGAGGCGATCTAGACTTTCAAGAATATCTAGATAATAGACTACCTCCGCTGGGCCGACGACAACTGATGTATAGATTTGTTCAGTGTGCTGATTGATACCTACCATTCCTTGTGACGCTTTGCTGGTCATTCGTTCAATTTAATACCTGACCCTAAAACACAATCATTTTTCATATTCCGTCAAAGTCATCATGTACAGCTCGGCATTGATCATGGTCTTGTCCGTAACGGGCAGCCTGGCCTCTGTGCTGCCCCTAGCGGAGGACCCGGCCTTCAAATTCCAAATGGCCCCCGATAAGGCCAGCCGATCACCTTGCCCGGTCCTTAACGCTCTTGCCAACCACGGCTACCTGCCACGAGATGGTATGAATATCACCATGGATCAGCTCAAGTTCGCTTTCAGCAAAGCGCTCAACATCGACGAGAAGGTCACGGTGTCACTTAGTACACCCGCTCTTACAACTTCGACCACAGGGAACGCGAGCACTGTCAATCTGGCGGACATGGTTAAACACAACGTCATCGAGCACGACGGAAGCTTGTCTAGAGCAGATCAGGCCGTTACAGGTAACGCCAACAAGTTCGACGCTACGGTCTGGAACCAAGTCAAGGCCCAGTTCACCGGTCCGACGATCGACATCAAGACGATGGCAAAGGCCCGGAGTATCAGGATTAGCGCTGCGATGGCAGAGAACCCACAGTTCAACCTGACGCCGGCTCAAGTCAAGACTTCCTTTGCCGAATCTGCTTTCATCTTGGGCGTCATGGCGGGTGACTTCAAGGCGCCGATGGCCCCGACACAGTTCATGAACATCATTTTCGAGCAGGAACGATTCCCGTTCAACGAGGGATTCAAGACATCTGCTACCAAGGTTACGGGAGATCAGGTTGATGCATTGAGTGCGGCAATCATGAAGGCCACGACATGAAGAAACGGTAAGGGGGCTACACAGGGAGGACACATCTCATAATATCAATGAGTGCATGTCAAGATGTGCAGTTGAGTTCTCAAGCCACTCATACATCTTGGAGAGAATCAGATAAACATTAAATCTACTTGAATCGATCAAAATTTGAGGTCTGTTCTCATGGAATAACTTGAACATTATAGGTGCCTTGAGTAGCGGAGAACTTCCTTACTTTGACAATGTCGTACGTAGTCAGTGAGGTAGACTGAAGGCAAGTATCCATCCTCATTATTTATTATCTGGCGGCTACAAGTGTTTATTGAAAGCTATTAAAAACCGAGCCAATAGAATCTGACTCGCAATCGTAATTCGTACATATTTCGCTAATTACTTAACTGATCATACGTCACACGTGCTTCATTGACACTCACTCCACAGCTTTAATGTTCTGCGAACATGATTCGAGACCATAAAGAGCAATTAGAGAAGCCTCTCAAGCCACACAGACAGCGCTGTTCGCAACTTTCTTGACAACCACATCGGGCTTCCCGTGAGGAGCGAAGCCAGATACCAGTCCGGTGACCGAGTCCCTGTTGACGCCACCGCTCACGGCAACGCCTTTCTTACTGACCCTTATTCTTCGAAGGCTTCTGACAACCTTCCCATAGTTGCCGAAGAATGCATGGGCCCTTAAGTCCTGACCCATGACTATTCCATGTCCAAGAGTCACACCCCAGGTACCAGCGACGTTGATCGCATGAGCCTCCGAGTCCCGGCCCGCCTGAAGCAGAACCGAGTAGATGCAGCCGGTATACCTGACAGGCCGATCCGCCACGTTTGCCGGGAAAGTCCAGGTGTGACCGCCATCGAGAGATAGAGGATGCCACGGAGTGACGACGAGCTCGCCAACACGACACATAATCTCCCTCTGCACAGGTGTCTTGAGAACAGCGACGACCCGGCGCGGGCCAGAAGGCGTCTGCACCGCTACACCTCTTCCAAGAGCCTTGATAGGAACCGTCCGGCCTGAGGCAAGGCGCACAGGTGTCGAGGAGATAAAGCATACACCGGAGGAGCTATTGTATGAGCTCATGTGTACGCGTCCGCGGTGGGTAGCCGTGTGCTGGTTGGAGGGTTTGGGTGGAGGAATGCTGTCGAACGCGTGATCCAACTTGTTCCTGCATGCGATGAAGAGAGGGCTGTCGACTCCGTATCTAAGGGGGCCAGGGTCTTTGAAAGTGTTGCAAATTTGGCGGGTGTGCGCATTCAAGTATGAGGGTATGTAGTGGACGCCCCATTTCTTGTAGTATTCTCGGTTCGTCAAAGCTAGAGAGACCTGTCCCTTTGGCTGAGCACCCTCGAGATCCTCGATCAAGGACTTGTTGTTCGGATCGGATGGGAAGCGCTTTGCTGGGATGTCTTTGATGAGTGCCTTGAGCTCCTGGATCTTCTCGGGTGAGATACGAGGCAAGGCCTTGTGCTCGCCGTCGGCAGCCATGGGGATGATGGTTGAGAGGAAGGAACAAATTTTGGAGCGAGAGAGATGGTAGACGAGCTCAGATTCGGGAAGAGTTGTCGGGTTCAGAAGCGATTGTGAGGTGCTTTGTGTATAAGTGTTGCTTGCCATGCGAGAATACTCAATCGATGCCTTGACAACCGCATGATCTGAGGTGAGTTCTGCCGGTGCATCTACTCGAAGGTAGATGTCCCTCGACTGACCATATTGCAGATTCCCAAGTAAGATCGAGAGCTCATGCTGATCTGGTATGTCGTTCTCCATGTCACCTTCAATGATTATCATTAGTTCTTGCTTGTTTACAGACTCGCCCATCGCCTCTTCGATGGTGAGCAGCGGTGAGTAAGTAAGACGCAGCGTGGCGTTAATGGCGTATGTTGCTTGTAGATTGGCGACAGCATGAACAAATACGGTTCCCTAATCACCACTTGAGTTAGTTATTGCAACCAACGAGCACGGGCAACATACAATCATTCCGGAATCGGGAATAAAGGCGTAGTTTCCGCCTCCTTCCTCAGCGATCGACTTCAAGAGGCCAGATCTCAAGTTGTATCCAAAACCAAACGTGTGGATCGAGGCTGGTAACTTCTCATCTTTGAGTAGCTTCACCTCTTCGCGCATCTTCGGCACGTATCCTTGGCCAGGGCACCTTCCCGAGAGTTAGCCTTAAAGACGCTTAACACATACACTTAGAGACACATGTTTGACTCACATCAAGTTCGGCTGCCCGTCCGTCAGTACCATCATAGCCGGGACTCTCCCCGTCTTTTCGTCTGATTCCCTATTGAAAAGGGTGATAGCTTCCATTAAGCCTTTCCACAGGTTGGTTGCATCCGTGGGCACCATCTTCTTGATGTTCTTCTTAGCAAGACCCTTGTTCTTCTTGTTCATCGGAATCAACTCCTGAACAATCTTGACTTGGGATGCAAAGGTGACGATACCGAGCCTGTCACCTTCATCAAGGGTCTCCACGATGGTGAGGGCGGCGTGTTTGACCAAGTCCAATACCGACAAACCATAGTTCTCCGCCACCTCACCAGGGTTGGCTGGGATCGGGGCGTTAGCGCCCATGCTGCCCGAGACGTCGATAACCAGCACGATGTCGCAGGGTACGTGAACCGTTGGCTTCAAGGGCTGTTTAGGGGGAGTGATTTTTGCGAGGATGCCGTCTCGCCCGGCGAACGCGTGGAGGGACAACGAGACGTCGTCCGAGGTATCGTACTCCGTCATCGTGGCCGTTGGAGTATCGCACCTGGACGATTCTGCCTTGGTGTCTTCGGACTTGAGCTCCTCGAAGGAAGATTCTGACTTATTGTCATCATCTTTAACGACGATATTGTCGGTGTTCTGTGAGAGACTTTGGAGAGAATACTTGGTGACCTAAGAGATACAGTGAGCTACTTGGTTCTTCGAAACTCGAGCGTAGGAGACAACCATTGTGAAATCGTATAAGTCTTGTTGATAGTTTGATTTCAACTTCAAAAGTGACAATCACGAGATTGAGCTGAGATGCGAGCTTGGATGCAGGTCTTTGGAGTTGCACAATCTACCAGGTGAGATATGCCCCGAAGTTGTTTACTTTAATACAGAATTGGCCTCATTGCCGAATGACTGGACGGGATCCTTTGAGGGGTATCCGTACATGCGGTAAGACTCACGCTGACGCCGGACAATGAATTCGGCCTCACTAGGGGGCCTGTTCGATAGTCTTTTGCTTGAACACACGGTATCCAATGAAAGCTTTCGCCATCTCTCCTCAATATCTCTTCAGGAGATATCAGATGGAAATTAGCTGCTTCTGCCTAAAGGCTAAGTGGGATTAACCCTTCTGTAAAAAGGGGAAATGTATCGCCCTACTCAAAACTATGGGTGTTGAAGGGCAGTGTTCACGTAAAAGGTAGCTCAAACGAAGAGGCTGTTCCGCGTTAAGGTGGGGAGTCAGAGGTCCGAAAGCTGGCCGAACCGGCCATTCGGTGCCCGGCCCTCGGACGGGGGCGTAAGGCCTTCCGCAAGGCATTCCGAGTATCTCCAGTCTTTGAGGTACGCTGTTTGTCGTAGTAATTTACTAGTTGGGGCGGTGTGGGCATGCTTCGCCTCACCTAGGTCGGTGAACCCCTCAAAGGCCTCGGCCATGACTCCCCACCGTGAGCGTTCTAGGTGGACCAACACACGAGAGACAAATAAAGAGTGCCCTCAATCCCTCTCCCAACGGACGTTTAACACCCCGGATGCACCCAAGTTCCAGCTTCATCCTGAGGTCTGCCTCTTCCTGTGCCATATCTCCAATTCCATCCATTCTAGATCTGAACTATTCTGCCTAGCCTATTCCAGTTGACCGGAGACGTAGGCTGAGGTGCTGACAGGCGAGTGACTCAGACGCCGCTCTTGTCAGACGCACACGACCAACGCAGGGCCTCTTCAGGCTTCAGCTAACCCTCATCGTCTCAAGTCCATCCGGCTCACAGACATTGGAGAGGCCAATTTAAATCTCTGTAGGAATCCTAAAAATCGAAAAAGGTGGTGAGATCTCGTCCGGCATTGAATCCTGGCCCCTCTCAGAAGATCTGGTACTTTCGAACCCTGCGACACAGCGTCCCATTGCCACATGAGGGGCCCCCAGTCTCCCGTTCTCCTTTTGCTGGGATGGACGACGTAACGATGGGTGATGCCTTGCGTTAGAAGACAGTGATTCGCTCCAATTCCCTCCCACTGACAACGACTGCGCCGCACAGCAGCTGGATCCAGCAGAGCGTCTCTGGTGCGTTGCATTGTTCCAAGACGGGGATGGCCGCTGTTCTGGCAGTCTGCGAGGGCAACTCTGTCCCCACAAGGGTCCCTGTCGCGCCGTTTTTAGAGTTCAACGTGCGTTCAACTTTTAGCAGAAACATTTGCGTCATAGCTAAACTTGGGGAATAGGGTACAAGTCTCTGGAGAAAAGGGGGTGATATGCCTAGGTAGAAAGGAAGCAAGGTGAGAGCTGGGCCGGTTGACCGAGTTCAGCGCGACGCTTGGTCACTTTCGGCGATGGGTCACCATCAGCTTGAGGGGCCTAAAGTTAGTGCTGGCTCAATGGCATTTTCAAGGCACATGCGCAGGACCGCCGCTGGTTGTTAACCTCAGGCGTGTGTAATCTTTATTTGATTCTTCTGACGTAGAAACATGGTAGTCATAGAGGATATCCGTTGTGAGAATGGCATGCATAGAAGATGAGAAGGAGACATAGTATCCAGTTGAGACACTTGCCCACCCAGCCATGTCTGGACGCGCTTTGGCATCGTCATTGGGCTGTGCTACGACACACGCCTGGCGCCAAGAAGTCCCTTGACCCAGAATGAACTCAAACACACGAGAGAAAATGAAAAGAATATCCAACTTGGGCATGCGTGCAGGTCATTCAACTCATCCGATAGTGGGGAGAGAGTGAAGCACGAAAACAGACCGCCGTTGAAAGAAGGAAAATATCGGCGCAATACAACGCAATGACGACCGAGTGTCTTTGATTCGCTTGGCACCCGCCAGTTTTTGGAGGGGATTAGGTCTCAAGCACTGCGAGAATGCCTCAATTTCATGCTTGCACGGGGGTTAGGACGTTTGATGACGGAGGAGCAGATCTGAGAAAAGGCCCCGTATGACGGACATCGCCGGATGGGCTCCTCACCAGCGTTTTGTCGAGCTTGAGTCGTGGGCTGTCTGTCAGTCGATTCATATCCACGTTCTTTTTTCGGTGTGAGCCGACGCAGGCCGCATTGAAAAGACCCATTCTCTTTGTCCTTATTTTGGTCATATTCATATTAAGAGGAGCCTTGTTTTTGTGGATTCATTTGCCGGTCTGTCGAAGACCGTTTTGGGTTTTTTTCGCCCGTCTTATTCTTCAGATTGACTGTGAGTTAGGCTCCGTTGTTGTTTTGCTACACACCCCCTTTTCCCGTGTCATGCAGTGTGGCGTTTGCTTGTTGGAACCTTCGCCAAAACTCAGCGCCCGCTTCTGAAGGCTGAAGCAGAGCTACCCCAGATCATCGAGGAACCTTGCCGTCCGTGGTTCGGTGGCGCGGGAAGTGATGCGACTGCTTGGCCTCCCAGAGGCTGCCATTCTTGCCCCAGGTTTTCCACTTTCACCCCCTCCCCCGAAGCGTCAAGTCTGACCGTTTCGCTTCGACAGATCTCACTTGGGTCGATCTCGCTCATCTTGCGGGGTAGCAGAGAGACATTTGACATGGCATGCCGTCAAGGCCCTCAAGGGGCGGGAAGATGGTTTGGCAAGAGCTGATCATTCTCGTTGGCATACCAAGATCAACGACATTTGTGTTCATCTCTGGAGTTCGAGCTCGGGCGGAATGGAAGCTGGCTGGTCAGGTAGTTGGATCGTCAGAGTGACTGACAAGCTCAAGCCTCCGGTCGAGGAGTCAGAACCTCCCACATCATGCTCTTGAATCCCATCGCCGGCATTCAACCCGAGTAGCCCGGCGGCTGTTGGCTGCATCATGGTGTTCCCCCCTCCTTTTCGGATAGCATCCCCCCCAACTTCCAAGTTCCCCCTCCATCTCCCATGTCTTCTCTCCACATTGTAATCGCGAGCCTTTCATTAGCTCGGTGCCCATTTCCATTTCCCCAGCATTCGCATAATTATCCTCGTCATCCAATGAACGGGAAGCCCACGATGTCTCGGTCCAACCAACTGCCAGGTGTGCGTTACCCCCCTCGACCCGGGACCGGACTACAGGTAGTGTACCCTGGGCCGCGTCGAGCTGCCTGCAGGTCTTCGTGCAGCGCAAGCGACGTGGGGGGGATTGTGTACCCGGAGACGCGCTACAAGAAAGCTTGTGAGACGAACTGCAGAGCCCTTTGCTCACTACTTTCATCTCCCGCGCCTCATGCATGCAGATGACAGAATAAGGAGTGAGTACACATTCGCACCCTCCATCTAAAAGTCGGATTCTTCGGAGCTACCTAGGCCTGCTAGCTGGCAGCTGTCTGGAGCTTTCTATAGCTGTGCTGTTTTTTTTTATGCCACTAGTTCCAAGTCTTGCTACCGGTCAGAACTCCATCGGGCGTTGTGCCACGCCTCACTTGTGCAGCACTGGCATTGATGGCTGCCATTTCTGATTATAGCGAAAGAGGGGATGGAAGACTAGAAAGCCAACGAGAAAGTTCGCTAGTAAATGGAGGTCGCGTCAATGTGTGTGCCATCCCACCACCTAGGACAGACAATTTCATCTGTGCATCTCCAAGCGCTGCGTTTCCCCCGCCGAACCCCGGAGCCTGCCGATGGGCAAAAGGGTAAGGGCTGGAGAGATTGTTCTTGGCGGTAGAAAGTATAAGCTGAATGGGGGCAAACGTGTGGTTGATGTCCGAAAAGTGTTACTCGATGGCTAAGGGTAAGAGAATCATAGAAATTCCGCCGAAGTCGCATTCTCCCCCTTCGCGGCTTCGCCCAAATTCTATTCCCCCTTGGCGTTCTAGCGCACGTTCCTTACACCTACGTCAGGCCATCTCATCAGTGCTAGGGTGTGTGCGGTCTCCTCGGATTGTCATTCGCCCGCGAGAAGGAGATGAGAGAGTTGAGAGACACAAGCGCAGCACTGAGCTAGGGCGGCGGCTGGGGAGACACGGGGGGCTTTCCACTGCATCCTTCTCACTCTTTCGGTGTATGAATCCCTTTCTCGCACTTCTATTGAGTTCTCGAGTTGTAATAAGGCCCTGTCAACATTTGAACTAAACCCCGCATTCGACTCGATCGACATGCCGATTTGCTGGGCCCCAGCCGTGTGTCTGCGCGGGCAGCGGCCAACCCATCTCAGGGTCCAACCAACCATGAACCCGGCATGGCACTTTGCCTTTTCCTTCTCTGTGACGCTCGCTCGCTCAATGTCTGTCCTACCCTGTCTTGGGTTGTCCGATGTTGCCTTACTTTGCCTTGCCTCTCTTCCTCGACCTACTATGTACACCCGGCTGAGCCGTGCACACCACTTACACTTACTTACCGAACCACAACCATTACGGACAGACCAGGGGTCCAAGGCTCCGAAGAGGGTTGGCTGGGTTGAGGTAGACTTCCGCCGCAAATGAATGAGGGTTCGAGGGTTGAGGGTGGGCAAGGCGAATGTCTATAAGTGCGAGCCTTTCCTCCCCCTTCTCTGTCTGATGCTCTTCATATCCTCCCTCATCACCATTCCTCTTAACGACCAAGAACACAACTCTCAAACAAGCTACATCAGCTCTCAAAGCTCACGAACCATCATCAACAACACCAACCTCAACAAACAAGCCGCCAACATGCCCGTCGCTCCCTCCTGCTGCAAGTGCGGAAGCATGATCGTCATCAGCAACTCGTGCCCATCCTGCGGCCACCACGAGTGCCGAACCTGCCTCTAAATGATGAAAAACACTCGAGATGTAGTAACAACGTCGAAAGGATGAACCGAAAAGTCTTCCTATGCGACAGTGACTACATTCCACCGAGAGAGGCTCCGAGGCCCAAAGAGAAAAGGGGAAAAACTTACACCACACGCACCCACATCAACCAGGCTGGCAAATGGCGCCCCACACTACCACCCAAGCCGATGAATTCCGAGCTTTCATCCACCAGACACCTCAAGCCTTTTTCTACAACCTCGCAGCCTTGAGGCTCCAACGAAAATTTTTCGGCGCTACATCAGCAAACAACCTACTCGGCCACTCCGTGTGACTCTACTCCCTTGATGGAAAGGTGGCGACAACCAACGGGTTGGCTTTATTTGGCGTCTGGACTTTTTTGTACTTGTTTTCCATGACCAATACCCCCCATACCCATGTTTTTGATTGTATCAATATTTTTGTCAGCTGGCGTTGGTCTATAAGAGACGGCGGGTTCCGGAGACGGGATGTTCGGAGCAACGGCTACCATTTTCTTCCGCCTCTGTACACAAGGACATGTGTCTCTGCTCAGTAAAACAACCCAAAATACTCAAATACAAAAGAATAAAAACATTGAAATTTACACAATCAGTGCCCTGCATTCATTAGCTGGTCACTAAGCTGGTCTTCTGTTGCCAATCGTTGTCCAAGGAACTCACACATCCAGGCGCGAAGATGCCGGGAAAAGTGGCCCTCCTACAGCGGTGCCATCGCCGGGTTTACCGTCTTCGCAAATCTCCTCCCACACGGAACCACGGACCACAACGGCCCATGGTAGAGGATAAATCGCATGTTGTGGTTAGCGGACCACCATAATCAAACCATCAGCCCATCGTGAAACCCCGTGGCACGTTGCCGCTGCCCGCGTCTAGTCTGGTGCTTGCTGCGAGCTTCCTGCGAGAGACTGGATGGGGGTGTACGGAGCATGCACGGAGCCTTCCCCCATCTGATCAATGTGCATGTGCCCATGTACTGTAGGCTTGCCGAGGTTTTGGTGAATGCTACATAGATGGAGATGAGTTTTTATCCAAACGTTGCCATTCTAATGAACGTTGATTCTCTCTTTAGCCAAGCTTTCAAGCATCTGTATGCTGATCAGGCAAAGATCGGACCCTGTCTGGCCGATGGTGTACCTAACGCCTAGCTGAACTAAGTCTGCCGAACGCATCCATCTTGGAACTTACTGTTATGAGATAAACCCAGGATATACGGGACTTATAACGAATAAACCATAAATTGCTTTACTACTCAGTTTTTGTCTAGAGCATACATACCTGCTTAAAATACGACTGGTGACTTAGGACCCATTCAAAGTCTATTGAAATAGCGAAACAGTTCACTATCTATAATCTTCTCAACCTGATCTTTTGGTTACCATTGTGTCTTTACATCAACATCTGATGCAGTGAATGGATACTTTGACCAGCTACGTGCTTGGGTATTTTTGCAGGTCCAGGTGCAGGGATTGCCGCCGTACGCCTATCCATAGTGCGAAAATGATAGCCCATTAACTCATTCAATTTGAAAAACACTCGATGAACATGTAAGTAAGTGTGCAGCAGAGTAAATTATCTATGGAAGCCCAAAAATCCTCGCGATATCTGTTTACCTTGAAATCATTCGATGGGCGCTAAGTTAGGAACTATGCGTTTGCTTCCCTCACAGAGCCCCCGCCCCCGTCCAGCCTTTCCATGCCAGTTTGATTAGATCCAGAGAGGCTTAAATGAGGAAGGCGGCAAATCCGATAGCGACAGAAAAGGCCAAAATCATGCCGGGGAACAGGTTGCTGCCACCGTTGGTTGGCACCGTAGTGGGCCTGCCAGAAGTCGTGGCGGTGGCATTGGCAGCACCCGTAGCGGTAGCAGTAGCGACGGCAGCAACTGTCTTAAGCAGACTGGGTGTCGCTGTGAAGGCCATCATGTCCGTCGCGAATGAGACACTCGTGAAGGGCAGGCTTGAAACTGAGGATGCGCCGGAGAAGGCAACTCGCTCAGAGGCTGGTGCTGCCGGCTTCAGGGAAGATCTGTCAAAGTTTCCAGGGCTCAAGACACTAAGAGGAAGTTAGCTACATGTTCACTTGCTATGCTGATGGTGATTGACTGACCTATCAATAACGTGGGCGACACCGTTGAACAGAATCGTGTTGGGGAATGTGATTCTTGCGTTGTTAACCCAGGCTGAACCATCGGGCAAAACCGTGAAGGTGAGGTTGGTTCCTTGAAGAGATGGAACGGTGACATTGCCCAGGGACGGCGAGAAGATGACATTGTTGGGAATGATGTGGTAGCGAAGAACCTCCTGAAGCGTCTCAAGGCTAGCGGTCTCAAGCACAGAGCCAATTGACTTGAAGGCCTCGTCGGTAGGCACAAAGATGGTGTAGTCGGAGATGTTCAGGCCTTGCTCATCGGCCCCAGTCTCACCGAATGCGAAGTTCAGGTGCGCGGCTTCCAACGCCGCGTTCATGGCGAGGTAGCCCGCTCGGAAAGTGAAGAGCTGGAAGGGAGCGCCGAATGAGAGAACAGTGTCGATTTTGTGGATCGTGATACCCTCTCCAAGTTTGATATCCTGTCTTTTATGTTAGTACACTGGTCACTTGGACTTTGGCATCAAATGAGTACGAACAGCCTGAGTGACAGTAGAAATGGTCTGCTCTCCAGACAAGACACAAACATCCTCTCCATTCTTCACAAGTCCGTTGTAAGCACCGCCAGTGAAGTTGGAGAAAGGCTGTCTGTAGTCGATGTATGAAATGTCGAGCAAGGTCTGGGCAAAGGTTGGAACATCGGTGATCACACTCGACGGATAAACCCCTTTGAATACGTGGTTTGCAAGGAGTGCCCCGATGGCAATGGTGTTGTTGCGGTACTCGATGGCTTCGCCTTCAGGGACATTGCGGGGCACGTTGGCAAACGCTTGGTTCGTGGGAGCCACGATGGTAATGTTGGAGGATGAGGCGAGAGTGTCAGCGAGCCCAGGTACGAGACTGACGAGCTCAAGCAGCGTGCTGAGATCGGGCTGAGAGGCGAGGAGCGCAGCGATGTCTCCCTGGGCCATTGAGACACCGGCCATGAGGAAAGCGGGAAGGATGGAAAGGCGCATGGTGAAGATATTCGCGAAGGTGAGGTAGTAGTGGATACTAAGAAGCGTGATAGTTCAAGGTTGAAGCTCGTGATGCGATGGTGGCCAGTTGATGTGTTGTGGCTGTTGGTTCACTTTCATTCTAGTCCAAGAGTTCGTAGCATCTTGTCTTATATCCCAAGCTGACTTGAGTCTGCGCCGCACAGGTCTCTGTATAGTTGTAATATTCTCTCTATTCAGCCTCTCGTTTAGAAAGTCATGACGTCCTGACGATGTCGGTGAATCGAAGGAAACCCAACTCATCGAGAGTTTAGTCTAAGCAATGTTGTGTTGAGGATTCACTTTCACGAACTGTACCGCCGAGCTCTGCACAGCCTTTGCCCGAAACCGAACAAACCAATCGCTAGGAGCTTATAAAGAAGCGAAACCTGACGATGTTGTGTGCCTGCATATTTGCGGAGGTTCAGTTTAGCCCGGCTTTGCCCATCATCTTGGCAACATCAGCTATGGTGGGTTTACGACAGCTCAATGCAGTCTAGTTCGTGGTTCACCTGCAGGACAGCGTCGGATCCGGAACCGGATCGGGCCAGTCCAACGGCTGTGCCTCACCTAGGGGTTCGCCTCCCCCCAGCACAACTTAAAGTCGTGTTCGTCATGCTTGCGATTCTTGTCTATAGCCAATAGGAGAAATATTGCACGGAAGCTTCCATAATTGCCCGGCTTCAAACATAATGCAAGCCGACCAATGTGGCATAGGCATGACTGGTGGCTTGTGGCTTCCTCGTGAACGTTGGCCGTTGGGTAAGGTGAAGTCGGAACCCGGCTCAATTGAGTACCTAGTCAGACTTCTTTAAGGGTAGCAGCCCATGAGAGAAGAAGGCATCACTTTCACGTGACCTGATATGGGACCTAAGGTAGGATTCACTGCGTTGCCCACCGGACGAGGAATTGTGATCCAGGTTAAATCAGGTCTAATACCAAAGTCGTGATTCGGGAACCATCAAATGATCTCCTCTCACTTGGCCTAATAACACATAATCATCAAGCCTTTTTGACCGCTGAAAAAGAGGATTGACATAGCTTATCATGCTGTTTATTGCGTGTTCCCAAACTCTTCCATCCATGATATCCAGCTTTCTAAGATTAAGCAACTACATGTAGCTGTCCAGGGCCCCTCGGCTGCGCTTAAGTCAGGGTACACACATACAACAGTGGAAGAACCAAGTGGCTAGAGACAAAGCGAAAAAGCGAAAAAGTCGGGACATTCCATGTGTTAACGAACGAGGACGTTTTCCTCAACATGGCAAAAGGTTTCGCGGCCCTGGCCAGGATTCGAACCTGGGGCCTCTTCCAAGATGGTATTTGATTGCTCAATAACCCTAAGGAAGAATCATACCGCTAGACCACCAGGGCTGTTGAGGTTGTTGGCGATGTTGTGCCAATTCGATGGGTGCCGTGCAGAATTTTGCGCATTATGGAGCCGGTTGGTTGATGGGTGGAGTCACGAAGCCCTCGTTTCGGTGAACTAGTCAAGAATTGCGTAAAAGCATTCGTCGCTGTGATAGCTGTCCCCGCAGAGTAGAAACTGTGTTTCTTCCCCATCGCTAGGTCGGCCTCGAAACCACAGGGAGATTCACTGACAAGCTAGTGCCTGGCTTGAAGCATATCGCAATGGCTGGCAGACTGGGCCCTCTCGGGGTATAACCCCCAACCAGCTTTTTGCTTTTGCCTTGATACCTTCGGGTGACAATTCGACGCTGGTCTTGGGTTTGAGCCCATCTCTCTGGGTGCTCATCAAGAACTTCCCAATACTGATGCCGTTGTTTGCGGTCCGTCCAAAAAAGCTTACGAGCTTGAACTTGGTCTCTGAGTTGAACCCTTCTTCGTACGAGTTAAGGTATACTAGAGCCATGCCGATTGGCAACGGCGCCGATTGTATTCCAAAAGTTCCCGCAGATGGATGGAAGAAGACGTCGACAATGTTGGCTATCTTGGTGCAATAGAGGCGGGGATCCGTTCGTTCGGGCAACTCCGGTGACTTTGTGCCGATTGCAAGGCGAAGAGTGCTGTAGGTGAGGATACAGGTAGTCCAGTATAACGTAATGATAGATGCAACAGCGACATCGCAGGCCGTCGGACTATTGGATCCTCGAGCCGCGAGTTCTTCAAGTTCTTTCTTCGGGCTCAGATTATCGAGCCACCAGTTGAGCTCTTCGTCCACTCGCCAACACTCCTTGATGAGAGCCAGACGCCTTAATTCTTTTTCCTCTGGGTCTTTGCAGTTGTTCATGTGATCCAGGTCTTCCAGAAGTCCAGGGACGTCAACGAATACATCGATCAGTATGTCCTTTGGTGTCTTTGGGATGTTCTGCCATGGAACGGTCTTCCAGGCCGGGTGGCTTAACGGAAACCGTCGTCTGCGCTTGACGTGAGATATAACCTGCATAACATTATCAGTATGACTTAGATAAAGAGGATTTGATTCATGTGGAAGGGCGGGTTTCAACTGACCAGATGAAGTCGACCAGACGCGTACAAGTCGTGGCCGTGACCGTTGATATGTGCCTCTGGGGTCCGCTGCATGATGAGGGCTAGTTCGCCTAAAGCGTGACCCTCCCAACTTTCAGCTTGAGAGATACCATGTCGCTCTCGGTCGTCTGCCCCATAGAGCAACTTTTGAGTAGGAGTTAGTGAGCTTCAATGTTGTTCTCGGGCTAAGACTACTTGCTCACTTCATAGAAGCCCAGAATTCTTGAAGTCACCATCAAGGCATCCGACTTCCATCTCTTGGGATGCCGTAGGGCAACATTCATCTCCGTCAAGGCGTTGCAATAGAACTTGAGACCATCGTCTATCATCCACTGCTGCTTGTCCCGACGACCTATGGTGCCTAAGCTGAGTGCCAGTAAGCTCAGACGCAAGGCGGCGTCGGTGCGGTAGAGATCTCGCACGGTCGTCGCCCAGTCTGCGTTGGAATACCTCATGATGGGACTCCTGGGACTGCATATCGGAGCATCAGGCATGTAGCCATCCCAGAAGAGGTCGAGGATCCGCTCCTCAAAGGCAGACTGGGATAACGAGCGCGTCTGAACAAGTGCGGGTGAGACTGGCACCAAAGCCGTCACCTTGAAGTCTTTGCCTGTCAGCGGCTTGGTCACATTGACGAAGATGCGTTTCCTTTCGTAGCCTGCACATTCTAAGCCTGCCTTTATGCACTGCCCGCATGAAGGTCGTTGTAGGTCGCACTGCCAGCAGTTCCGTCAGCAGCGGGACGCGTCGTCGTTATAACAGACAGATTGATCATCATATCTTGGCAGACTTACGCCTTTCTTACGCTTCCTACATGTGTTGCAACCTTTGGAGCGTCCGGGAACTCCGACCATGTCGAGGAAAGTAGGAAGGGTGTCGGGGAGGGTGATGTGGGTTCACGGCGCGAGATGCTTCTCAAAAAGGCAAGGTGACGGCGCGCGATGTGGCCCGTTTATGACTACGGAAGAATTCTAAAGTCCTTATCGGGCCAGCAGTTCAATTGAAAAGTACCGAGTGCGCGGCGGGAGCAACCGGTAAGCTTGTATGTAGTCTTCGCCCTACGGTGCGCGCGGACAGATGCCAAGATCTTGGGCATGGGATGCGTCAGACTTCTGATGGCTAAGCAACTGAGAAATTAGGTAGTGAGTGGCTAGAGCGAATGACGAAGCTCGCGGAATAATCAAACCAGCATTCACCTCCAGTCTCAATGACGACTACATTCTCTTCCAAGACACGGGGGAAGGATGCGCCGCTGCTTAAACATTTGGGGCGAAGGATTGGGCTAAGCCCAGTCGTATTCAGCGCCCGCATGCTTAGGTGAATCCACTCAAACGGCTGTGAAAGCAGAACAGAACTAACCCCGTTTGGGAACCATTGTGCGCGCTGTGAACTAAGAGTCTGTGAGATGTTGGGCGAGATCGAGAGATCTCTCTGGCGGTCAGAGCTAGGCTCAACCTTCGACGCCAAGATGGCGTTTTGGCGGTTGAATTCAACTTCGAACTTTGAATTAAACGAGCCATGGCAGCCCCCGTATGCTAAGCAGTCGCGCATTCTCTTTCCCAAATCGTCCATGCGCCTCTCAGACCTTGCAGAGACGTGCGTGTCGATCCTGGTCAAGTCGACTCCAAGAGTGCGTTAGCAGTTGTCTTGATCAGAATGAGATCGCGATGAGAGGACAACGGAATGTGCAAATTACAAGTTATAAGAGATGGAAAGCTCTCCTGGCAGTGAATGAGAAAGGAAGGATTAGAATACTCATCATAGCAATTCTCAAGTACCAGACACTTATTCACAACTCAACCCAATTTTTAAATCGTGCAGCTTCGCAACATCTTCTGGACACCAGCCATATCAACTTCTGAATTCACATCTCTGAATTCACATCATTAAAGTTACCATGGTTCAGCCAACTCGGCCGCCGGCCAATGGCTTCGTCGCCGCAACGCGAAAAGTTTACAACCCCCTAGGATTCTCCAAGGGCTATAACTTCGTCCTTTTCTTTATCTTCTTCGGTGCACTCATGGGGTTTACCCTCGCGCGATTTCAGTACCTCAATTTCGACACCTTCTGCAAAGGAGCGGCGCCGGGAGAATGTTTCAACTACCAAAAAGGCCATGAAAAAGCCGGTCTCATCATTCACCTAGCTGGAATCTTGCCCGCCAGCTTTTTGGCATGTTTCCAATTCGTGCCAGTACTTCGTCACAAAGTCCTTCTCTTCCATCGCATCAACGGCTATGTCGTTATTCTTCTCGGACTTGTTGGAATTGCTGGCGCTTTGATGATTGCGAGAAATGCTTTTGGGGGCACGTTGGACACCCAAGTTGGTGTTGGTGTTATGGCGATTGCGTTCGTCACTGCGCTCACGCTGGCATTCGTCAACATCAAGCGACTTCAGATCGAGCAGCACCGGGCTTGGATGCTACGAGCTTGGTTCTACGTAAGCTTGACCCAAAACATGTCTAATTCTCGGTCAAAGACGAAAGACTAACTTGACATCGTAAATAGGCTGGCTCCATCATTACTCTCCGCCTTATCCAGTTCTCAGCCGCGGCTGTAATCAGCAGCATTGGAACATACTATACGGCACGTCCCTGCGATCAAGTGGCGTTTATGGTTGAGAACATGAACCGAACTCTTGAGCTCTATCCCGCTTGTGCAACCTATTTCTCTGGAGAGAACCTTGCTCAGCAAACAATCGTCCACGCGAACATCATTAGCCCTACATCGGCTGCTGAAGCCGGTGCGGCGGCGGGCATGCCGTTCGGTATGGCACTCTGGCTAGCACTTGCCTTGCATGCGATTGGTATCGAGATATACGTAAGTTCTAGCCCCCTTCGGTATGTTCAGGTCCGCAACAGTCACTGATTGAACCTGTATGCAGTTGAAGCTCACTCCAGCTGAAGCCGAGAGGCTGCGGAACGTTTCCTATAAGAGGCAATTGGAGGCTGGCTTGAACCCTGCCGGACGAGCTGGTATCACTGTCGACAAGATCGGAGATTCTGAGATGTGGCAGCCCAAACACAAGCCATCTCACTCGAGCTCAACTTCAGACCTGCCCAAGTGAGATGAGAACTGGGGCTTAGCCAAGTCGGAACTTGGAAGGTGTCGGGGATAACATGTCTTAGATATCATGCAAATAGGTTTGGCACGGGTGACTGGCGTTCCAGGAAGGTTACATGCAATTGTTCAATGCTCAATACTCTCTCTCACACCCAGGCTGATTGATGTGACTGCCTCCATCAATTGCAAATCTCACATCACTAAATGCCAACGCCAATTTCTCCACTTACAACGTCCATCGGGTATAGCCAGGACGATCGGGGTCGTTTTCCATATATTTCAGTGTGCAAGACTGATACCATAGCTGGCCTAGAAAACTCCTGCCTTCGTAATGGTATAAGCGTCCCAATAGTGGCTTAATAGCAGTCGTGGCTGCCTCAGTCTTGTAGAATGGTATTCTTCTATAAGTCGATGAGGTTAGCACATACACTTTGATTGAATAGTTCCCCATGAAATTAGTTCCCGAGGAGCAACTTACGGAAATAGGTGATGGACCACATGTCTGTCTATTATTAGATGAAAGAAGTGCCTCCCGACAAAGCCAAAGTCTCTGTCGATTGTCGATAGAGCCCCTTTGGTAAAGGTCCACCCCTCGTCGGTATAGTGAGGAACTTGGGAATGGTTATGCTGGAGGTAGGTAATGGCAACTGCTTCGATTTCAGCTGGAAATACCCCAAAAGCTTCCACCTATTGGAGAATTTTGGAGGTTCTCATACCCAACCAGTTATTAACCCATAGATAGGGTAGAAGGTATAGCAGAATCATGGTTTTTGATCCAAATTCCTGGCCACACCATCCTAAGATGCAACCCATGAGACCAAGACCGCAATCCGAGGCCAAAACGCTCCACGCTTCGTTGTCCCTAAACACAGAGCTCCAAGGATCAAAGAGGCTGACTCTCAGCCAACGCTCTGTTCCGGAAACGTCTCGCATGAGACTGTCTTTACCAGCAGAGAGATTGAAGAAAACATATAGAGGCCAGCCGAATAGCTGCTGTCCTAGCAACGAGATTGCTTGAACGATTGGAACATCGGAATCTTCCATCAACCCCGAAGGAGAGAATATGTCTCTGTCAGAATCGACTGGTTTCATGGCTGGAACGAAGGCGACATCCCTAGTTGCGTGCCCGGTAAACCGATGATGGCGCCGGTGAGTGTACTTCCAGGAAAAGTACGGTACCATCAGAAAGGAATGAAGTACAAATCCAATGCCATCGTTCAGCTTTGTCGAAGCAAAAAGTGACCCATGGCCACACTCATGAGCCAGTACCCAGATTCCAGTACAGATAAGTCCTTGGAGGAATGAGTATGCTGCCCAGGCTATGAAGTATAGGGCTGGCCCAAGTTGATCTTCTCTGATGTAGTTGAAGGCGAAGTAAACGAGTACCGCTGACGCCACGACGTCTCTGGAGATGTAGTAGAGAGAGGTCTGCGGGCAGGGAACAAAACAGCCCGGCGGTATAGCTTTTCGAAGATCCTGGATGTCGGGATAATCTGGCTGCATACTGTGAATGCGAAATACTGTAGAATGAAGAAAATCCATGTTATCCAATCTCTGCGGTTAGAGAGGCTTCAATTCATAGCAACTATACCTTCTTTATGGAAAGAGTGCCTCCTGAGCAACTTTTCATTTCAGAGTAATTCTGCCTCGTCTTGAGGTGCCAGTCACAAGATCTTGTAAAAATGGCTATGATATCCGAACTGCAACGAGTCACGTAGCGATTGTACATCGTTACTTCTACTTCCGTACGACCGAAGTCAGATGTATCGATCTTTGCCTTCAGGAACGTCGCTGGATTTCACAGAACCATCTCCGCGCAAACACTTGGAGGGCTAATGAACTTTGTTCAAGGCGATCAACAGCTTCAACAACAGATCTTGCCATTTTAGGTCTGGTGGTTGCTGAATGAAATCCAAGAATGACTCGAAGCCAGCAATGGGCAGAATATGCGTCAATAAGCACGTCGAAATCAAGTGAGCAGTCAACTTGGATCGGAAATCAACTACCAGTCTCCCATGTAACATCTACTTGAGCTGGCAACGCGTGCTCGACTTAGTTCTAATTATATCGCTTATCTCTCTACTGTGTGGTGTAGGATGTTGGAAGGAAAACGCACAGGCAGGTATCCGAGTACGACATGGAAGATAAGCAAAGGAACGAAGTCATTTGTCACGACTCACGATGCAATGTTCTTATGGAATGTTCCGGCCACATGACGATAACCTGATTACAGTTCTGAGATGCCTGTTGAAGATCAGTGGGGATTGGTGTGGTTGGATTCTTGGCGGCCCATTTTCGATGTCATTTCCCATACGGAGTATATCAAGTCGCACTCGTCAGAATAATCAAATACTCCATGTTGGTCGGGGTTCTCGTAGTTCATGATTCCTTGAGCTCCGACCTTCCGACCCTCCGATGTCTCAAAAGGCAGTGTTCTTCCATGTTCCATAACCGCAACCGGCAGGTTTCTTCCCGCCTCTTTCGCGTGAAACCACCTGCTGACGAAGCTAGCAGAAAGCACAACTATGAATTTCCGTTCTCGGATAAACGCGTTACTGGGCTTTTCTGGAAAGATAGGCTTAACGTGTATGTTAGTGGACGTTAGTGGTCGAGCTAAGCCTCTACGGCAAGTTCGGCAACCAGGTCGTGGCATTTAGGGCCTAGCTTGCGCCTGGGCAGGAGCCGCCATCCCATCATTCACCGAAGATGTCCACATGGTTCTGCGAGTGATGAATTTGCTACATTAGGTTGTTCAATGACTCGCTTCTGGGTGTTCGGAGCGAGGTTCTATCTCGACCGTTCGGAAATAATTGCCGCGTTGAAAGCCCGGATTGGCTTCGGCGCCGGTGAAAGTATGAATGCAGATAGTTGCGGACCTTCACGGCTTTCGGCCGGTGAACGTGCTGAAGACTTCTCTCGTGGGGTGAAACAGACGGCACTGAGGAACTTGCTAAAGGAACGTCATTCCCATCTATCTTTATGCAGGTATCGCGTCGTTAGCTGCACTCTTAAGTGTACCAATGTCGCTAACGTCTTTTCATTGGCTACTGTTGGGGAGGAAAGTTGACTTGCTTTCCATTGATCTACCCATGGTTATCGCACATCTGCAGAGTCACCTGTTGACTGCAGTAGTCGTACGTCCGTCCACTCCAATCATTGGAGCCATGTGCAGCTCATTTCTGGATGTGCTAGGGAACAGACTGAGGGATAAGGTTCGAGTAGCGGCAAGCCGTCGGTTTTCTTGGAATGCAGGAGACAATCTCTTCTGGTGCCGGCAAAAATTACCTTGCAGCTTCTGTTGAGTGATCTTTTCCCATACGATGTGGTGCCTGCCATTGAGATCAAAATTTGGGGTTACCGGGCCCATGTGCTTGTGTGAGGTCAATCAGGGAGTGAGGTTATAAAGCCAGGCAAGACTCTGGCAAGTAAGTTGAGTCTACTTAGCTAAACTAAGTGCTTTTTCTTCTGAAGGTCGTAGCATCAGCATATATCAGCTTCAATATGACACAATACGAGAACGCTCCTGATCAGACCGTCGTGGTCAAGGGCTTGAAGATGGCTTACCGTTGGTTGGGACCGAAACATGGAATTCCGGTTATCCATCTCGTATCGTTCAGGTCAGTCCCCGTCAGCCAATATCTAGGTGAAGAGTATAGTCTCACACCAAGAAGGGCTACAATGAGCCAGATAGATCCGGTTTCTATGAATAAGATAGCCGAGAAGCGGCCAGTCATTCTCTTTGATAACGCCGGTGTCGGCAGATCCGAGGGACAAGTGCCTACGTCATACGTAGGCTGGGCGGATTACTGCGCAGAACTCATCGTACAACTCGGATTTAATCAAGTGGATGTCTTGGCCTTCTCGATGGGCGGATGCGCAGCTCAGATGCTGGCTTTGAATTATCCAGCTTTGGTTCGCCGTCTGATCCTCATTGGATCCCTTCCAAGTATTGGACCAGGAGTCATACTCCCGCCGCCCGCACCCTTTCAGGGTATCCGCATGGCACACGATCATGAAACTCAGGAAGCTGCACTGCTGGAATTTTGTTTTCATTCTTCAGAGACCAGCCAGGCAGCGGGCAGAGCGACGTTCCGGAGAATGCTTGAGGCCAGAGATGATTGGTCTGATTTGATTGATGCCGATGGCACCCGACGTCAGGTCGAGGCGTTTGCCAAGTTTATGAACCCGAAATACTCGTCAGAGGGCTCTTTCAGGCGATTTAACGAACTGAAAATTCCGGTATTGATAATAAGAGGTGAGTACATGGATCTTGACTTATATTAAGCAAGCTTGAAAGCTTAGAAAAGTGCGTAGTACTGATTGTCCATGGAAAAACCAGGATGTCATGACTGTGTCTTTGAAAGGCAAACCTGCCGAGCCATGGCAAGACAGATGTACAACGCTACTGTCAGTGTTTACGAGTTTCCGGATGCTGGCCATGCTCCACACTGGCAATATCCAGAACAGTTTGCCGAACTTGTTGACTCCTTCTTATGTGCTCAGGACACAGTGACGGTCCAAGAGCTCCCAGAAAACTGGGTGCGTTGGATTCATGGTTCGGATTTGATCAGTAAGATTTGAAGCTAGATCCTGTGCTGGAAAGTTAGGAAATAAGGAGCACGCCTCAACGTACTATGTAATTTTGAACAGGGTTTCCCAAGATCGATATTGTCATTCCATCAACACTTCTCTCAATTGCTAAAACCTCTCAACCATACTTCATAGTCCGTTTGTGCCCAACTATTTTGAGGAAACCTTGCTCCGGACTCGATTATCTTGAGTTTCAAGGTATTAAGGACCTGGGCTGAGGCCTCTCTCGAAGACGTGAGTGATGAATACATTGCGCCCAAGCCCCGGTGACAGTACCGTATTGATTCCGTGATGAACGTGATATCTAGAATATCGTTGGGTATTGTCGAACAACTGCCGATGGCGAACATGAAGCTGTCGAACGGCAAGTGGGCTTGAAGATGAGTGGCGAACATAGCTCAGTTGGGAGAGCGTCAGACTGAAGTATGGGTTGATAGATCCATTGAAAACTTCATTCAATCAATCTGAAGGTCGTGTGTTCAATCCACACTGGTCGCATCTTTCCTTTTTGGCCGTTACGGATAAGCGTAGATGTATCCCATATCACGCAGTCTTCAGTCAGGTTTCGACACCAGATTGACTCATCTTCAACATCTGACTCGGTGTCTAGCAAAGGAAAGCGAGCCATCGATGAATGTGATAGTCGACCATCGAGATAAATTGAATGTGGGTATCATGTGGAGCACATAGTTGTCTATTGCACTGTGAGCAAGCATCGACTTGACGTTCATGAATACTATCAGCAAGATCAGCAATAAGGTGACTTTATCCCCAAAACATAACTTTCTACATAAGGCATGGAAGGTCGGTGTTGTAGGAACTAAGAAGTGTTTTGTTAGGTTAGAGAAATTACGATGATACACAGACAATGCGGTGCACATGCATAGCGATATTGAACCAATGATGAGAAGCTTAATGTCTGGCCAACTGAACCCTGTCTTACTCGATTATCAGCTAGGGAGAATCATTTTGCAGATCTCTGGAATTACTACTCTATCTGGTGATATTTCGCATAAGTAGTTTAAGGTTCAAAAGATCAGAGACACCGATGCGGGCCCGGGGTTTGCTGGACGGGTTCACAATAACACTCAACCGGATCGCACCCACGCGACCTGCAGAAGAGTTCCGACTACTTGCCTACTTACACGACGACTCTCTGTCCATGTCCACCATAAAAAACTAGAGTTTGGCGATACTCATGTGATGACGAGCATGACACAATGCAGACTCCCCACAGAGGTGCAACGGCGAGGCGCAATCAGCACTCGTTCAGCGTAGTGTCTGACCTTGTGAGACATGATTCTCCGAACTGGACGAAAACAGCCAAACACCGTGACACCACCATCAGTCGACCCAATGACAGCAATTGCGTTAGCAAAATACGGGCCGTCGCGCCTGGGAGATGCCGTGACCCGGTGAGACAGGCGAGAGATAGCTTTGGGCCAGTGACGCGAAGGGGTAACAAAGAGGATTCCACATCTCAGACCTGGGAACTTGGGAGATGCTGGGCATTTCATTTTAAGGCTCGAGGTCGGGCAGCTTTTTTCTGGACCGGCTTGCTGTCCCCGTTAGCTACCGCTTTCTCCAAATTCCATCCTAGTCTTCCATCCATATTACTTTACCCATATCCCACACAATGGCGACCCCGATTCCACGACCACCAGGGGTGCCCATTTTGGGCAACATCAAGAACATCGACACCAAGAACACCTGGGCATCTCTCAAGAAGCTGTCTGAGACGTATGGCGAGATCTTCCAAATCAAAGTCCTCAACAAAACGATCGTGTTCGTTGCCGGTGCCGCGCTTGTAGAGGAACTTTGTGACGAGAAACGATTCCGCAAGTACGTCGGCGGTCCCATCGTCGAGATCCGATACGCAGTCCACGATGCTCTGTTCACAGCCTACGACCACGAGGAGAACTGGGGCATCGCCCACCGCATCATCGCCCCCAAATTGACGGCAGCGTCCGTGGCGGAGCGCTTTACGGACATGCTCAGCACGACAAATGAGCTTCTCGAGAAGTGGAAGGGCCTCGGCGTCAACACTGAGGTGTCTGCCATTGGCGAGCTCAACAGATTGAACCTTGAGGCTACGACGCTGGCACTCTTTGGCAAGAAGCTCAACTGTCTCACTGGACCAGAGCACCCAATGCTCCGAGGAATGGAGGACTCGACATCCGAGGCAATGCAGCGGCCCAACCGACCTGGTCTTTTCAACTGGCTCTTTTACGGAAGCAAGTTCAAGAAGGGAAAGCAAGTAATGCGGGCATACGCTGAAGATCTGGTCCAATACCGGAAGTCCAACCCCTCGGACAGGAAGGATCTCTTGGCTGCCCTTCTCAGCACCGTGGACTCCGAGTCGGAGAAGGCCTTGACTCACACTCAGGTCATTGACGAAATCGTCTCCATGCCTATCGGCAGCAGCACGGCGCCAGGCATGGTCAGCACCGCCATCTACTTCATGCTGAAGAACCCTAACGTCATCACTACCGCGCGCGACGAGCTCAGTCGCGTCGTCGGTGACGGCGAGTTGCACTTTGCACACCTCTCGCAGCTCAAGTACATCGAGGGCATCGTCCGCGAGTCTCTGCGACTGTCTTTCGCAGCCCCGGGGTTCAACATTGAACCCATCCCTAAGGATGGCGATAAGAGCCCCGTATTTCTCGCAGGAGGACAGTATCAGATCGCCTACAACCAGCCCATGATCGTCGTTCTCGCGGGTGTGAACCGGGATCCTTCGGTCTTTGAAGACCCATTGGCATTCAAGCCCGAGCGTATGATGGGCGACAAGTACGAACAGCTGCCTTTGAGTGTAAGAAGGTCCTATGGTAATGGAAAGCGAGAGTGCATCGGTAAGCACTATGCGTGGTTGTGGAACATGGTTGTGGTGGCCAAGTTGATCAATGAGGTGGACTTCACCATGGCGGATCCTTCGTATGAGTTGAAACAGGACGGGTGGTTTAACTTAAGACCGGTAGACTTCCACGTCAGAGTCAAGACACGGGTGGACAGCAAGGCGCCTTTACTTTAAGCTGGTGTGGGATTGTGTTGTACGAGATTGCCACCACCGAGCGGATTCATGAGCGGTATATCAGATTAATGACGAATTGGATTGACGTTTCTTCACGCAGATATGGCTACTTGCACTTTCTTGAGATTCAACGATTAATGATTATTGATTTACTATCCACGCGACCAACCCCCTATTCAAGGAATAGTGAGAGACAGAGAGGCATCATCCGCCTTGCTACCTCTCTTCGAGACACCACCCTGTGCCAACGCAATCTCGCCCTTGGCATCATCAGCAGCGAAGAATGCAGAGGTGGCGAAGGGAGCACCAAGCATGCAAGCGCCTGTATCAATGTTGAGTGCGCAGAGCCCAGCTTCGGCATCCGCGTTGTTGCGGATGTAGTTACGGACAGGAGTCTTGATTGTCACACTCTTGCCATCGACACCGGCAAACTCGAGATCGATGGTGAGGTCCTTGGGAACGGAGTCGCAGCTGCCGTTATAGGAGACGTGGCCGATGGAATCACGGGTGAGGCCGGCGGCGGCGAAAAAGGCTGCAAGGCCAGCATCACCGATGGGCAGGTCGTTGATCTGGGTGCCTGAGTCGATCATGCAGGACTTTGTGGTGACCTCCGACTTGTCAAGGGTGACGTTCTTGACCTTGACGGTGGGAGGAGAGACAAAGTATCCGACGGTGGCACCAAGGCCGTCGTTCTCGACAAGAGGCACCCGGACGAGGTCACCCGTGAACTTGGACAGGTCAATGGCGCCGAAGACGGCGTTGCCGGTGAAGGTGCCCTTCCAGTCGGCGGGAGCCTCGTCGAACCAGATGCTCTGGACGGGGGCGCTTACGGCTCCCTTCTCGAGGAGATCCTGACGGACGTGAGGGCCGGTGGTGTTCCACTCCGCGGTGCGGTAGAAGGGCGCGACGCCGAGGATGCCGAGGTCATACGGGGCCGGCTTGCACTGGCCGCCGTCCAACAGACGCTGCTGCATGTAGTTGGCAATAGCCACGCGGGCGTCTACCTTCGACGTGAGACCGGCGTCGCCGGCAAAGAGGAACGTGTCGTTGACGCTCTCCTTGCCTTGGACAATCTTGGTATACCCACCGTAGGCATACTGCGTCACGAACGTCTCGGGCTTCTTGGCCGTCGCGCTGTGAGGGTAGTCGTAGAAGGGCTCGGCCGTGGCGTTGCACTGGCCCTGGCAGAAGAAGCCGGTGCAGCCCCAGTTGTTGATGGCGTCCGGGCCAAAGACCCAGAAGTTCTCGGAACCCTGGTCGAAAACGACCTCGACCGAGGTGTTTGCGGCCGAGTTCACCAGGTTCGTGGCGATCTTGTGGCCGCCGCCGTAGTAGTAGTGCAGAGGGACGCTGACGGTGGGAATGGCCGCGAGGGCGCCGTTGGCCAGGGCCGTCATGACGAGGGACTGGGCAAGCATCTTGTCGGTGAGGGAGAGGTTGAGCGAGTGACTGAGGTGCGTGGTGGAAGAGAGGCTCAACTTCAGTGTGAGGGTTCACGTTCTCTTATCATCTAGTGGTGTTGTGGCCACGGGCTCCTGGTCCATCTGAGTTCATGGCGGGGAAGATCACGACCGGGGTCATGCTAATGCTATTTTCGGATACTAACTTTTGAGAATCTCTTATGACTTATGACCTGCGAGACCGAGGAACATTCGGGCGGCTTTCCGGAGAAAGCAGGTTCACGCAGCCTTGAGTGCCGGCTTGGCCATGATCGCTCCAAAATGACCCCTGAAGAATCGCTGCCGCTAACGCCGGTGGGAGCCGTGAGGAAAGTCTTTTTCGTATTAAGATTGTGACAGGCATCGAATAAAGTGCTGATATGGGGTCGTAGTGCACGTTAGTTGGTGGATTTCAACGGCTTTCTTAATGTCGAGCCAAAGCGAGATTGGCTCAATGCACCGAACCACCATCAAGCTTCGTCTAGTATTTTGGGTTAAGCCCAGGGCGGTAGGGCCGACGGTTGGCCCCGTTACGAAGGTTCTGTTCTTTTTGACTTGTTCTACCGGGATTCGGCGGTCGTCCGATCTTTTGGATACGAGCTTTTTGGCGGAGAATTCACCTTTTAGAAAGCCTCGTTGCATGGGTACCCCTGAAGGGGGAAAGAGTCCACGATGATGTCAAATCCTACCCAAGATGTTCTTCATCGCCAAGCAGCGGGTCGAGTGATACGGGCGAGTTGCCGAAAAGCTTGTCCCGGCCCCTGAAGGCTTGTCGTTGGTATTAGATGAGGTGACACTGCAAGTCCAAGCAGACCGTAGCAGAGAGTGAGACTCGCCACTCTCTCACACAATTGTAAGACCACAAGAGAAGAAGATGAGGCTATTGTCAGTTTCAACTCTGCTTCTGAGCAGCTTCGCTCTCAGTCAACCGACTAGTAGCGGCCATGCAGTTCACGAGGTCGTGAAGCAGCTCCCGCAGGGCTGGCGGCATGTCGCCGCGGCCGGTGACCTCAACACGATCCAGCTTTCCGTCGCGTTGAAGCAGCCCGGCTTGTCGGAGCTCAAGGCACGTCTCGAGGTGACCAGCGACCCGAACCATGCCGAGTATGGCGCACACGTATCTCGCGATCTGTTGAAGATGTTCCAGGAGCCGAATGCCGATGCCTACGCTGTCGTTGCGACTTGGCTTTCTGCTCACGATATTCGGAGCTTTGTTCAGGACGGCCCTTGGGTTCGCATAAACACCACCGTCGGTAAAGCGAATCGCTTGTTGGGTTGCAAGTTCTCCAAGTATCAGTACAAGAGCGACAAGACTGTGTTGCGGGCCAAGGAGTACACTCTTCCGAGCCAGGTCTCAGAGGTTGTCGACTTCGTCTTCCCGGTTACCCAGTTCATGAACAAGCCGCCTAGACGACAGATCAAGGCGAGGGAGTCTGGCAAAGTGAAGCGACAGAGCATGAGTAAGTTTACCGCGGATCCCAATGGCCAGGTTTCTAAGACACCACATCACTGACGCATCACAGTGCCTCGAAGCTGCTGGGACTACACAACCCCCGACTGCATCGTGGATCTCTACAACATCAACTACAGCCCGCCAAACGGACCATCACCCACAGACTTTGGCATCGCCGGCTTCCTAGAGCAATATCCCAGTGTTCCCACTCTGCAAGCCTTCCTGGCATCCTACAGCCCCCGCCGAAACGCCACCGGCTTCTCGCCGAAGTATAATCTCACGGTAGAATCCATCAACGGCGGCAGCGACACCACCGAAGGCGGCGGCGTCGAGGCTTTGCTGGACATCCAATACAGCATGCCCTTCATCCAGCCGATGAACGTGACCTACTTCTCCACCGGTGGCCGCGGCCCCGAGATCGGACCCGACGGCAAAGACAAGGACCCCAAGGACAGCGCTCACGAGCCCTGGATTGAGTTCCTCGAGGCCCTGCTCGCTCGCGAGACCATCCCAGACGTCATCTCCATCTCCTACACCGATGACGAGCAGCTTATCCCGCAGCCGTACGCCCGTCGCGTCTGCGACCTCTTCATGCAAGTCGCCGCCCGCGGCGTTTCTGTTCTGGTAGCTACCGGCGACGGCGGCGCAGCGGGCATCGGTTCGGGAGACTGCATCTCCAACGACGGCAAGAACGCGACAAAGTTCATCCCGACGTTCCCCGTTGACTGCCCCTGGGTCACGGGCGTTGGCGCGACAGGCAACTACGCGCCGACGGAGCCTGCGTGGTACAGCTCCGGCGGCTTCAGCGAGTACTTTGAGCGTCCGGCGTGGCAGGAATCCGCTGCCAAGGCGTACATTGCCGGCATCAACGGATCTCACGCAGGCTGGTACGCACCCAACGGCCGCGGCAGCCCGGACATCTCGGCCATTGGATCTCGATTCCTGATGCAGCCTGGGTGGACGCAGAAGGGAACGAGCGCCAGCACGCCCGTCGTGGCTGCGATGATTGCTCTCGCCAACGATAAGCGGATGAGGGAAGGGAAGCCCGCTTTGGGATTCCTTAACCCGCTGCTGTACTCTGACAAGGTTCGTTCTGCGATCAACGATGTCAAGAGCGGGTCTAGCGGAAGTTGCTCTTATGGGACGAAGGTTGAGAGCGGGTGGTCTGCGACTGCAGGATGGGATCCGGCGACTGGTCTTGGGACGTTGGACTTCGCCAAGTTCCTTCAGGCGCTGGAGTAGGGCTTTGTAATGGTATAAACTTAATACACTTGATCAAACAACTACGGCTTTGAGGACTGCCTCGTACGAACAACTAAGGCCAACCGGGCTTCAAAATTTCGCAGTCCTTCAATCATGCCAATGCCCCTCCAAGTAATTCTCGTACTCTCCACCAAAATGCACAACCTGAGCAGCAGCTTTCTCCGGCTTCTCGGCGAGGAACTCAAACTCTGGCAACACCAGGCTATCAGAGCCGGTGATCTTGAGCGCCAACTGCTCCCCGGCATCAAAATGGATGGCCGTGGGCCAAATCCATACCTCCATCTTGACAATCTCACCCGCCTTGACTTCAATGTCTTCATCGTGGGCCAGTGTCTGCCAGTAGTTCGGCGACAGCTCCGGCGCGACCTTACGCTTGGAGGCGCGGAGCTTGCCGTTGGGCCCTAGGTACTTGAGCGGGTTGATGTTGGGGATTTCCTTGGGATCAGATATCGGGAGTGCATCGAGCGGAATATTGAGGTGCTCGAGGTCTTTGCCGCTTGCATCTCGCTTGCGAATCTGGGCGTAGACGTCAAAGTCTGTGGCGGAGGGGCAGGATACGTGGACTACGAGCTTGGTTGGGCCCAGCAGCTGCGTGGACTTGGAAAAGGTATGCGTGAAGACTGTGGTTTCCGTGCCCTCGTAGCCAAGGGTTGTGCCATCGGTGGCTTTGGATTGCTGCAAAGTCTTGTCGGTGCCCAAGTAAAGACGCTGGAGTTTCGTGTTCGTGGCACTTGGTGAGAGCCAAGGAAGTGAGTCAAAGGGGAGATCGATGGTCGCGGGCTTGTTGTAGCCTAGCACGGCCAACCTGACTGGCGAAGTCTTCTCCCATCCGTTTTCGATGCCTTTCATGTAGTGGTCAAAGAACTTTTGCAAGTCATTGGTACGTTTTTGGCTGTACAAGTCGTACCACTCTTGCGTAGCATGGGTCACCATCCTAAGAAGAAATCAGCTAACTGTAACCTGGGTCAGGGTACATGTATCGGACGAACCATTTGTTCTGATGAGGGATCTCCTCAAAGCCTCTGAAGCTCCCAATGGTGTGTATCATTGTCGAATAACTGCCCAGGATGTAGGCCGGGACCTCGATCCTGTCCATGCGAGCCCTCTTGTCATCCCAGTACGCTCGGAGACCCTGCCCGTGCTTGAGCAGCATCTCAACGCCGTTTTCCTGCTGGCCACGACCTAAAGCACAGTCAGTCGAATCGAAATAAGAAAAAGCCTATAGACTGGAAAAGGTCGGCGTGTCACCTACCGCGAATCACATTGTTTATCATGGACCCGAACCCAAGGGAAGGAATCCCGCCGCGGCACAGACTCTCGCGGATATAATCGCTCGCACCCTCCAGAGGGGCAATGCACGCCAGATGAGGCGGTCTCTCGGCGGCGATGTACCACTGGCACAGCGCAAGCCACGAGTTGCCAGCCATGGCGACCTTGCCTGTGCACCAGGGCAGCTTCGCGATGCCTTCAATGGCGTCGTGGCCGTCTTGGCCCTCCGGGGTGCCCCACGACCTCATGGCGCCTTCAGAGTCACCGCATCCTCTGGCGTCCGCGTTGATGATGGCGTAGCCTTTAGGCACCCACTCGGCGGGGTCGAGTCTTACAGGCAAGTCAGTCTTTACATGTAATGCTAAGGGCACATGTCAAGGGAGAGCCTACCCCTCAAACGACTCGTAACCCGATAGTTTGCTCAAGGGCACGCCACATCGCAAAGGGACTGCGTGAAGATTCAAAGTGCCTATAAGACGATGTGAGTGATTGATACATAGAGAATGGATTCGGTATCATATTGGGCCATACTCGTGTCAGTCTTCCCGTAGGGCGACCACATCAAAATGGCGGGGACCTTCTCCTCCGTCTTCGGCCGAAAGATGTCAACGCGGATGCGGGTCCCGTCGCGCAGCGTCAACGGCTGGTCCCGCTCAAGGATGATATCGCACGGGAGCGGACGATGCTCTGGGGTCTTTTGACTTCCGGCTGGGAGCTCCACGCGGGAAGGATCCTTGGGAGTTGGCCATGCTGGGGGGATGGTGGGGGTTTGGATAACCTCGATGTTGTTGACGATGAGTGGCGCCATTGTTGCTTAATCTAACAAACTCGAGGAGATAAATACCCGTTGATGCAGGTACAATGTTTGTCTAGTGACAAGACTGCTAGCCTCTTTGACGGCAGCCTCCCTTGTCTGTTATATCGTTATTATACGAGACCATCGTAAATCCGAGCTCCCCGGCTGTCTACACATCCCAAGTGACTCTGTAAATCCTCGGACTTGACCCAAATCCTGATGACGGATCGTCGAGGACGCCCAGAAACACGGCCCTGTCCACCGGCATGGCTCCACGGCAGATTCCCACTTGTGTACCAGCCAATGGCGTTGCCATTTTCGCCCTCTTGGGGCAATATTCGCCTGGGGGAGGTCCGAGGGCCTCGTACTTATTGGACTCAACCTGGGACCTATTCCTATGTAGCCCTACAGTCTGCCTATGCCATGCGAGACGTCGGAAAGGGCCTGGGCATATCCATGTCGCATATGTTTGAGTTCTTCCCCGCCATTTGGCCCTGCTGATCACCCGAGGCGCGTCAACTGTACGCTACCATCCCCGCCCGGCAGAGTCTAGAGATGGGTCCCGGCGACCTCGGGTGTTAGAAACCCTCCGTTGGCCGATGAATAAATCGGGCAACTTGTCCGAGACGGCCGTGTTCGTCCGTGATTTCTCTAGAGACCTCCGTATATCATTATTCAGCCGCCCACCTCCCACCGGCTTTCCGATTTTACGAGAGGGTCGCGACCCGGAGAAGTGGACGCTAGCGAAAGGGGGCAACTTACTGCGTCAATTCCTGTGTTTGAAGTGTTCTGAACATGCCCACAAGTTAGTGCATAAGATGCGTCTGGTCTGCTATGTGGTAATGTTGGCGGGCAGCCAAAGTCAAACTGCATTAGGTCTAGAAAACGAAACCTCACAATGGGCAGCAAAGCAACATCAACAGCGGCGGCGCTCTACGTCGACGAAGACTGTAACTTCTCAGTCATCCGCAACCTCCCCATCCCCGACCCTGTAGACGGCGAGGTCCTAGTCAAGGTGCTCTACTCGGGCGTGAACCCTGCCGACGTCAAACACGCACCGATCATTGGCGTCCGCTCAGTTACCCTCGGCTACGACTTTTGCGGCCGCGTCGTCCGGGCCACCGGCGAGAATGCATCGTCCGCCTTTAAGCCCGACGATCTGGTGGCCGGCTACGTGCCCACCGGCATGGGCAAACCGATGAGGCACGGCGCGCACCAGGAGTACCTGAGCTGTCCGGAAGACATGCTCTTCAAGGTCCCCGATAACCTGCCCCAGACGCACGCCGCGAGTCTCACGGTAGTGTTGACCACGGCCGCCGACGGGCTGTACAACATCTTCGGCTACCCTCTTCCAGGGGAAAGGGCAAAGGACGGTTTCAAGGCTGGTCCGCTGCTGATTTGGGGCGCATCCGCCAGCGTTGGAATCTGCATGCTGCAATTAGCGCGGGAGAGCGGTGCGAGCCCCATTTTCGTCACCGCGTCGCCGGGGCGGCACGAGATGCTCATGAAGATGGGAGCGACGCGCTGCTTCGACTATAACGCCCCAGATGTGATTTCTCAGATCAAGAAGGCGGCGGAGGAGGCAGGCGTGGGGCCAATCCGCTACGCGGCCGATTGTGCGGGTTCAAAGGGGGAGGTCACCTCGGCAGCACAGACGGAGGCGTGCGTTGATGAGGATGCTATTGTTCTGTCTGTCGTGGCGAAGCCGGGTGGGAGAATCAAGATGCCACTAGCATCGGCGAATTCGGAAATTACACTACAGCTGGGCGGTGGTCCCCTTGTCACGATCCCTCCACGGCTGGAGGATTGGGGCAGGATGTGGAAGGCGTTGATGTGGTCTGTTGAGAATTACGGCACCAAGTTCTCGATTCCTGTGGTGGATGTGTTCAAGGGAACGGCGGAGGATGCGCTGGAGGAGGTGAAGAAGATTGCTGACCAGGGTAAGTTTGGTAAGCTTGTACTAGAGCATCCTTTGCTGTAAGATAGGAGAGAGGCAGAGGATGATGATGAGGATGATCACGGGGTATCATTTGCCGAGGATTATCTTGTACCACATATGGCTGTCTACTCTAAGCCCTTTGCTGATTTGAACAAAAGCAATTACATCTACCCTTAATAGGCCCAAGAGTCTCGTGATGTTTACTGCCAGGTAACGAGACTATAGATGTGAGGCCGGAGTCGGCCGGCCCCCTCGGCAGCTCAGGGCCGACGATAAGCAGCGCATTCCCGGACAAGCTCCGGTCCTGCGCCGGTCCAACGGGTCTAGACTCCGGTGAGTTTATCTCGGACCTATCAGCACTTGTGAAGCTATCCGGAACCCCACCATCTCCACTCCGGGTCGGCAACACAAAGGCCGCGCTCGGCTCCTGCATCGGCGGCCGCCCCTCCCCCCCTCCATCTCATCGGCTCTTTTGCAGTTCTCACACACACCAGAATACCACGCACACTAGGTGCAGCCAACAGAAACCAAAGGTCTTTGCATGCTCTAAGCAGTCTGGCAGAGTCATTCTTGCGGCTATCTCTTGGCTTTACCGAGTGCTATCCTCTTCCGTCACACCCACATTTCCTCTCTCACTCACACTACCGGCACCACTCAGTCCGTCAACCAACACCGGTGACCGGTCAGGACTCTGTGGTGCTCCACCAAAGTTCCTCTTGAGAAGAACCCCAAGGTGGAAGGCCCATCGTTTTCCTGACGAAATAGCGGGGATTCCGCACGTCTTTTCGGTAAAACGGTCCAGCAGCAACAAACATCCCAGCAATCCGGGGAACTCGCAGGAAAACCTATACAATTCTCCCTCGATTTTTTCTTACCACACCTTACAACCCCCCAGTCACCAGTGACCTTTAATCGCTTTATGCCCCCCATTCAGCCCAGTTCGGCTTTGTCACCATTTGTTTCCCTTTCGAACCCCTCTCCTCTCCCATCCTGTCCTATCCTCCCCCCTTCCCACCCTGCGAAAAGTTCAACCGACCTTCCTAGTTCTACCAGATCTTTAGAGTTGAGCCTCATAAACAAACACTTTATTGGACGAAAGGCGTGATTCTGCGAAACCTAAGAGCTCTCTTCCCCCCCTTCTCTGTGACCGTACCTTATCTCATCCACACACCCAAGCACCCGTCCCGATGGCCGCCGATGCAGATGAACGGACGCCCCTCCTCAAAATCAAATCCGGCGCCGGGGCCGTGAAGCGGGTCGGTCGCGGCCTCTGGTCACCCGCAAACCGTATCCTCTTCGCCGGCTTCCTCGTCTCCCTGACCCTAGGCCTCACTCAAGTTCCGTGCGCACAAGCCCACCCCTCTCTTCTCACCCATGTTGTACTATGGCATGGCCACGAGGATGTGTACCACAGTAACGGAAACTGACATGTGGTCTACAGCATTATCTACGTTTTCCGTGTAATGGCATGCGAGACCTTTTACAAGTCTCACGCGCCCTACGACGGCCCCGCCTCGGAAATGTGCCACCGCCGTGAGATTGACGCAAACACGGCCACCCAGGTCTCCATCCTCGGCATGACCACCTCCGTGTGCGGCATCCTTAACCTCTTCATCTGCGGCGACCTCATCAAGCGCTGGGGTACCCGCTGGGCCCTCATCAGCCAGACCGGCCTGCTCGGCATCCGCGTCTCGTGTCAAGTCCTCGCCGTGTCGCAGGGTGCGCAAAAGGGAATCGACATGATGCAGTACACGCAGCTTATTGGCATCTTTGGTGGGCCGAGGGGATACATGTAAGTACTTCACCTACCTGCCTACCTACCTACAGCAAGGAAAGTGAGATGCACTGGGACCGCGGCGCTAATGCGATTGCAACTAAAGGCTGGTTTTGAACACGGCAATTGCGGAGGTTGTCGAAAGAAGAAAGCATACCGGCGTCTTTGGTCGGCTTCAGGGTGCAGTCATGATCGGTACCGCCATAGGCTATTTGCGTAGGTCGACAGTCTGCCTTTCCTACCCTCGCCTGCTAATGAGTGATTAGTCGGCGGTGTTTTGGGTGACGTGTTCGGCATCACCAGTCCCTTCATCGTTGCCATCGGCTGCTTTGCATTCGCAACAACCTACGGGGCCATCTTCTGGCCGGCACCCCCAGAAGAAACGGAAGAGACGGACGGCAAGACAACGCCCGGCGCTTCTGGATTCCTGGCTCCTATCAAGGTGCTCATGCCGTCCAAGTACCGTCTTGAGTCCGGCAAGATTGTTAAGAACTATGGCCTCGTCTTTCTGGCCCTGGGCATCTTCTTCGGCGTGGTAAGTCTACTATTTCCTGATGCCTTGCGTGTATTTGCGGCTTCAGTCATTGTACAATACCGCTAACGGTGCCTCAGTTCGCCACGGGTTATGCGCCCATCCTAATCCAGATGTACGCCACCTCCCGCTTCAACTTTGGCACAACGGAGAACGGTATCCTCATGTCCGGCAACTCGTGGATCCGTGGCATCTTCTTGATGTTCATCTTTCCGGAAATCATCGATAGCGGACGCAGATGGTTCGCCTCGTCATCTCATGCGGGAGCTCTTCAGAAGCCGCTCACCCAGGAGGAACGGAGCGTCATCCCCACTCACCCCGAAGACATGGACCCGGCACCCGGCTTGATGAACGCCTCCGAGCCAACAAAGGCGCCGCCTGAAGAGGAGGACGAGGATAGCACTTTTGACCTGTTCTTCCTGAGGTGGAGCTTGGTAGTGGATGGCATCGTCACATCCCTCGCGGCTTGGGCGACGGAGGGCTGGCATGTCTATGCCGGTGAGTCTCTCATTTTTGCTGCTCACTTTACCCCGAACTCCAGAAATTAGAGCAAGATGCTAATTGCATTCATTTGTAGCCGCTTTCCTGCTGCCATTTGCATCCGGATCGGCTCCTGCGGCCAAGGGCGTCATCACAGAAATGTGCCCGCCGCACATGCGACAAGATGCCCTGAGTGCGATCACCCTAGTTGAGAGTGCAGCCACTCTGACGACGCAGGGTATCTTCGGCTTCATATTTGCCACGCTGTCTGAGATGGGCAAGCCGAATCTCACTTTCTTTGTGAACGCCGTGAGTGCTCACACATGAGTCTATACATCTCTGATGCTCATTCTCTAACCGATTGATAGGCTCTCGCCGTTGTCGCCGTGGGCATTCTTTTGCTGGCTCATTATCCCCCGGTCAACAGTACGCGGGTCGAAGATGAGACGATCGAAGAAATCAGTCAGTCAAATTGAAACATGATTGCGTGCCGATAATTGGCAGAAAGCACTCATCGGTCGGCATGAAGGATGAATGAGAATGAAACTCATTCGCTCGATTCATCTTCGACTCCACGCCAAGGCCGATGAAAAGTTGGGATAAATGGTTTCCTCCCGTAAAAGTCTTTCTCATTTGAACTCATATGCGGCGTCATTTAGCATTTAGAATCGTTGGCGCACTTCAAAGGGTGCGCCGTAGAAGACCATCGTCGGTGAGTCTGATTGTGTGGGTATTGCGGATTTCAAACTCAGGTATCGCTGGAACTGGTGTACATAAAACGGACAAAAGGATTTAAAGTGATTATTCAACGGTTTTTGCTTCAAAAGGTACCTTCAGATTCATCGCGTGCCGCATCGCCGACTTCACCACGTTCTAGACCTTTTGCTTAATCACCAAAGCCTTCCAAAGTGTCCTACGCAGTAGATCTGCATTCACCAGCCAAGGTCACGGCGGGGGTGGAGCGCCTGTCATCGGTCTTGGCTCGGCCTTCTGCTTCATGACATCAGCGGGCTGTTCGCATACATCATCGATTGCGTTCATGCGGATCGGTGCTTTGGCCCCGAATCTGGGATTCGCCTTGCATACTGCTACCTGGTGCCTGTGAGCTAACCACCAGATATCGAATTTGGATGATTTCCATTCATGAAAGATGGGAATCTGGCAGTGGCGGCTGGTCTCGTCCGGAGCTAGATCTCCGGAGTCTTGGTAGCGGCTGCATCTTGGATTGCTTCAAAACAAGTGCCGGTGTTTGCTTGATGGTCTAAATCGTTCTAGTCTACCGCGCCCTTTGGCCCCCGCAGCTCTGGTCTCCGTCACATCTTGTCTTTGGATCTGAACTCCGTGGCTCCTTCGAATTACTCTCATGCCCATTTGAAGCCTTTTCCAAGTGGCCAATTGGCTTCAGCGCCATGATATCGGAGCATTCGCCGTGATATCCATCGACTGCCTGGTCTTCGTTATCACGGAGTTATCCCCGAACTAGGACCGTAGCTCAGAGTCGAAAAAGGCGAAACGGCGAAAAATCGAAAAGTCGAGAGGCCAAGGAGGCTCCGTACCAAGCGTCATCGATTCCTGCGACCCGCTCCTTGGAGAGCGGGTGCTAATGCGGGTATGGCCTAGTTCCGTTGTTCCCCATGCCGCTACGACCAGACATGGAGTGACAAACACTCCTCTCCGTCTTCAGACTGCTTCGATGTAGTAATCTGCAGTTTGTGATTCGTCCAACATGAGTGACGGTATTGTTCCTCCAGAACTGCGTCATGGCATTGAGTTTTGATGGCACTTTTTCTGTGTGTATGCCCGTTCGAGCCCCTCCACATAAAGTGCCCAAGCACCAGCGGGTGGCGGCACAGCTCACCATGTCTCTCTCTGGTATAAGACCTCTCTCAACGCCTTCTGAATCTCATGGAGACTGTTCAAAGAATTATCAGACATCCCATTGAAACTGCCCAAAAGACATTCAACATGGGTTCCACCGACACATCATTTGCAGCCCATGTGGCAGGCCAGTTCAGCACATATGAGAAGGACAGACAGATGACCTCCAAGGAGGCTATCTACAGCACCAGCAATGGCGTCCCGATGCCCCACCCCTACGAGACGCAGCGATGCGGTGAGAATGGTCCGTTGTTGCTGCAGGATTTCCACTTGATCGACCTCCTCTCCCACTTCGACCGCGAGCGCATCCCGGAGCGTGTCGTGCACGCCAAGGGCAGCGGTGCTCATGGCTTCTTTGAGTGTACAGACCCGATTCCGGAGCTTACGCAGGCCGATATCTTCGGTACCAAGGGCAAGAAGTGCCCCATCACCGTGCGCTTCTCGACTGTTGGCGGCGAGTCTGGTTCGCCGGACCTTGCTCGCGATCCTAGAGGATTCTCCGTCAAGTTCAGAACAGAGGATGGCAATTGGGACATGGTGGCGAACAACACGCCCGTGTTCTTCTTGCGCGATCCTGCGAAGTTCCCCATGTTCATTCACACACAGAAGCGTGATCCTCAGACGCATCTCAACCACATGGATGACTCCTTCATGGTATGTTTAAGCCTTATGATCGCACATATGTGACCGCTGTTAACATGCCTCCATAGTTCTGGAACTACTTGAGCGAGAACCCCGAGTCTATCCACCAAGTCATGATCTTGATGGGTGACCGTGGCATTCCTGATGGCTACCGTTTCATGCACGGCTACGCTGGTCACACGATGAAGCTCGTCAACAAGGACGGATCATGGGTTTACGCCCAGATTCACATGAAGTCCCAGCAGGGCACCAAGTTCATCACACAAGAGGACTCTCTCACCAAGTCAGCCGACTACTCCGGCAAGGACCTCTTCGAGGCCATCCAGAACGGCGACTACCCCAAGTGGTCAGTTGAGATTCAGACCATGACACCTAAGGAGGCAGAGGATGCATGGGAGAACGACAAGATCAATGTCTTTGACCTCACGCACGTCTGGCCCCAGGGCAAGTACCCCCTCCGCAAGGTGGGCGAGTTCACTTTGAACGAGAACCCCCAGAACTACTTTGCCGAGGTTGAGCAGGTTGCTTTCAACCCCTCGCACATGCCTCCCGGTATCGAGCCCTCCGCCGACCCGGTCCTTCAGTCCCGTCTGTTCTCCTACCCCGACACCCACCGTCACCGCATCGGCGTAAACTACCAGCAGCTCCCCGTCAACGCACCAAAGACCGCCCACAAGATGGCCAATTTCCAGCGTGATGGTGCCATGGCGTTCTTCAACCAGGGTGCGCGCCCCAACTACCTCAGCTCCATCGATCCCGTTCAGTTCAAGGCCCGTACTGTCGACCTGGACAAGACGCACGGTCACTTCACCGGCCAGGCCATCACCTTCCTCTCCGAGATCAGACCAGAGGATTTTGTTGCGCCGCGCGCCCTGTGGCAGAAGGTCTGGGACGAGGATGCGCGCGAGCGGTTCATCAACAATGTCACGGGCAAGATGGAGCTGTGCAAGAACCCGGAGCCTCTGAAGAAGCAGATTGCCATCTTCAGGGAGGTCGACCCCGAGATTGCTGAGCGCTTGGAGAAGAGCACTGGTATCAAGGGGTACGATGGCATTGCCAACCTGGCTTTCAACGGTACACACAACGGCTTTGCAAGGGAGAAGCAGAACAAGTACGCCAATGGTATTGACGTCACGACATGCCAGAGCCTGACGGAGAACAACGGTGCGCCCATCAGAGGCACTCATCGCAATGTTGACAAGGTTGTCAACGGCGAGGGTGCGAGGCACTGAAGGTTTTTCGAATTGTAGTATTAGAGATATCCATATAATATGAACATGACTTTTTCTTTTCGCACATTATTCCACATTTTCCATTTCCCAGCCCAGTGTTGCCTGGATGCGTCGGGGCTGTGCTGACGGTGTGTCACCACCGTGTCGCTTGTGATTCGTCAAGAGGATCAATACTCAGCATGCAATGTGCCTTGCGAATAGCCGTACTTCATCTATCAAATTGACTCCTATATAGAGCTTGATGTTTCCAACTGATAAGAAATGAAACCGCTCCAATCGTGCATCGCTGTATTTCCCTCGTTCAGCATCATTCAGAAGTTGGTTGAAACCAAGAGTTGCATCAACAGGGCCATTCATCAACGAGACAAGATGGATATTTCATATGAGGCAGTCTTCAGATCGTTGACAGGGGTTGCACAGGCTACTAAGGCTGCTTCTGATGAAATTGACACCATCAAACAACTGCTGTCTCCAGGCAACGAAGACAGTGAGACCAAGACCAAATCGGCCAGTCTATCTTTTCAGGACTGGCAAGTAATCATCCAACAAAATGTCACAAAAATGACCGAAGTCACCATTCATATTGCACTCGTCGCAGTAGCAGTGGCATTCCTCCGCGAAACAGCCCGCCAAAACCAGCCCGCAACAGCAAACGACATCAGCCAATGCTGGACCATCATCCGCGACGCCCTCACATCAACATCTTTTTCCCAAACACAATTCACCGCTTCCCGCAGCGCACAAGGCTTCCTATCGGTACCCCTATGCAGCTTGGTCAAAGAAGGCAGCATCGACGAGCTCATTCGCCTGCACGTCTGGATGCCGGACGGAAAGCGCGGGAACCCCGACTTCCACCTACATTCTCACCAGCCGTTTGCGCAGAGTTGGATCTTGGCAGGACAGGGCGTGGATCACTCCTACCAAGTTGATCCTGTCGAAGATCCAGCCGAAGCTACGCACGCAGGGTATGCTCTAGCGTGGAATGACGGGAAGGGGGCGAATACTGCGTACAAGACTCATCAAGCATCCTCTACTGTGCAAAATACGGGGAAGCTCTTCCGAGCTGCAAAGATTCATTCAGAGACTCATGCTAGGGGGTCAACGTATACAGTTCCAGCGGCAGAGTTCCACGTCTCAGAAGTTGCACCAGATGCTTTACATGCGACTATCTTCTTCTTTGATTCACACCGTGGCTTTGTGAAGGATGCCGGAGTTCTTGGGCCAAAGGACGGGGACTCATTTACACAATTACGAGATCCGGCTGGAGTGACGCCCGCAGAGCTTGCGGAAGCGGTGAACCAAGCTCGATTACGTGAGGCATCAGACTGAGAGCCAACGATTTTGGTTATGAAGATACTCAGAAAGTTATTTAATATATTTCATTGTGCCTTCAATGATTTAATACCTGTAGCAAGAAACGGTGGCTCTGTTGGTTCCATAGTTGCTGTATTCATAATTCTCAATGCATAGGTCAGTTCTATCAGAAACTTACTTTCCAACCACTTCCGTAGACAAATCCTCGGGCCAGACAGCCTGATCAACACCATTACCTCTCGTGCCTACATTGTACCTCATTTCAACCGCGTTGTTGCCATACTGCAGAACAGGCTTGACAACCCAGAAAGTTCCATCAACCGCTTTTGACGCTCGCATCTCAAAGAACTGAGGGTTGAAGAGAACCTGCGCGTCGTACTCCTGCAGCAGCTTGGACATGACCGGGACATTGTGAGCCATGGTGTGGAAGTGCCGGAAGACGGGTGATCCATGACGCTCCCAGACTTCTCTCCAGATAGGTTCGGGATATGTCCCGCATGACCGAACGAGCCATTGGGAATAGTAATTGAGGGCGACCTGTTCGTGTACATAGGTTAAGCTGGAAATCGTCTTAAAGTTGAAAATGTTTCCGTCGGTAGATCGAGACTTACATCGACGCCATAACTTCCTCCTTCTTCAGCGCGCTTCATGAGAGCATCAAGAACAGCAGTGCTTCCACAAACTCCAGCACTATCTCGTATTTTAGTACATTCATAGTGATTTCAGACCAGTGGACTGGTCATTCTGTGCTGTAACATACCAGTAGTCTGAGTTCGGGAACACCGGAGTAACCGCCTCATTCAGACCCATCGCCTTTCCATACTCTAACGAGACACCACAGCACTTGATTACTTGTTAGTCGAGTCTCCAATAGTGGTCTTTTGAAATGTGTCACTCACGGCGTCACTGATTTGCTGCCATCCACCACGCCCCTGCCAGGGTCCATGCCATCCGTAACAATTCTCACGGACGTGGATGATTCCACGCTGACGATCCTTCACCAGCTCCAGAATCTCCTTGCGGCCGAAGCCATGCTTTTCCATGGCGCCAGGGCGGTACCCATCAACAACGACATCAGCATCCCTGATTAACGCTCTCAGCTTCTCCTTGTCTTCGTCCTTGGTGAGATCCAAGTGGCAATTCCACTTGCCCCAGTTGAGATCCTGGTGCAGAGACGACATATCCGTAATCTTATCTGAGGTTACGCGCATGACGCTCGCGCCCATCTCCGCCAGGTCGCGCGAAATGACCGGGGCAGCGATAATTCGGGTCAGATCAACGATTTTGAGGCCGGCGAGGGGTCTTTTAGCCGACGAGGGTAATCTCGAGTTTTCGGACCACCAAGATGCGGGCTGTGTGGAGCCTTCGACTTTTGCGATCTCGTATAGTCCAACGTTGCTGTTTGCTTTGCCATGCTCGCTTGCGAAGTACTCGTCAGACGACCAAGCGATTGTGCCAGACTGTTGCGCCTTGTCGTTGAGTAGAGCGTCCAGGTCTTCGGAGTCCATCTCGGCGATGACCTTTTGGGTTCTCTCGAAGACCGATTCGTAAGTATCATCCGCTGGGCCATCTTCAGGCAAGTCCAGAGCTTTGAAGATGGGGTCGGGGTTTATGCCGCCTACAGTACTCCGTCAGATGCGAAAGCCCAAATGATCTACCTATGGTTGAGTTCGTTCAGTGAAGGAGTGTCTCACCGTGAAGCTGGTAATACCGTCCATCCTTTGTCTTATGAATGTTCGTCACCAGGGCTCGATGCAAGCTGGCGGCGGTCCTGTGCTTGTCCGTTTCTGGGAACATCTTCATGGCCTCGGGGACAAAGTTCATAAGCGCCATGGGCGTAAACTTGCCATCCTTACCGATGAGCTGGGCAATGAGAGGCGAAAAGTAGAACAGGCTTGCATGGTCACTAGAAATTGTGTGAGCTCCCTCTACAAGGGCCATCTACGGGATCAAGGCAGAGTTAGGTTATTAAAATGAAATGACTTACGTGTTGATGGTGACATCCGTCGGCTCCTTGTTGTACTTCTTGAGAATTAGCCGGTTGAGCATGGTTGCCTCCAATGCTTTCAAAGCCGAGATGCTTTCGGCAAATCGCCAATTGATCGGAACGCTTGGCTTGCTTGAACCCTCAAACTTGACATGTTGACTGAGAGATTTGAGGTCACTGGGAAGATCCTTCATCAAGGGGTTGTTCAGGATGCCGTGTTGGAACACTGCCTCCGCCTCCTGTGGGACAGAATATTCTCCCATCGAGCCCATGATTGATGGCTTTGATAGTTAGGTATATGGTAGCGCTTGAGTTGGAATGAGATTTGTGATATGACTTATCAACAAACAATAAATCAATGAGAAAAGATGAAAGGCTCGTGCGAAGAGCGCGTCTTTTCAGGGTCTCCGCCCAAATTTTATACCAAAGCTCATAATTCCCAACGGCATCTTTCGAGTGTCAAATCAATCGTGTTGTTGATCTTCGGGCCGTTGTAAGTCCCCGCAATCCTGCCAGTGCGCTCTGTCGTCAAATTCGAGCCGCTGCCAGTGGGCGTCAGACCTCGTCTCATCAAGATTTGTGGTGGAGCGGCATGTGAGAGGCGTTTCGCCGCCGATGCATCTCATCTTCGGCGTACTTATCAAACATCTTCCGATAGTCGGTCTGCAATATTGTTAGTCATGTCTCTGGAAAACAGTCGTTGTTGGTGTTGTCCTCTTCGTACTGAAATATGAAGGACGTAGGATATGGGTTTCAGCGGCACATGCATCTGCTCTGCCAAGATGTAGAAGGCCATTCCTGAGAGAGACACTTTGATTTCTGATAATACAAAATGTTTAAATAATGCAAGGCGCCTGAAACTGCATATCAAAGTAAGTTGACAGAGTAGACATCTGTCATGTAGGCTCGGTGTTGAAAGCAATGACGCTTCAAGAAAATTCATTCAATCCGTGAGGTTTGACGACATGATGCTACCAACTTTTATCATGTGGTTGTTATTTACCAAAATGAAATCAAAATTCGATGAAACTGAATAAGAAGTAGGCTCTCCTTCATGCTTGCAAAAGACATGACCCATATCTCATCTCACTGTATTTAGGTCATTATCGCGACTGACACGGCTAGGTCAGCCTAGAAGGCAAGACGCAAAGAGACCATACCAGAACACATACAGAAATAAAGCGCGACGAGAGCTGTATGAGTTGGGAATGAGGTAGCCCAAGTCTTGCATAGCGATGGTTGGCGTTCGAGGTGGGCCGACCTTCATTGTTGATGTCAATAACTTAGACCATCCTATCCTTACCTTACCTAGACAAAGTTGTTTCCCACGTAGCGAGTTGCCAATCGCCTCGTGGGGACTTGTTAGGTGAGCTTAAGTTCACTCATGGGTGAGCACTCGACAAAAGAGATTTCTTGTTCTACCAGTTTCGTTGCGAGCCAGTGAGCCCTCGGAACTTCAAGCCATGATACTATGTCTCGCCGAGCCTTCATTATCAGTGCAGAGTAGGCCTTCGAAAGTTGTCCGTCTGGGGTACGGATTGAATCCTATAGCGGGGAATGTGGAGAGAGGCCGGGGTAGTTCGCCGCTGGAGTTTTTCAACGGTGATGACGGCACTATCTTACAGCGCTTGAGTGAGCGGAAACAAGGTCCAAAAGGCATCGATGGAGCCAGGAAAACGAGACACTGGCGGCACATGGAGCGCATGACTCTGCCCCGCAGTCTCAAATAGCCGCAGCCGTCTCAAGCAAATTCGAGATGGGATTGTCAGAAAAGACGGTCAGGCGCTCTTCGCGGTAGCTCTGAAAGTCGAGAGAACCCTGCATGAGCCCTTCAAAATGTAGGGGACCATGGACAGGCCTGATCATGGATGGCCAGTGGCAGGGGGGGCACATGTCTGCGAGAAGGAGGTCAGGATGACTTGGCTTTAGCGGGCGCTACCGACATGGGCTAAAGGCTAAGCCTCCGTGGCCTTGAAATGCCTCATCCTACCTGATGGGTGAGTCGGTGACAGGTAAGGTGGTTAAATGAGAGCAGAAGATCGGGACTAGTAACGAAATAGATGAGCGGGCTTCCATCGGTGGCCTCCTTCGTCCTGTCTTGCGGGCGCTCGTGGGAGAAAACAACGCCTAACCCATCTAACGTAATGAACGAGTATTGATGTCCGATCCGATAGCCGTGAACGTCTTTTCTACTTGTTTTGTATTTCCAGATTTGATTCTTCATACATCCAAGTTGTTCTGCCCTTGCTATACGTTATCCCTCTTACTTTTGTGAGTGTAGGTGTAGTTGTTTCAGGGCGCGTTTCCGTCGTCGAGCTCGAGTTGGTAACCGCAGCGGCATCCCGCCTCGTACCGTAACGTGAGGCATTTCCATTTCATGTCGCAGCCGAAGCACACTCAACCCCTTCTTCATCCCAAGGCGTCGAGACCCAAAGGCGAGGCATCCGGTCGGGGCTGCTTGCTTGCAGCACGTTGAGCGGCATCATGGACCTTTCAATCACGAATTTCAACGTGGTAATTAGCGTGCTCGGCGGATGGCTCGTCTTATTCGGCACCTTTTCGTATCTCATCAAAGAGAACCTGTATCTCTCTGAAGCCCGTAAGTGAACGATAGCCTTCCCTAAGCTGTCACTTCTTCTTCTGCTCCCTCTACCTCTACTCTTTCACCATGACTGTATCAAGACGTATCGCACTGGCTGACCAACCCTACTGCTAAAAGTCGTCTCCCTCCTCGGAGGCGTAACCTTCACCCACGTCGCCAAGCTCCTCAAGCCCGGCGAGTACGCCGTCTCCGAAGATGCCGTCGCCTCCGTGACCCTCGACTTCAGCCGCCTGGTCCTCGGCGTCCAGCTCGTCCTCGCCGGCGTCCAGCTGCCGAGCCGCTACCTACGCACAGAGTGGAAGTCCCTCTGCCTCCTCCTCGGCCCCGGCATGATCGGCATGTGGACCTGCACCAGCGCCGTCGTCTGGCTCCTCGTCCCGGACCTGCCCCTCGTCCACGCTCTCGCCATCGCGGCCTGCATCACCCCGACCGACCCGGTTCTCTCCACCACAGTTGTCAAGGGCCGCTTTGCTGAAGAGAACGTCCCTGAGGACCTGCAGCAGATCATCGTTGCCGAGTCGGGAGCGAACGATGGCCTTGGGTACCCCTTTCTCTTCCTCGCGCTCTATCTCATCAAGTACACCGAGAGCGACGGCAACCCAGCCTCGAGCGAGGGCGGATTCGGTGCCGCACTGAGCCTCTTCTTCGGCCAGACGTGCGTCTACGTCGTGCTCATGAGCGTCTTCTATGGCTGGGTCGTCGGCCTGCTCGCGCAGAGATTGCTCCACTGGGCCGAGCGACGCAAGTACGTTGAGCGGGAATGCTTCCTCCTCTTCCCTATCGGCATGGCCATCTTCATCCTCGGCACGTGCGGCATGGTCGGCAGTGACGACGTCCTGGCGTGCTTCATCGCGGGCAACGTCTTCACCTGGAACGACTGGTTCCGGCTCGAGACGGTAGAGGATCCCGTACAGCCCGCCGTCGACATGATGCTCAACATGGCCATCTTCATGTGGCTGGGCGCCGTGTGTCCATGGGAAAGCTTCTGGAACTCTGAGCTGATTAGTCCCGGTCGGCTGGTCGCGCTGGGTGTTCTGGTCTTGCTGTTGAGACGTCTTCCCGTCATACTCGGCTTACACCGCTACATCCGCCAGATCCGGGGTCCACGACAGGCGCTTTTTGTCGGGTACTTTGGCCCCATTGGTGTTTCTGCCATCTTCTATCTCTACGTCGGCCTTGAGTTCCTGGAGACTCTGACGGATGACGACGGCCAGCGAGCGGACGCGAAGCAGCTGGGTGAAACCATGCTTGTCACCATCTGGTTCTTGATCATCTGCAGCATTGTGAGTGACACTCCTTTTCGAGAGTTCTCGACAGCTGAATCTCTTTTTGGAGTCAATATACTGACGTTGTCTAGGTGATTCATGGTGTAAGCGTGCCCATCGCCAAGCTCGGCAAATCGACGTACGACCGATTCTTCCCTCGTAGCGTTTCTTTGCCCGCGTGATGGAATAGACCAACTACAGATCACCGTGGCAATGTCGAGATGACGCTAAAATATCTTGCCTCTCAAATCCTGCGACTTTGCTTGTGCTAGTTATTCGTTGTTCACGTCTCTTGTCTCTATCATCGCATTGCATCACATCGCATCTCGCCTTAAAGTGGTTGGCGCATTTTGTCTATGTTTGAATCATCGCATCGTATGTTCTTCGTTGGTTGCATTACTTGAAGCGAGTTCTCGTGTTTCGGATCAGTCTATCATTTATACTGCATCTTCACCTAGCGTCAACATTATAGATCCCACTCAGAGCACTTTTACGTGCAGACAACATCAATCTTTGAGCTATTAGCAATGGAATGATTCTTTTCAACATGTCTAATAACCGTGCCTTGAGGCAATCTACATGTACTTCTACCGTTCCAGCTCCATTGTCCTGCTCCTCCGTATCTGATGGTCCTCCTCTTCATACCGATGGAGCTGCCGTCCTGGAAGTCGCACTGCGTGATCCAGCGCGACTGGTAGCCCTCGATGCCTGCCACGTAACATCACCAGGCATAGAATGAGCTTGCTCCCGACGTGCCAGGCGCCGCAAAAGCTGTACGCGTCAGTTGGTATGCCGACCGATATTCCGACCGTACCGTATGCTGAGACGACCTCGAATATGATGTTAAAGACCGAAAAAGTCACGGGATCCTGGATGAATTTTGACGTCTCGATGATGGTAATGATCAAAACAGCGAGAACCAACCACCAAAGGTCATGGGCAAGCTGCCCGCGAATCTGGTGGCTGATGAAGCTGACGCGACTCTCGCCCTGCTCGGCGGCGCTCTGCCCAAGTCCCGGTCCCTTCGGTGGCACAACACCAACGCCGTGAAAGCTCATGAAGGTGCTCTTGAACGCGCGACGAGCTTCGATGACCGGACCCGAACGGCTCAGTCGACGTGCCAAGACAGAAGGTCGGGCAGAAGCCGCGCCAATGCTAGTAGTGCGTGCCAGTGTCGGAGGTCGACTGCCTATAGGCAGCAAGGGATCAGCCACCTCAGGGTCGATCTCGGATGCGGTGTCTACGTCGTCGCTATATATTCCGAGTGATCGCTCCTCGTATATGTTGGAGTGGCGCATGGTGATGACAACGGGGTATACGGAGATGTACATCATTATAACATAGAGAAGCTGAAGGCCGATGAAGAGGCCCGAGATTGGGACAACGTAGAAGCCTCCGGAGCGCACAGCTAGCCGGTATGTTAGTCTCCTCCTGCTAACTATCGTGATATTCTGAAGAATAACGGGTAGAAGGCTTACCAAGCGCTTGAAAGAGACCATTGAGCACCCGATAGCCTGTGGGTATCTTCTCGATGACAGAATTGCCAATGTTGAGAACCTCAAAGGCTACCCAGTCCACAGAGTTGAGGGAAATCAACATAAATAAAAGCCACCAAGAGGGCCGAGAAGGGAAGAGATTGGTGTAGACACGACGAGGGTATTTTAGGATAAACTCTAGGGTTGCTTTGAGGTCGATGAAGGCGTCTTCTCGCGTGGTCAAGTTTAGGAGGCAGAGAGAGGACCAGATGATGAGACGAAGGAAGAGGGGGTAGGCGGTGTTTCCTGCCAAAATCAAAAGACCCATTGTGATGAGAACGTATGGCGCCTGTTGGAAAGGGATCATGTTGGCGTCCAACAGCGACATGCCCGAGTTGTTGAAGGCAGAAACGGCGTTGAAGATACCGAGCCACCACGGATTAATACCGTTAGCCCTCGCGGTATCGGGCATGTAGTTGTTCATCCAAGCTCCAAGGGCAAGGGATGCCAGAGCCTGCCACAGGAAGAAATAGGTTGGTACCAACATGGCTAGGACCTTGAGAGCACGGTATTCGCAGCCGCCGAGATGATCGCGTTCATCGCTGCTTAGGTCGTGAAATTGGCCGTGGCGACTAGCCGAACGGTGTTTCAAGAAGTTGCGAGCGTCTGCGTCGACATTAGTCGGATCTTCTGGAGCATTGTAGGGTCTTCTCAATGGCCGCGCTGTTCCGTTCGGGTTGCCGGGAAGAGAGACTCCCGTTGAGGTGGCTTGGTTGTCGGCGACATTGGGGTGCGGTGCATCGTCAAAGGTAATGTGGCCCGGTGCCTGCGAGTCCGTCACCTCCTGGGTGCTTCCGGGCGCATCCTCAGGTGCATCCTCGAGTGTAGGCTGGCGGCGGTCCTTGGGCGAGGCTTCTGCAGCATCCGCTCGTTTGTCGTCCGTTTGAGTTTCGCCCTTCTCCGACTCGGCAGTCTTTGTAGCTCTGATAGACTGGCCTGGAGGAGGCGGTGCTGTCTGCGATTTACCAAAGGAGAATGCCATCTGCAGCCTGGGCAAGTCAAGAGGTAATCGCGGCAAACCTAGCGATATGGTACTACCCTGACGACTGAGTTTACGCGCGCGCTCTGCTCGGACGATTTCATCGAAGCGCTTCTCAAAGACATGTTTGCGGGCCAAGACCGTCCAGATGGAGACCCAAATGGTGCTGCCCAAGAGCAGTAGGAGAAACAGGAGTGTTTGTTGCCAGGCCGTCAGTTGGCTGAGGTTGACGGTATTGAGGCCCGCCTCGGTCATGGCAGACACAACGAGGAAGAGGCTATCGGTGTAGCTGACCGAGAACGCTGGATCAGACGACCCCCAGAAGATGACGGACGTGATGAGACAGACGAGGATGAAGTAGGCATAATGAATGGTGATGAAGTTTAGAGGTGGTAAATAGCGACGCAAGCGACCCGAGAAGCGCGCGAGCCACCGCTCGAGGGAGCTGATGGAACTCATGCGAGGATTGCTAGAGCCTTGGAGAGGTTGTCGATGGAAATATGTCGATGTACACAGGATGCATTAGGGAGAGAGTCGTCTTGATCGTTGTTGATGTGCCAAGAGGACGTCGAGAGCGACAGCGACAGCGACAGCGACAGCGTCAGATGACGGCACTTGACTGCGCGCTTAACGCACCTGGTCCCCTAAACCAAAGTACGTACATTGTTGATTGATGTGCCTTGTTTCGCGCTATTTGAGACGGGCAGTGTAGTGGTAAGAGAGAGACAAGGTCCGGCAGTCGGGCTTGCTCACATAAAATTAGACTTCAACGGGCGCATCCTCATGTTGATTGAGCTTACCTCATCTCATCTCACTCTTCCTCAGTCGTTCATCTCACTTCACTTCACTTCACTCACTCATCTCTCACTTCAATCACTCATCTCTCACTTGAAACACTCAGTCTTATTACCGCCATACTACTCACACTCCTATTGTTGTTTGACCACTTGCTACGACTTGTTTGCTCAAATGTCGACCAAAGGACGCAGAGCCTGGGGAAAAGCAGCTAAGCAACACCAGTAAGCCCAAAGGCAGCCTCGACACCGACCCCATATCCTCCCCATCCGTTGAACTTGGTAACAAACACGTCGGCAGCTCGTTGATACAGTCCGTCTGAAGCCCCCCAAGTCTCTTCAACCACCTTCATACCTCTGACGACCTTTGGAAAGTGCACGTCAGTCATCCACTTGCTATTCAATGAGTTCTTGAAAATTGTGTCCCACGCAGGTGTCTCGCCACCCTTTGACAACCCTTCTTCATTCCAGTCGAGGCCCGGTCGAAGCTGTGCAATGTACACCATCATCACATAGAGGGCGTATTGTCTCATCACCGAAACCTTCTGCTCATGCGACCAGAGCGGCAGAAGAATGCGCAAAGCATGTGCAAAAGTCAGAATGTGAGCCACGAAGAAATCGAACATGCCCTCCTCATTATTGCGCGTTTCCATGAACAGCTCCGCTGCCATCTTGGCGCAACCTCCGAGCTGTGAGTCTGGGTCCTCGACGACCCACGCGTGCCAGTGTTCCATAATTTCAGATCTGAATCTGCCGAGGAGTGTGAAGAGATTCACGAACCCCGGGGAATCGACGTAGCCATCGAATCTCTTGTCGGCACGGATACGACCCAAAACTTCCTTGATGCTTTTGGTCTTGTAAGTTGACGTGTCTGGTGGAGGGTTATCCAGAATCTCGTGAGTCGGATCGTATTCCGTGCAACCCATACTCAAGGCTTCCGTGGCGACCTTTTCGTCATCAAACTCGTAGGCATATGCAAGATGAATGAAAGGGTGACCGACTGCGATGATGAAAATTTAGTCAAAACCAGATAAATCAACGGACGTGATGAGAAATAGCCTAGAGAACGGAAGACTTACGCCCTCCAGAGAATCCGTTGATAATCGGTTCAGGTCCAGCCCAGACATAATCTTCTACAACCTTTTTCCAGTCGCCGCCGTATTTAGCAACTTCGCCGTCAAAGAATATGGCATAGGCCGCAGTGTACGGCTTCTGCCCAAGAAACTTCCTCCAGTTGAATGTGGTGACCTCTTCATGCGTGATTCGTTGGTCGTCAGATTCGACTAGATGAGGGGATTCGACGTCGAAAATATGCTGTAACTGGGAGTCTGTCGCGCCGAGAAGATAAGACGACCCAAGAGCCTGTCACATGTAACGTGTTTATATCAGCCTCCGTCTCAATGATAAAGTACCGAGACATAAGTGCATAGTGGCCGAGCATCACGCACGAGGAATACTCACATGTGGCATGTGGTTGTGTAGAATCAGTCGAGGGTCTCGAAGAATGGCGTGCTCATTGTGGTTACGGTCTAGCAGCTTCTTGAGCTTCACTGATGTAGGATCGCTCAGCTTCGACAAATGGTGGGGAGGGACTTCCTCAAGCTTGATCGACATGGCGACACCTTGGAAGTTGGAATAAGGTAATTTAGGTTTGGATAATGAACAATAATGTGCTCGATATCAACGATGGCGAGCATCTTCTGCTCGACTTTCAAGACAGTCATTTTATACTTGGTATAACGTCCCGCTAATAGTATCCACAGCGGCAACGGCCCGGACAACTAGTCACCAGTTTCCAACATCCATCATCCGATTGGAGTCTCAGTATGGGGAATACGGCTTTTGAAATATCTCCGCAATCAAAGAAGCGAATAAGCTCAAGGGGTGGGATTCGGCGAACGGACATCGCCACAACCGAGCTCTTCACTACAAAGCCGGCGTCACTCCGGAAATCTCTAAAAGGTCCGAGACTCCGACGACGTGCTTCGGTACAACCAAGCCTCAAGCACGAGCCGAGAACGCCGTCAGCTAAATTCATAACGTTATGCCAAGTCAGCTAGGGAGATCAGGTCGTTTCTCAGTTCATTCGAAAATCGGATATGTTCCCCCATTCATTCGTGCGTCTGATAGACATGAGTCTAAGAAAGCAACTATGGGCGAACAGACGATTCAGCCCGGACAGGAGACCACCATGTGCCATAGTGATGCCACGGACGACAGCGATACTGCAATGGTGAATTCTAACTCGGTGGACTGGGATGGACCAGACGATCCAGAAAATCCGATGAACTGGTCAAAGAGCAAGAAGGCTCTATTCATCGCGACACTTGGGTACATCTCAACCCTCAGGTATGGCTCATTATTCAACCTAAGAAAGCAGAATCACACAACAAGACTGCATCAATACTAATACAAATTGGTATTGCAGCCCTCTGGCATCGTCGATTGCGGCACCGGGAATTGCTTCCATCAAGTCAGATTTCGACGTCACTGACACATACGTCGGGGCGTTCATGATATCAGGATTTCTCATCGGCTACTGCTGTGGCCCATTATTCATCGCACCACTTTCAGAGATGTACGGTCGCTATGTTGTATACAACGCTGGCAGTCTCTTGTTTCTCATTTTCAACGTCGCATGCTCCGTGGCACCCAACTCGGGCAGCATGATTGCGTTTCGCATCTTTGCTGGCATAGGCGGATCTGCCCCGTTGACTCTTGGGGCTGCGTCGCTGGCAGACACAGTTCCGAGGGAGAAGAGAGGAATTGCCATGATGGTCTGGACTCTTGGGCCGATGGTGGGCCCAACCATAGGGCCCATTGCGGGAGGGTATTTATCAGAAACGATAGGCTGGCGATGGTCTTTTCGAGTGGTGTCTGTTGCTGTGAGTTGATGCTCTGGTCATAGCCGCTTTGTGTTCTTTAATCACAGCTGACGTGACTTTGAAGGCTGGCGTAGCTGCCCTCGGCACAGCATTCTGCATGCCCGAATCATACGCCCTGACCCTTCTCGAGCGAAAGGCACGACGACTTCGCCTGCAGACCAGAAACCCGCACCTCGAATCTGTTCTAGCAACCCACCGCAAGCCAAAGAACCTCTTCGTGTTCTCCATTCTTCGGCCGGCGAAGATGATGTTTCTCTCGCCCATTGTCTTTTGCCTTTCGCTTTATATGGCCATCCTCTACGGCTACCTGTACTTGCTTTTTACCACCTTCCCCCAGGTCTTCAAGCAGCAGTACGGGTTCTCTCAAGGGTCAGCGGGGTTGGCGTACATCGGCATCGGTGTAGGCTCAGTGATCGGACTCCTGTTTTCTGGTCTAGTGTCAGACAGGCTTGTGCTGAAGTTGTCACTCAGAAATGGCGGGCAGTTTCAGCCGGAATATCGACTGCCTCCCATGCTTATCGGTGCTATCCTAGTTCCCATAGGATTGTTCTGGTATGGTTGGACTGCAGGTAAACAGCTCCAATGGATGCTTCCCATTATAGGAACAGCTATTCTCGGGTGCGGAATTGTCATAGTTCTGGTAAGAGAATATCCCTGACCCTATAGACATGCCGCCAGCACTGACTTGTGACTTAAAGATGTCGATCTCGACTTATCTGGTAGACGCATTTACGATATACGCTGCATCAGCCATGGCAGCTAGTACAGTCACCAGGTCAATGCTGGGCGCATTCTTACCCCTGGCTGGTGACCGGTTGTACGAGAGCCTAGGGCTCGGATGGGGAAACTCATTCCTCGGCTTCGTTGCTTTTGCCATGATCCCAATACCCTTAGTTTTTTACAAGTACGGTCAGGTCATCAGGCAAATGAAACTCTTCAAGACTGAGTTCTAGGTGGGAAGAACGCGCATACAGAGGCTTTTGAGTCGAACGATGGAGAAGGGGTAATGATTCATGTAGCACTAAGATAGAGTATGGACATCTCATCAAAGGCCCGTAGGTTTTGAGGAACACGTTTCGAGATCTCTCACATCAAGTCTGTGATGGTGTAAAAACTTTATTCTTGTTGCTTTTATCTCTAGATTTCAATCTCGGCCATCGGAGCCGGCGACTTGTGGTGGCTCTTCATCGGTGTCAGACCCCAGCGGCCAAACATGGCATTATCCTCGTCCCAGCTGTTGCAGTCCGTCGTCAACATCTTTTCGCCTGTGAAGATGGCGTTGGCTCCAGCCATGAAGCACATGGCCTGCTTCTCCTCCGACATGGTCTTCCTTCCGGCGGCAATACGGATAATGGTCGCCGGCATAAGAAGGCGGGCGGTCGCAATGGTCCGCAGCATGCTCGAGAACTGGATAGGTGTGCGGTCACCCAACGGCGTACCCTTGATCGGTACAAGGGCGTTGACAGGGAAACTCTCGGGGTGGGAAGGGAGCGTGGAGACGGTGTGCAGCAGCCCAACGCGGTCGTCGGATGACTCTCCGAGCCCGAGAATGCCACCCGAGCACACGTTAATACCGGCGTCACGGACGTGGCTCAGCGTCTTGAGGCGCTCGTCGTAGCTGCGGGTTGAGATGACGGACGGGTAGAACTCGCGGCTGGTGTCGACGTTGTGGTTGTAGGCAGTCAGCCCAGCCTCCTTGAGCTCCTTGGCCTGTTCCGAGTCAATCATGCCGAGGGTGACGCAGACCTCCATATCCATTGCCCGCACGCCCGTGACCATGGCCTTGATGTTCTTTAAGCTGTTCTTGCGGCCGCGCATATCGCGCCATGCGGCACCCATGCAAAAGCGCGTGCTGCCGTTCTCCTTTGCGGTGCGGGCCGCGGCGAGGACAGACTCGACGCTCTCCACCTTCTTAGCCTTGAGGCCGGTGCCATCTTGGTATCGGGTTGACTGGGCACAGTAGGAGCAGTCTTCGGTGCAGCCGCCGGTCTTGATGTTCATGAGCGTGCAGAGCTGGACTTCGGAAGGGTTGTGGAAGCGGCGGTGGATGGAGCCCTGGTAGATAATATCTCGTTAGCAATTCACGAGATGACGATGATGGTCTCGAGAAACGTACAGCTTGGAAAGCCAACTCCATCAGGGGTTGGTAGTAGATGGCAGAGATCTCCTCTCTTGTCCAGTCATGTCTAACAGTGGTTGCGCTGGCGGCCTTTTGCAGAATCTTCTTCGCCTCAATGGCACGCTGTGCGGCCTTCAGCTCGGCATCGTTGACCGGTGTGGGAGGCGGGGGAGCGGGTGCCACGCCGACAGCTTCCGCGACGGAGGACATGCATGCTCGGGATACAACCGGGAGCTGCTTATGGGTGTATTGTGAAGAGAGAGTTGTTCGTCCAAGGCCTCGCAAGGCAGCGGTCCTGGCAACAGCCATTGCGTTGGCTTTCATGTTTGCTGGCTTGAGATGTGTGATCCGAGTACCTTGATGATGAAGGCGGGTTTTGGCGCTCGGCAAGGGGTGTTAGTCTGCAGGCTGGAATCACCAATTGGCTTTCTCAACGCCTCAAAGGTAAGCTGAGGATCCAGTTGCCAGTGGACAGCAGGTATTCGTCGGTTCCTAGGTTGAACGAAGCACAGATCTTGAAGGACGGCAAGGTAAGCTGTCAGACAGCTTCGGCACACGAAAGAATGAGGGGTGAGGGGTTTTGAAGCTTCAGGGTTCCCGCCTCACCACCTCGGGAATCGGTCGAGCAATAATAGCTCCCCTGGCCAACACGGTCCGGCCTGAAGCTGCTTCAGCGTCGCCATAAGCCATAACCGGCGGTTAGACACGCCTATGTACGCACATCTGAGTCAACTTCAGGGCCAAGAGCCGGTGGGTTAACACTGCTGCACTGGCAAAGCTTCCCGCAGCTCTCGGCTAACCGGATGCGACCCCAGGATTCTTGGATTGGTGGAAAGCCTAGGTGGAGAGGTTGAGAGGGGACTAAGGGGAGCGAAAGGGGCACAGGGAAGAGGTCATCTCGAAAAGAAACGATACGATAGGGCGCGTTATCCCCCGCCGGGTGCAGCTACAGCGAGTGGAGCTTTACGCGCGAAGCGTTGACCTCCAGTCTGCTTCTCAGCGCCCCCAACAAAACTCTCCGCGGAACGCGCGAGTATATTCCCGAGCCCCTTGGCAAAATGTTGTATTCCCACTTCAAGCTTGAAAGCTTCTGGAGAATCTCCATATTCTGCAAAGTTCACTGAGCCGTAAGCACAACCTACAATGATCATCAGAAGGCAGTGATGCTGTTCCTACGAGGTGACCGTTGAACACATTCGCTGGCTCCAAGATGGTTGTGGGAACGACTCCCCCAGTGACGAACCAAGACCCATCGAAACATTGCGGGCATTATTGGCATTCAGGGATCAAGCTACGGCACGCTAAAAGCGGGGGTTCGCGCCAATCTTAGAAATCTGCTCACCAACGAGTGACCATTGAGGTGTTTCTTGTGACAGTTCTGAGGCCAGGATTGGGCTTGGGATCTGAGCAACGGTTGCAGTTGAAATACCTAGGAGCCTCCTCCTACCTTCCATCTTGAACGATACTACTTCGAAAGCGCGTCAAGCGAGCTGGCATTTTTGGGCGGAAAAAAGCAAGCCCGATGGTCTCTCAATGAACAGAGCACACTTCTCAGTATGTTTCTCAGGCATGGGTTGACTGTCGATCACATGCAAAGCTGAGAGGTGGTGAGTCAACCCATGACGCGCGCGTGGGGAATACCATGAAAGATTGAGGACTTGTAATCTCAACAACACGCGGTATTTCAATTTCAACAATGCGCGTAGAGCCGTTTCTTTCAAGGAATTAGACATTGAAGTAGCCAGCTAATTGATCATGCCGTTTAAGCTAATGGACGACATACCTAAGTTAACATGCACTCTAAACACCAACCAGATTGCCTCAAGCAAGAATACTGTAGAGTTGACTTTGCATCTTATTGAGTTGCCTCTTTCAATTCTGCAGTGAGACTACTCATACAGAGTGCCGCTCGTGTACTTAAGACCCGTATCACAGGCCACCGTGACAACCACTTTGCCGGGGCCAAGTTCCTTAGCCAAGGCTAGAGCTCCAACAACATTGAGCCCTGTTGAAGTTCCCGTCAAAAGTCCCTCTTCCTTTGCGAGTCTGCGGCACATGGCCCGCGCCTCATCCTCCGGATACGCTCGTGCTTCGTCGTATAAGGCGTCGTCGAGCAATGGAGGAACAAATCCGGGACTGATGCCTTCAATTCCATGGACGCCACCATGTCCTTTGGCAACAACAGGCGATGATGCAGGCTCAAGCGTGATAATCTTTGTATCGGCACGCACACCCTTAAGCACCTTTGCAACTCCCATCACCATGCCAGCGCCACCAATGGCACCGCAGAAGGCATCGATTCCTTGTGGAAATTGTTGGACCAATTCGTCTCCAAGAGTCTTGTAACCCGCCATGCAGTCTTTGTTTTTGAACTGGTCTGCGGCGTAGAACCCCTCGTTTTCTTCGACGATTGTCTTCGCCTTCTTGACCATAGACGGAAACAAATCTGGCGTAATCTTTCCGGTGGGACTGTGGACGATATCGACAAAGGCCCCAAAAGCAGCCATCGTGCGCAATTTCTCTTTGGCAAAGACATCCGAGCAAACGGCATGAAACCCGTACCCCTTCAAGGTGCATACAAAAGCCAGAGAGGACCCGGTGCTACCGCCGGTGGCTTCAACTATTGTCGAGCCTGGCTTCAAGTCTCCTCGGCGTTCTGCCTCTTCGACTATGGCTCTGGCTAAGCGATCTTTGTAGGAGCCCGTGGGATTGAGAGACTCAAGCTTCAAATACACGTCGGCGCTACCTTCCGGTACAACACTACGCAGTCGTACGCATGGTGTGTTGCCGATGGCATCTAGGGCTGAGTGAACAGGTGGGGGAGCGGATATCGCAGCCATGTTGAGTTGCGGTATTGTTCAGTTCCTTTGACTGAGAATTAGTATCAATGTGGTGAATTATGACATAGGTAAAGCAGTCTAATTCAACCTGACTCACTTGTCGAATTCTATTAGAGATCGTCTATAGGGAATAAAAGTATGCGTCATTGGCATCGATGTCAATCAAGCCCAGTATTCCCTCATACTGACCTTATATAATCAACCAGGCACTCTGGGGATTGTGGGGGCGGGCTTCGACTGGCCAGTCAGCACCCGCGCCCTTCTGACTCAGTCCCGTCAGATTGCTGTCGAACAAAGGCGTAAAGCCAGCGAACATCATGAGAGCGCAACAGCATGCGGCGTAGATACTCTTGAGAGCTAACTAGAAGCATGAGCGATGAATATCGGGACGCTGTGTTCAGAGAGAAAATTGAAGTAATCAAGTAGGGTTGGCGGCCATATTGTGCTTACCTAACTTCTCACGCTCTTCCATCTGACTTCAGACCATAACTGAAGTAGTCCATTGCTAGTCAGCCAGTTAGAGCTTTCAAGTTGCATACTACAACTTTGCGGGGACTGCACAGGTGTTGCAGATTCTCTTAAACTTCCATCCACGTGCTTGATGTGGAACACAGGCCGTAGCCCCATATTTCGGCGTCAGACTACAAGATATCTAAAGCACGAAGATATTCCCAATTTTTGACAATTGACTATCATTCTTCTGGTAAAAGAATTCCTTTCCTGATAACCTAAATTATCCAGAAATCGTATCATCCATCGTTCACTCTTGGTCATAGGATTATTTGAATTGGCAATCATTCATGTCGATGTTTTGCATACTTGGAAGCCATCACCGCAGAAACCCAACCACACATGCCATATGGCAAATTGACCGGCACCGCCTTCAAAATCTCTGAAAAGCATCTCCGGGTATGGAATGGCAATGACTGTGTTCTAGTCATGGCACCGCGCTCCAGCTTCCACGGACCCGTCGACAACACAACACTGAATCTCGGGTCCGGGCCGTGCCCCAAGGCCGGATCCTTGAGCAACGTGCAATCAACGTGTGGTTCGTAAAAGGCAGCTCTTTCGCGAAGAGATGATACGGCTAAGGATCAGAAACGACACTAACCGTAGACGCATGGGCGCCATGTTCTCAGTACTCGCCAGCGTTATCATACGAGAGCGAGCCCAGGTGGGAAGGAATCAAGGATTCGTTCCATCATGACTGACTCGCGGGTTCCGTATTGCCGTGAACCCCCTTGAAGCGTGATTAGCCACTCACACCTACGTAGCACACATAGGTTAGCAGACATGAGCTGAGAGTACCGGCATGGATCTGGGGTAGACAAACGGTCAATAGAGTGCGCCCCTGTTTCGGGCGTCTCAGACACCCGTCCACCGGAAGGAGTGGCTTTGCATCAACAGCGCAGCATCCATCAAGCATTGCAACGCCACGCAGGGGACTTCCATCTTGCCTCGCAATCAGGCCTCGGATCTACAGAAAATGGCAGGGGGCCCCGAAGCTTATTAGACGCTAAATCCCCGAGACCACGAAAGAGCATTGGGTATTGCGACATACTGATAGCATTGTGCACTTTGATTGACTGAGGTGGACATTGTCTGGGAGATAGCCAATGGACACATACAGGGGAGATGAACTAGTGGCGTTTTCCTTTCATCTGACGGCCATCTGACGCTGCCATATCAATTCCTGACTGGTTCTACTCACGCGCTATCTTTTCTTCTTTCTATCCCTTGCCGAGTGGGCGCGTTATCTTTTAACGGACGGTCGCCCCATGAGCAACGGGCACTAAGCCACAATACGAGAACGCCCAAAATGCGCATACCTCCCACATCGAATCTAATGTGAACCGTGAAACGATATGGTGATGCAGTGACCGAGATAAGGTACAGCCAGGTTGCGCTCACCCAACTTTGTGCCTGGTCAATGCTAACGAATCGGCAGCTGCTATTTCGCCGGTATTATAAGCCAGAAGTCTTCCTTCTGTCGAATAATAACTTGCATATCGAGGCACACACCGGGAGCTGGAAATGCATACTCGTGCAGAATGAGACAGTCTTAGCAAAGCCATGTCACAAATCTCGAATTCTTGCACAAGCGTTAGTTGCTCTTTCAGTTCCTATTTGTAAATTCTTGTTTAACATTTGTTTTCAACTAATCAGGACTGGAATTCTCCACGTCGCCAACGGCTTTCGGGCCTGGTATCATTACCTAAAACTACCGAACGTTTACGAATCCCATCGTCCAGTTAGTTCTGCTGCGACATGGCTTCAGCAAAGGTGGACTTGGCAGTCGCAATACCCACCTTCATCGGATCTGTCTTGTCCGCCCTTTTTACATTTGCCGTCCTAATTTTGCATTTTATCTCTCCTCCGAGACGCCGGCATGTCCGCCATGCGCTCATTGTTAATCTTCTACTATCCGGTATGTTGAACATCAAGAAGCAATGGATCAAGTCGTATCTAACAATATGTCTTCAGACTTTGTCGACATGGTGAACAATACTGTAACTGGTATTATATTACTGAGGGATGGCCCTCTTGATCAATCAATTCCTACCGGAGGATGTACCATGAATGCGTGGGTGGGCCAGCTTACAGTTCAAACGACGGATTTCAATATCTTGTTCATCTCGATAACGGTCCTTCTCACTGTAAACAAGAATCATCTGCTGCAAGATTCTTCACTACAACGGATTCTTATTGTATGTCTCTGTGCTTGGATACCAGGCATTATCACTAGTAGGTCATTCACTACTCCATGTTCAGGACGTTGCGCATTTTGACGCTAGAACTAGGCTTCACTGCCCTTGGATTGCATATATATGGCCCAGTAGGTGGGAATTGGTGCTGGATTCAGAAGAAGTATCCCGTTTACCGTTGGGCATTATCCTTTGGGTGGCGCCTCTTGATATTCTTCTTGACAATCGGCATCTATACAGCCATTTACGTCAAACTGAGACGATTATTCGGCCGCTTCCGTTTTTCGGAAAATTCTATCGAAGCTGTCACCACAGGCAGGAGCCGCCGCACACAAACTGTACCATCCAACGAAGATCAGAAGCCTCCCACGGAGCAGTATATCATGAAAACGACGTCGTTTACCGTTTCACACGACCAGGAGGATAATCGAGGCTTGACTAGCGATTCGTCGTCAACAGCACCAATCAACGACCGAAACGATCAGACCGACGACCTGAACTTTGCTTCATCACACAACGCAGCTATCGGTGGAGATCACACTCCAGGCTTGGGGGAACCGGACGTGTGTACCGACCCGCCAAAGCTCCCGCCACCACCAAACCTGCGCCGTATGCTATTATTGAACGGTTATCCGATCGGCTATCTCATTCTCTGGACACCTGGGATTGTGAATCGATTGATTGAAATACAGGGCGGCACCTCGCCAAACTGGCTCATTGGTCTCCTGGCGTCTTCACAGTATATCGGCTTAGTACACGCTGTCACGTATGGTTACAACGAGCAGATCGGGCGTACTCTCCGATCATGGACCAATTTCCGGCGAAAAACCCATAGGCTCGGAGAATAGGAGGTTCGAGAACCACAAATGACCCGACACGACTTTCAACCGCATTTTGACAGACTTCGACGACATAGCGAGCGATTTACTTGGCACTTGTCAGGAATGAGTATCCCTTACTAAGGTGAAGGACGTCTAATTTTATTTAATATCAAGTGTAAAAACAACTTTTTAGATTCAAACTTGTTCAAACCTGCTTCGTGCGTGCTGTGCGAGTTATCCATGATATATTGATATTCTTGCGGTCTACTTTTCTACACTCTGGCTTGTCGAGCCGGGTGGCTGTATTGGTTAGCAGGTTGAGAGCCAGGACTGAGCAGACTGAATTTCATGTTCAGCTTGCAGATTCGGCCAGTGATTACGAACCAGGTTCACGCTAGTTGGTGCTTGGCGCTTTTGCTTATGTGATTCACTCTGGACTCTGGAGTTGGACCTTTCGAACAGTACGTCTCACCGCCAGGTGTAGAGCATCAGCGAATGCGCCGACAGGAAGGGCAAAGAAACCGAGCTTGGCCAGGCGACTTGAAAATGGTTGCCTGCAGGTCATCTACAGAAACAGGAGTATACTCGATATCTGAGCACGTCGTCAATGACAACTTGAGCACTCACAGAATTATCCGGGCACATGGCTTACCGGTCGAAGCCCATTTCAAGTATACATCTCAAGACAGGTTTCTGACCCTTTCATCTCAGTTCATGAGAGCGCAAGACTATCACAACTTCTCCGCATGCCTCTTCATGCTTAACTTAGTAGTTAACAGTACTTCGGTTTCCGTGAGCTCTCCAAGCTCAACGTCAGGCACCTCAAAATATCGCCCAATAATCCGAAATCCGAAGGGTATTTCAATCATTCAGCCCTGCCACATAGCTCGATCCGAGTTGTGTAGATCGGAAGTGTATCATCGCCATCTCACCAAGCGGCAGACGATTTGAACAAAGGCGTCCACATTTCGCTCCACGACTACCCGATTTCATCGTGCCCGAACTATCGCCTCGTCATACAGCTGGGCAGAAGCAGAATGTCTTTCCGAGGACGAAAAGCCACAAATTTTAACACCTGTGGAGTCTTGTCACATGCAAGGATGATCTAGTTGAATCTCTGGAAGGTCTTGAATGCATCATGCTGGAGGGCCTCTATGAGAACTACGCTGGCAATCTGCGTAGCGATAACATACTCATCGCCAAGTCAATACAGTACGATCACATCAGCCATGTTAGCAACGCTGGACATATCATGATGGAAGAGAACATTGATACAGACCAGGACTTCAGAAGATACATCTTTGAACTCCTCAACTTCATATTCGGCATTTGAGATGGGCGTAAGGCTTAAATTACAAAGGTCATTGTATTATTAACGTGACTGGACTTTTCGCTTTCGCTTTCTTTTCTTTCTTTTTTTTCCTTCTTATTGTAAAAAGACCATACACGTATTTATTGACTTCCTAGCTCTATGTTGTTTTTGAGAAGAGGTACAAGACGAGCTGAGTTCATCTGGCGGATAATGTGTGGAGATGCCTTTTGCGTATAGACTCCTGCGACCCCTATGGTAGGCCTCTTCTGCAACATACATACGAGATTCAGATTCCGTCTAGTGACGATGATTGTCAATAGCACAAGATGGCGGAAAAAGCGTATCTGATTCCATCCTCGAGCATTACATAGAGCTTATCGACCGGCTTCTCGAAATGGAACCTGCGAGTCGACCGCTTCTTCCTGATGCGAGAAACTTACGATGAAGATACCATGATTTACGGGCCAAGTTTTCGAGTACGAAGCAGCGTCAAGAAACTTTCTATATGGGTTGCATGGTGGACTTCATCTGAGACCCAATGGTGCGAGCGGGGGAAGCTCTAAAGTAGTCAACCTCCTTGGAAACCACCCTGAGATCTTACACAGCTTACAAAGGCCAAATGGAGCAACCATTTGCGCTGAATTTCATTGCTTGACTAGATTTATTTTACGGACTTGCGTAACTGCGCGGAGCCGCCGCGCCTGTATTGGAGTCAAGTCTCCGAGTTCAAAAGATGAAAATTGGATCATACACAGCTTGAAGTCGCTAGCGATTCTCAGACCGGTAGATGGCGACCCGGACATATTCGAGTTTCTGAGTATTGCCATCGTATTAAATATGATTGCTGACGTTGTAAGAATGGGGCAAAGTTATGGAAATCGGTATTAGAGGAGGACAATACACACCAAGGGACCACTTTGAGAAATCATACCCCGAACCAGCAGAAGAAGGAAACTGCATGATAACAAGTCTCAAAATGATTTAGGAGGCTCAAAGAAATGATCCTGTTGAGTAAAATTAATGAGGCGGTTGGCTACCTATCAGCATCCTGGGAGGTTGCTCTCGTGATGTTTCTCAGCGTAAGGTACATCACACCAACCAACCATGGATCGGGTTCACTCCGTTTGTGAGTCACACAGATGGCCAGACTAAACGGGAATAAGAAGCTGTGTAAGATGTATGAATCCTTCGACTCGTCACCCCGTTTCCCCCCTCCTGAGTTCCTGGTTTTGTTCCATGAGGCAGTGAGGCTGAGTCCAAGGTGCAATTTGCTCCTTTGCTGCTGTTGGTGCCGTGTGGTCCGTGCCGCAGAGGGAAAATGCGGCGAAACGAGAATGGGAAAGAGCCAGGGGATGGAAGAAAGTACGCACGCGACCACCTGCCACAGCAACGGCGATTCACAGCAGCTTACTCCGTCTCACCTCATCAAAGTCTCACTCATCTCTCAATCTCATTCTCACTCTCACATTCACTTTCACTTTCACTTTTACTCTCACACCCTTATTCACTTCGTCACTCAAAAGCTCGTCTCAAAACAACCAGAGCGGCTCCTGTTTCCCTGGTTCATCATCACCATCATCCTTTCATCCACCTACAAAAGGAGAGCCGCAACCGCACCCAGATGACTGAGGGATCGCCAAGCTAAACCACCCACACCAACCAAGCATTCAAAAGGTCCATGATGCTGCAGCGTGCATGCCGCCCCAATGCCGGGGCCTACCTACGGTTCCACGCCCCCGCGCGTACCATCCGCGCTTCGGCTCCGCGTTGGACGCGTCCAAACTCGAGTAGCACCGGCCCGTCACCAAACTCCTCCTCCAACTTAACAAAGTACGCACTCGGAGCTGCTAGCGTCGCCGCCGGCTGGTTCATCGCCGACGTGGTGCGAGATCGCGGAAATGGCAACGACAAGGCCACCAGCATCCCTTCGAGCCTGAAGCCTGGCACTCTTCCCAGCCTGGGATCCGGACCCGTTGACTTGGATGCCCTGGCCAAGACACCTGTTGATGGGGGTAGCTTCGAGACTGCGGATGCGAAGCTCCGTGAGGATGTCTTTGTGGGATCTTTCACTGCTGAGGGCAAGCACACCCACGTCCACGCCGCGAGAGTCGCGAGCAACCATCCTGTCGAGGACGTCATGACATTCTCCCTTGGCCCGGGTGTTGGGAAATCAGAGACATTGTTCAACGGCGTCTACGATGGTCATGCGTGAGTCTCAATGTCATCTCCCCCTCTCAAATGCTGCTGGTACTAACTGAATTAGCGGATGGGCAACCTCGTTACTGCTCAAGAGCGCCCTCATCCCTGCCGTGTCCTCCTCCATCGCTCAACTCAGCCGTGGCACCGAAGACGCAGCAGTCGAAACAGCCATCGTCAAGGCTTTCACCAACCTCGACGACCTCATCACATCCAATGCCCAAAAGGCCATAGCCGGCCTGAAATCCGGCGCAGTCGAGCCCGCCGACTCCAAAGTCATCGCCGCCATCGCCCCCGCCATCGCAGGCTCCTGCGCCCTCCTCTCCATCTTCGACCCAGCCACCTCGACTCTTCGCGTCGCCTGTACCGGTGACTCCCGCGCCGTCCTGGGCTCCATCGCTCCCGGCGCGACCTCGTACTCGGCGCGCGCCCTCTCCAAGGACCAGACGGGCCACAACAAGGATGAGTTTGACCGCATCGCCAAGGAGCACCCGGGCGAGGAGGCGGACATGATCGACACCAAGAGCGGCCGCCTCTTCGGCATCGCCATCACCCGTGCGTTTGGCGACCACCGCTGGAAGTGGACTGCGGACGCCATCAAGGAAGCCCAGAACGATTTTTTCGGCACCGGTGTGCGGCCCAAGTACCTCACGCCGCCATACATGACCGCCGCCCCCGTCGTAACCACTGTAACCGAAATCAAGGGTCCCGACTTTGTCATCCTTGCCTCCGACGGCTTGTGGGACCACATTTCGTCCGAACACGCGGTGGAATGCGTGTCGCGCTGGATCACGGCCAAGAAGGCCGGCGAGAAGATGCCGCAAGACAAGCTCGCCGTGACTCCGGGCGTCAAGAGCGAGTTTGACATGTCTGCGGGCTGGGCAAACTGGTACGCCAAGCCGGAGCACTTTGTCGTCGAAGACCTCGACAACGCGGCTGTGCATCTGATCAAGAACGCGCTAGGCGGCACGCGCAGGTCCCTCTTCACCGGCGTCACGCTTGCATACCCGCCGCTGGCTAGGAACGTCAGGGATGATGTTACGGTTCAGGTCATCTTCTTCCAGGACCCAGCCAAGGAGGCTTGATGCCTCTGGGTTGCCTGCAAACATGCAGAACGATTGATCATTTCCTCATCTTCCCGACTTCAGGGCACGGCGTTAGGTTTCTTGAGATTCAGGGGCGTTTCTTTAAACAGCTCAAATGCCATGCCATGGCCCATGACTCTGAGGAGTCCAGGATGCAGAGCGCATCATCATCAACCAACATCAACATCACTATTCATGATAGCAAAAACACGTAGAAAACTGATAAACCCCCGAAAAACAATACAATAACACTATCCATGGCAAAACAAAAATTCCATATCCCCAGTGTCAGCCCGCCAAATCCCTGTGTCCAAGTACGTAGCATTCGGCACCGGTCGGCAAAATGACAATGGTAGCCTCAACTCACTCACATATCTACTCATGTCACAGCAGTAACAATTACTTCAACCGGTAGATTGACGGGATAGGAAACTATGGAATGACAATCTCAAAACTTGGGCCCCGTATATCTGCCCTGAAGACTGCATTTCCATTTCTCATCGGCCGGGACAGGAAACATGTAAACACCTAGACGCCGCATCTTTGTCCGTCACTCCAGGTTTAAAACCCCTCAGATGAGGAGGAAATCATCATCAAAAAACTCCAGGGGCAACGCTCTAGCAATGCCAGCCTGCGGTGGCTTCTGGCAGTTGCAATTCTTGCAGTTCTTCCCATTCTCGCAGCAGCTCATAGGCTCCGTGATGATGAACTCTTCCGCAGGATCTTGGGCATCCTCATAGCTGACACAGTCAAAGGTCTGGGCATCCTCCTCCTCCCTGACGAGCCTGTGCACCATCCTTTGCCATGGGTTGGCGCCGGGATTGGACCAGTTGCGCTGTGAAGATTTGGTGTTAGCGAGGGAATAATGACATGGCGAACCGATGTGAGTTGTACTTACAGGGTCAATCACTGGGGAAAGAGGAGAACCCAGCGAGAATGGAGGAATCTCACGATCGTTCTCAACCTCTGGTGCCTTTGACACCTCATCCGACTTGGCCACAGTCTCGGGCTCGAGTCGAACCTCGATAGAGACAGCGTCCCGCTCGATCTGCTCCTCCGCCTTGGCCGCGGTAGCAGAGATCCGACCCAACTCCTCCGAGATGGAATGGATCCCCTTCGTCGCCGAGAGCTGCCAGTTCTTGATCATCTCAATCATGTCAGCATAACCCTGCTCAGGGTTGTAAACAGGCTTAGACGAGACGTCAGAAGCCTCAATCTGCTGCTTCTTGGCTTCGTACTCTGCCTGCCGCTTCAGCTGCACCCGCTTCTGCTCCTCTCGCTTCTGTCTCTCCTTGAACTCGTACTCTTGTCGCTGCTTCTGCATGAGCTCGGCCTCGCGCTGTCTGACGCCACTCTGCAGCGCTTCGAGCTCTTGCTTGCTCTTGAGCAGAGCTTCGTGGCGCTGCTGCTGCTTAAGCCTAAGCTCTTGTGATGCTTTCTTCCTGCGCTCGAGGTCTTGCTGCTGCTGCTGCTGCTGCTGCTGCTGCTTTTGTTGGAGCTGATACTCCTCTCGCCGCTTCATCTGGAGCTGGTACTCTTCTCTCTGCCTCTGCTTGGCTTGCTCTTCCTGACGCTGCAGCTCTGCCTGCTTCTGCTGCAGCTTCTGCCTCTCCTCCTCTTGCAGCTTCTCTATCTCGTGGCTGCATTCTTGCGCTTTCTTCAACATCAACTCGACGTAATCTTGCTGCTGTTGCTTCAGCTGGAGCTTGTGCTCTTCTTGCTCTTGCTGCTGCTTCTGCTTGAGCTGGAACTCCTGACGCTGCTTCATCTCGAGCTGATGCTTCTCCAGCTGTCTCTGCTTGACAAAGTTCTCCTGGCGCTGCAGCTTTTCCTGCCTCTGCTTCTGCTCAAGCTCGTACTGTTGCTGCTGCTTCATCTGGACCTCTCGCTCCAGGTGCCTGGTGATGCGCTCTTCCATTTGAGTCCGCCTGCGCATGCGCGCTTCGTCGTGCCTCAGCTTAAGCTGGTACTCTCGCTGTTGCTGCTGTTGCTGCTGCTGCTGCTGCTCAAACTCTTGTCGCTGCAGCTCTTTCCGTCTCAGCGCCTCCTTCTTCAACTCCTCTTCTTCTTGCGCCTTCTTAGCGAGGAGCTTCTGCTGCTGTAATCGCTGACGAGCAGTCTCCGCTGCCTGTCGGAAATGCTCTTGACTGTTCAACGCGAACGCAGCTTCCTCGCGCTGCATATCTACTACTGGCTGTTTCGAATGAGATTCCTTCTGGTGATGGTAATTTGCCACGTGGAACATCACCGCCCCCGTTACCTTGCGCTTCTCAGCTTCGGTCTGCTCGGTATCCGGGTTGCGCGGGAGAGTCTGGCCGCCGGCCGCGAGGAAAGGTTCCGGACTTTGCTTCTCCTGATGAGGAGGCGGCGGCGGACCATGGCTCACTCGAGTCCCAGGAGTGCCCCTCTGGGCCTGCCCTGGCGCAACGGGAATGTCCTGTATCATGGTCTCAAGGACGGACCGATGATAAGGACCAAAAATGAGTGGGGAGCCGGTCTCTCCCTCCTCAGGTTTGGTCCTACAGTACGATTCGCAGGTCCTCACTGCTTCCTTGGGAGGCTCCATCTTGAGTCCTGTATCCGCATCCATCCAAACTACGATCGGCTCACGCCGCTTAGAAGTAGAGTCGGGCCGCGTCTGACCCTCGACTTCGCCCTCCCGCTCAGCCGAAGCTTGCTTCATATCTTGCAACAGCTCGAAAGTCTTGTCTGCACACTTGGCCTTCTTCCTGCCGTGGGGGTGATCATGCCTGAAAACAGAATGAAGACCCGCCTCGGGACCGAAGGGACACTGCGAGGGATCTTTGCAGATGATATCGTCCGCGCGCACAGAGTACGCCGCATCTGAGCTGCGCGTGTGGCGGGCTGGCGATCGATGCAACTTACTACCTCTCCTGCCGGAGGGAAAGGGCGCATCAGGGGCGATATTTGCTCGAACCAATGCCGGTGGCGCGGGTGGTTGATTAGAACGCGTCGACGATGCCATGTTAATGCTTCTCTTACTTGATGTATCAGTTAGTAACGTATGATTATCAGACGAGGCAGTGACTGACCTCAGGGGCCTGGTCTCCGGGTCGTCCTGGCCCTCTCGTTTAAACGGGAGTGATAATGACATTGCGAGTGAGCTGAAAGCCTTGGTGAAGAAGGATATGCTTAGAGGGATTCGATTCTGTGTTCTGGGCAAACTTTTCAGGAGGAGAAAACTTCGGTGTGTGGCAGAGATATAAAAGAGCAATAGAAATATTGGCAAAAAGGCTTACCACTGGTGCCTAGGGTCCATTCATTAAAGTTGCTCTGTGTATCATGTATGGCCTCTTCAAGCACCCTTTCACAATGCTTACCACGTTGGGGTCAACGGGGCGTTGGTCACGAGAATAACATCAGGACACAAAGGTCGGGACTCGCCACAATCAGGAACGGAAAACGGCCGTACATGTCCTCGCATGCTCTCAGACGCGACGCGGTGAGGTAGTGTACGAAAAGCTCCAACATAAGTACAAAGGGTATCCGCAGAATCGCTTCCAAGCAAATTCCAAATCGCATTTCTTTCGTTCCATATCATAGCTCCGTTGAGTTCTTTCTTTCCAAGCTCCAAGTCTTTCTGATCCAAAGTCAGGCTGCGGGTAGAAGCAAAACTAGAGTCAGAAAGTTGAGCATCTAGGTCGCCGGGCCGTGGATTGTTCTTATGAAAAGACATCATCGGGAGGTTGTCATTCCCCGCCCTCTGATCCATCCCAATCATTCTCGCCGTCAGAGTCGAGGCCAGGATACTCGGACCCTTCATCCCTCAGTTTCGAGGTGGCCTGGGTGATGAACTTGCCGTCCGGCTTGAGGGCCGCATACATGTTCGGGACCACAGGGACAAGGACTCTGTCAAGCCCTGCTGTAGTCATTGCCTTGATGAACTGCAGTTGAATGCCCGCCATCCGCCAAGCAAACTTTGTTTTGCGGTTGTAGAACATCTTGAATGTTGTACTGCCACGCAGTAAAGCCCAGGTGGTGTGGTCCTCGCTCGCATACGTCTGCCTCAGTAAAGCATCGGTCAGTGGCTCAAGCGCACCATCTGGACGGGGCTGAATCGAGCGCCATTCTTCATATACTTCGAGAATGGCGCGGTTCGTGTCGTCCTTGTCTTTGCTCGAGCCAACCTTTTCGCTCCAACTCTTTTCAGCACCTTCCAAGTCACTCTTGAGATTTCGCAGAATCTTTTTCAGCGCTGGGTTCTTCGTTGCAAGTTTCCCGAATTCTTCGTGGAGTTTGGCAAGGTCAGGATCCCACAGTTCCGCTATAAACTCGTCTTCGCTAGCTTTGGTCGAGCGAAGAGATCGCAGCTCATACCCAGATTCATTCGACCTCGTGGACATTGACTTGTGGAACTTTGCCAGCTCCTTTTCAATGGCTGGCTTCGCCACCACGAACCTTAAAATATCAATTATGTGGACTGGTGTCCCAGAATGCGACCAGCTTTCAGACTTGTAAGCGGGCTCTGGTAGCCCGTTAAATCGGTGACTGTCGAGCCGCTCTCGGCAGAACCTATGCCAATCTTCCGTCGTAAAGTCAAAGCCCTGTTTGGCCTGGTCAACAAGGTTGCCAAGGAGGGCGCTCAACCAGAGGGCGTAAGTGTTGTTCACGCTGTTGAGGTGGTAGCAAAGCCTCTCCTTGTAGGCGGTTGCAATACCCAAGAAGCTAGGCTTCATGCTGAAGGCAATGCTGCGGTTGATCATTTCCGATATAGCCTTTTCGCCCTGCTTTTTAATAAGATCCCCAAAAGTTGTTTTGTCTTTCCTCAAGTAGCTTGATAAGTCGGGACTTGGCGATACCTCTGCATTTTCAAAGTTTGACACAATTGCTGGCTCCCAGCAGACCCAAGCCTTGTCGCCGTCATAGTCACCACCTGACAGTTTGTCCGCAAGAGGGACGTTTCCTTTAGCTGAGAAAACAACGACATCTTTGAGAGCGTGTAGCTCCGGCTTGAATACAGCCTTCACCCTCTGAACATCGCTCACAAAGTGCACCGGAGAGCGAGCCACGAGAACGTCGCAACCATGGAGCATGGAGTCCGAAAAGGTCTCTGTCTGGAACTTTGACGAAAAACATAAGTGCACTTCGTCCTCTTCGAGTATATTCCACATGTCGACCACCATGAAGAAGTAGGCTGAGTTAGGCACCTGGATGCTCATCTTCTTCAATAGATTTTCGCACTTGGTTCGCCTTAGAGTCCATGCAATCTCTTGAAGGTACTTCTGCTTCATTGGCTCGAATCCACCGTCCAGGAGGAAGTTCATGGACTCCTCTGGTGACTCCGGAAGACCAGCCAAGAAAGGCACCCGTCCAAAGGTAAGCCGCTGCTTTCTCGTGGAAGAATTTTCAACGTTCCATTTGCGGAACTCCAAGGGATATTTCATGGCGCGCTTTTGCTCCTCCAGCGCACGACAAAGTTCGTCTTCAAGGATTTTGCCAATGGTGTTTTTCATCGCTTCTCTGTCTTTGGCTCGTTCTTCGAGGACTGGAAGGAACTGGACGTTGAGGCTAGCAGATCGTGGCTCCATGGAATGAGCACGGATTTCGAGCGTGCGATGCTCCGGGTCAACATAGTCACAATCCCACTTCCGTTGAGACGGCCACGTCTCTATCCACAGGCTATCGTCGTCACCAAGGACGTCGATCATCCACATGCCCTTGGCAGGACCAAAGCGACCCTGAACAGCAGACGGAACATCACTTAGTCCAAGAATTTCTCTGACTTTCCGAGCAAGTGCGCGAGACATGAGGCCGATCCCATCGTTCATGACCATGCCGGTCGGCGAGAGCATGTCCTTTGTCTGGTGAAGTATCTGATTGGGCTCGAGAACGACTACTGGCGTCGTTTTGCTCAATCCTGTGTAGCGGATCAGTAAACGTTCCAGATTGCAGACTTGTATGTGCCTCTCTCACCGAGCTGGATACGGGAGAACAACTTGAGAAATGGCTGTTGCTTGTTGTGCTCAAATTGAAGAAGCCAATCAAGCATCTCTCCAGTGCTGAGCTTGACCCTGAACTCCCGAGGGTTGTCATGAGAAGATTTTCCGAGAGGAAGAGCTACATGGAAGTTGTTGCCGTTCTCGGCGAAGAGACTGATTCTGTCTTGGTAGACGGGCTTTGGCTCAGGGCCCATGCTCAGGTTTTTCGGTGGCGTCTTGTATCCGGCGTCTCTGGAGAAGAATGCCCGCCACTGCCTGCCTGCGAGGTAATGCCGCTTTGAAGAGAACCAATGGACGACGTCTTGTGACACTTCGGACTCTTTGATGGGTTCATGCCACTCTTTGGGATTTGGTATCAAGATTTCGAGAAACCGATCGGAACCGAAATGGCGGTGCAGACGACAGCCCTGATCCAAGGCAATGGGCTGCATCGACAGTGAGAACATGGGCCCCTTCTTCTTCGCTCGAGGAACTTGATCAAAACGAGCTGAGAAGACTACGTGCTGTCCTCGGACTGTGTTAAAGCCAGACATGGCAGCAGCCCAAGCGTCGGTACTAGGACGCTCAGGAAACGATTTGCCAGCAAAATCGGGGTGGGCTAAGAGAGACTTCCACAGTTGGTTGTAGTTGATCCACAATTCGTCATAGTCCATAATCACTTCTCCAAGGTCGACTTCACAGTGCACTGCGATGCGCGTCATCTCCCATGCGACAGCAAACGGCGCGCGGTTGAGCCAACGAGGAAATCTGGCTGGCACAAGGGTCAGCAGTGCGTCTATTCAAATCCGTATCGATAGTGAGGCGGCGGCCTCAACGTCCATTAGTGGAAAGACTTACGCCACGAAGCGTCAAGACGGGATCGGAGATCAACCGGCTCAGATCGTTTGAGGGGAGTGGAGACGGGCTCGCACAAGGATGGAACTTGAAGATCAGCGATCTCTGTGGAGATGGTTGACTTCTTAGAAGGGCTGCCGAGTGATCCGCGACTGAACTTCTTCTTTGCGGATTCTACTTCGTGTTCTGTGAAGGAGATATTCAGTGCATCGAGATGACCAGAGGATGCCGGGAAAAGGTCCTGCGACTGTGAGGAAGTTGGTGCTTGATCCAGAAACTCGCGGCGCATCTCTTCTTCCTCAAGTGGAACTGGGACTGTCTCTTGGCTGCCCGGTAGTCGATCATCGGCCTTGGAAAAGAGTGACGTCCGACTTGTGCTCGCAGATGTCGTGTGGGAAACAGTCCCGTACACACTTTGGCGCACCGAAGTCGAAGTATAGAGGGATGTATCGAAAGATTTGTTCATCTTCGGGGCCTTCCTGGTGAACTGAGCCGGCATAGCTTCGGGTATTGCTGATCGAGAACGACTTGGCACTTTGTCCAGAGCATTGGAAATCACACCTTCTCTCTCCTCTCCCCGCAGGGGACTTCCCCTGGCTCTCTTGGGTGATTCGGCTTTGCTGTCTATTTCGGATCTCCTCTTTGACTTGCTTGATTCAGTCGAGGCGAAGGCGAAGACTGCTGGTCCGGTGTGATTCCGAGTCAATTTGAGTGCCTTGACCTGAGCATGAGCCTTATCCAATATATCGTTGAGAAGTACCTGCAACTGTAATAATTGGCCGGGTGATTCAGCCTTGGGAGCCCCTCCAGGTTCGGCATCATCAAACCGGATCCACTTCTCACTAGCAGCTCTAGCTTCCATGTGAAAGGAATCAAGAATCCTATCCAGCAAGTTGCTTTGGAAGCAATGGAATCGGATGCCACGGACAATCTTTTCGCTGCGGGCAAAGGCGGTGTCCTGTTCGGCGCGCTGCCGGGTCGACGACGGTGTAAGTGTCACATCGGGTATCTCGATGGCGAGGTTGTATTCTCGATTGAGCTTGTCAATGACATCTCTGACTGGGTCGGTTTGAGTTGGTTTCTTTGGGGTTCTCGGAGCTGACTGGGCGGTCTTCGTATGCGGTGCCATGGTCGAATCGAGGAGCTTTGAGCGGAGAGGGAAGTCAGAATCCAAGTCCATGTCTAAGCCTTGAGAGCATGCCTACTGGTGTGTATAGTGAGTAGACGGCATAGATTCGGCCTCATAGCCTATCGCTTCGTATTGCCAGTTATCCAAGAAGCATTGAGTAGAAGCAATGTTGTGCCATGTTGGTATTTGCAAGTCGGGGAAGAAGGTGAAGTACTAAGAAGGCATTTCGCGTGTTGGTCGCAACGGCTCGGCGGGGTAAACGGTCAGTGAGGAAGGGAGGTCGCGAGCGAGAGAACGGGCGCAGCAGCAGGAGAACAGCCACAAAACAAGAGTCGAAAGAGGGGGGAAGAGAGCAAACACTTCGTATTGAAATGCAGCCTCCCGGCGTCGTCCTTGGGAGGAGGAGGAGGAGCGGCTGAGGATGAGGATCGCTGGGATGTCGCAGCTCGCAGGTCGCCGTCAGGAAGGGAGGATGAGGTACGAAGGTACTTGCATCACACTGCAGGACGGGAAGGAGCCCAGAGTGGACCCTGTGTGAGCTTAATGATTGGACGAGAAGCACGGACATCTCGGGACCGGCGCTTAGCCCGGAAGGGTCAGAAAACGGCTGACAAACTGGCCAATCACCGCTGTCAAAGTGGATCTAGAAGGTGTTTGTCAGCACAGACCACCAGCGGCATCTAATGGGGCTAGCGCAGGGACGTACCTACAGCTCCCTTCCCTGCCGTCGGCTCGCAAACCAACACCAACCAACACCAACCATCACCAAGGAGCATCTTGACTAGACTTACAAAGGACCGCTCCATCTACTCAAGACAGTGTCACTCGTTCGGTACAGCTTCCTACGATTTTACTACTAGCACGAGGCTTGGGGAAACTGCAATTATCCACCATGAGTATTCAGGCAAGATTCGAGCGTCTCTTCAGCGAGTGCCGACGGGGTGTAATACACGGCAGATGATCAGATCTTCATTGAATAGATGGCCTACTCGTTGCTACAGCATCTCGGAAGCATCCACAGAGCATTACATCAGATATACCAAGGTCACTGCTGCCACTTTTAGGGGATGTCTCGGGAGATTCTCTCACGAAAGCTACCAAGATTTCTCAACTTCGGAGCACCATGTTCACCATCTAAAGGCGGCTTTCTATCTGTACTTCTGACGGATTCGATGTCGCTCCTGAGACTTCAAGGCTTTGTTCCTGCGCCAAGACCTGCCTGAATACCGATTCGACATCATGTTCATGGATCCAAACAAGCTCGACTCGATTCTTCATCCTCGCCCGCAAGCCATCATCGTTCTCCACCATAGCCAGCCTTTCGACCTTCTTCTTATTCGTCGAATAGACTGTGTCAAGCACTCTATCCGTGTGCGATTTCCGGGTCTTCTCATACAATTTCAATGCTTTCGCAATGTCTGCTGCCGACGGAAGCTCCGTAGCTGAAGGGGGAAACACGTGCTGGATCGATGCCGCAAAAGCCCAGGCGTCGTCAATCGCAAGACTTCCACCCGCAGCGAAAGCTCCACCATGGGCATGCGCCGCATCGCCAGCGAATGTCACTCTATCCTGGCCCAGAACCCAGCTCTCTAGCCCGTGGGCAGAAGCGTTGGGATACACCTTCAATGAATCCGCAGGCGTCGCTTCGATGATTTCGCGCACCAGACAGTGCCACTCGTTGTAGTGCTTCTTGAGCAGGTTGATGTCGCTGTCAGTATTCCACACCGTATCTTTATACAGGGCATCCGGGGCGTCAGGGTTGCTTTGGTGAGACGCGACGATGCAGAACAGATCTTTGCCGAGCTTCGACATGAACCACGTCCGATCGATCCCCCACCAGTGCTCCGCCTCGTCTGGAATATCGGGGATGTGAGACAGATGAGAGACGGGATACACCGCGCGGAATGCTGTCCAGCCGGTCCACTTTGACCGAGATGACGGGACGTAGAAGCTCCGCACTCCAGAGTGGATGCCGTCCGCGCCAAGGAGGATGTCTGCCGTGACGGCGGTGCCATCGACAAATGTGATCCTCAGCCTGCCTGTTGACTCTTCATTCTCGATGTTTTGGAAGGCCTTTTTGAGGTGAATGTGGGCAGGGTCGATGTGCTTGAGCAAAGCCTGCTGCAGATGCGGACGGTAGAATCTTGCCGTCTTATGGCGGGCCTCTACACTTCCGTGGTGCTCATCTACTGAGACGATCTCGCCGGTCTTGTAATGGCTAATATTATGGTCAGGTTCGGCCATCACACCATTTATCATTGACACACTCACCGGTATATCATTGGATAACCCGACTTGTTGCGGAAAGCAATCGAATCGTCGAGAGCATTGTGAACACCCAACTTCTCCAACGTACGCAGGCCATTCGGGCCCAGAGCAATGGACGCACCGACTTCTCGAAGCTCTGTCGCCTTATCATATATCTGAACATTGATGCCTGGGTGCTCTTTCAACGCGATCGCAGCTGTCAAACCGGCGATACCTGCGCCGATGATGGCAACTTGAAGCTGCTGTGGCTGGCTTGTACTCCCCATTTCGTCGTTTCGAGTTCCCAAACAGAGTTCAAAGTTTGCAAAACACTTCACCTGCACATCAGAGCTGCAGAAACCGGGTCATGCAAGCACTTTTATCAAAACACACCAATTCCCCGATAGTTGGCCGCCCACGGCTCCGGATTAGAGATAACGACAGCCTCGGTGGGGTCGGGGCCGAGCCCGGCGTGACGCCATATCGCGCCGCGATGGTGATACCGCATCTGACACCCCGCAGCAACACCCTGATACCGCAGTTGGTCGTGTTTGACTGGCACACTGGATTGTCGATTAAGAGCTTGCAGAAGAAGGATTTTCTCCGTAGCCAATCCGGTGGTTTAGCCTGGTCTCGCATCATCCCAGCCCACAATGAAGACACGCGAGTGGCATGTTTCGCTCCGATTTGGTAGCTAAGCGTCGGGCTTTGTCCGACGTTGTATGCAGAGACGAGGCGGCGACCACTCCCCCGGGCCGGAAGTCGGGGTAGATCAGAATTCAACGATGGCCTTCGTTGTCACTTGTCTGAGCCATTCTCCTACGGACGCTTCCAGTGAGGTGGTCAGGTTCGGCCTAGTAGTATCTACGACACCCAAAAGACTCTCAGTATTTGAACAGCACAGTTGGGTTAATACACATTATCAACTTCATTCGTCGCAGTGCTATGGAAGTCGTACTGCTCAGTCATTCTGCTCATGTACACTGACATGTTCGCACCATGAACAGGTGTCTAGGCTAGTTTCCGTCGCTCAATCATTACCTCCAGGCCATCTTGTACAACAAAGAACGTCGCACTTGCTCTCAACGGCCGGCCAGGATGCGCCAACTCGAACTTGAAGTCTCTGAAGAGACGCGGCACGACCTTGTTGATTTCCAATAGAGCTAGGTTCCGACCGATACAAACATGGCTTCCACCACCGAACTGGACATCATTGTAAGCTTTAATCGCGCCAGAATAGCTTGGTCTACTCACTTGGAACATGTATCGCTCCATCCTCTTTGCTTCCTCAACATCGACCAGCCACCGCTCAGGGCGATAATCATCCGCATCTTCGCCGAAAGTGCGCTTATCGCGGTGCAAGACCCAGCCGTTGACGGCTACCTGCGTCCCACCAGGGAAGAATCTGCCGTCGAGCTCGGCTCCTTCTGGTGGAACTACGCGGCTAATGTTGAGTCCTACTGCTGGCCGCACGCGCATAGCCTCTTTCAGGCATGCTTGAAAGTACGGCAGCTCCTGGGCTTCTTTCCATGAGATGTTGCCAGTTGGAGGCATCGCCCCGGACTTGACGGCATCTTCGATTTCAGCAACTAATCTTATGTGGATATGTGGCGCCGAAAGGATGTGCCAAAAGAGTGATTGCATGGTCGAAGCTGTCGAATCTGATCCAGCGAAGCTATTGTAAGTTCGTTAGTCCAAGGCATCGGCTAATCCCATGTGTTGATCACACTTACATGGCGCCGTGAGCAACAGCAAAGACATCACCTTCGGTAAATTTCTCAGTGTCCTTCAAATGTCCCTTGATCAAACTCGCTAGGAGATCTTGCCTCCCGTCATCATTCCTCAGCTTGCCCTCGCTCTCCTTATCAAAAGGCCGTCTTCTCTCCATCTCACTCAAGGCAATTCGAGTGATGGGCGCATTCTTGGTATTCAGCGTTGGGAATAGCTTCCACAGAGGGTTCCGCCGCAAAAGCAAGTCAACCCACGGAACCTGGCCGACAATCCCATTGTACGCCTGTGAGCGGTCGATAGTGGCGATGGCATCCTCCACGTCATTGCCCTCCGCCAGGAAACCGAAGCTACGGGAGAAAGCCACCTCTCCAAGCACGTCAAACGCAAAGTAGTGCAACCACGCCCCGAGATCAACATACTTGTCAGCCTTGTACTCCATGGGCCGCGACGTGAAGCCGGCGAGCTTAGTAACCAGCAGGTCGATAGTATCATCAATGAACGGGCTTAGCTGCTGCATCGCCGCCATGCTATACGGAACATTGGCAACCTTCTTCTTCCTCGCGTGGGCGTCCTCGTTGACCTCCGTGAAGATGTCTGGATTCTCCGGTGGTGGAAAGACACCGTAGAACGCCGTCTTGTAGAACCGCTTGCCGGCGCTCAGGACGTGTCGCGCGGCCTCGGGCGAGGCGATGGAGACCTCGTTCGGCGCAATACGCACGACCGGGCCATATTTCCTGTGGAGAGCTATGTGGTCGAGGTGTGTACGTCGCGATGCGGTAGATATGACTTTCCATAGACGGGTCGTTGAGGCGATGAACGGCCCGGGATATTGACGGAGCGGAGATAGGTAGCGGGTGCGGAAGATGTTGACTAACACAGCGAGAGGGAGCAGGATCGGCCAGTGCTTTCGGAGGAAGAGCCCGGCGACTTCGGTATAAGTGTGACTGGTGTCATTCGGGTCTAATGCGTCTATTGGAGAGTCCATGCTGGGTTGGAGTTTTAATGGATAAAGCTAGAATAGGTACGATCGAGATACCTAGGCGTTATCACCTTTACAGATTTACCGCGAATTCGAGAAATAAGATCACGACTCGGGCCTCTGATGAACGACTCACGCCAAGGTTGGACGTCACGGACGGCACGACATAAATATCTTGTCTTCGTACTCCATGTACGTTATTCGCGCCAGACAAACCGCAAACCCGATCAACCATCTCATACATAAATCCGTCTTGCAAGCCCGCTCCGAAACCCAAAGACCTGACATCACCAAACCTTAGAACCGCTGCTGGAAAATCACCACTCTCTCGTAACTCGAAATTACGTCGGCGACACAACTGGCGTCCGAGGAAAGCTTAAACGGCCAATGAAAGAACTGCCGACGCGAATTGGTCATTGCGAGCACGGGGAGCCTGGAGGTGGTGATGCGGGGAGGGCGGGCGATGCGGAGGTGGCTTTCGTCACCGGGTCATCCTGGGGAAGTTTAGCCAGAGATAGACTACGGAATTACGGAATTAGGCGTCTACGCTGCCGGATGTGCAACTTTTGCGAGAACGATTCCAAGTAGAGAGGGCGTGATGCTGTCAGTCTGCGGTACTATAGGATTCGAATGCAGACCGGAGGGGATGTTATTTCTGGAATCAGTCGGCAGTACCGGTAGATCTTTTGATATCACGTCGGCATCGAGGGTGACAACGTGGCTAGAATGGTAGTCATTCTGGACCCGATGTTGCCAGCAATGTTTCCAAAACGAACGTAAAGGGGCAAGTCAGTATTCCTGGAAGCTGCCGGGAGTCACCACTCCAACTTCAGATGGAACCTCCAGAGTTCCGCTGATCTAAGTGGTGCCTATCGAGAGATCAGAGAACCGCCCGAAAGATACCAACATGAAAAGTATCAAAGACGGGCCGAACCCAAGACACCGGGTTGTGGGTTTACTTCTGCAAGGGGAAAAAAAAGAGACGACTTTTTTCCTTTATTACCGTGACCGTTGGAACGCAGTCGAATTCCCCAGATCGGCGGACACGCGGTGACGGAGCCTCAAGTTCGATCTACTAAATCTCAACTACCGAGTCCGCCCTGCGCCCGCATTGCGGAGCATATGGGTCCCGCCCTTCATCAAGGGGAGAGGTTTTGACAGATCGGAAACTTTTCGGCAACGGATCATGGTCAGGGCCTCTCCTCTCTTACGTTGTCTCCTGCGTAGACGCTCGGATTCTTCTCTTTGATCGATACTCGGGGGAGGGCAAAGATCGAGAAGAGGACACTGCGAATCGGGATTGGGTACACTACTTGGCAGCGGGATCGTAGACAGCGACGAGACAGCCGCGGAAGAAGAAGAACCAAGAAGGATCCACAGCCGGGGACTGCGGGAAGGTAGACGCGGAGGGATACCGGGCTCCCACTGCATCACCGGCCGGGTGATAGCCCGAGCTTCACTTTCGCGGGGTGATTCGGGACGGGGAACGGGCGTACGACGTTATGGACGGGACTTATTGAGGTCACGGCATTTTCTGCTTGAGGTATGGGTTTCCACAAGGAGGTTGGGTTGATCGTTGTGAGCACTCGCCAAAGCCTAAACTTTCCGAGTTAGGCTTCCCCGTTGGAAGCATAGGTCGTGCTCTTTTCCCTGCCGAGGATACAAAGAGAGAATACGACGTCTGCCTTTGCTTTACGGATAACGTGGGAGAGAATACGAAGGGCGACCTGTCGTCCGGCGCCAGCATGGTGTCCAGGCGTTCAACCAACCACCTACCCACGGGCTACGGAAACACGATCATCGATCCCTCTTTGGGGGAAAGCATGGCCCTTTTTGAGCTTCTTGACTCGCTAGTGTTGGCAATCTTGTGACACCAACGGCTGTGATTTGCCAGCTCGTTTCTTGAAGAGGTACGAACGAAACGTCTATGAGTCGACTCGAGTCAACTGAGGTTTGACAGAGAACAAAAAAGAGGTCTTTCCTCCTGTCAAGTCTGGAGCCGTGGTCACGTTGTGGTCACGGGCCGGATTAGTCCAGCGACGACTCGGATTATTCCATACTGAATAAGTTGTACGGAAATAATCATCACCGCATCTCAATGATCTGAATCTCATGGCTAGGGCGAGAGCATTATCACAGCCCAGCCCCCTTGGGATATTGCGATGCGAATCATCCTGACTGCTACGTTATGTCGTCAGGGCTGTCCAGCGGTAACATCTCTGATTCGCCCGGGTAGCTTGAATATCCATGAGGCTAGGATTGCAATCTGTCTTCGCTTATGATCACGAACCATCCGCGGGCTCTTCCGAGGGTTGGATAATGGACCACGTTGAGGGAAGCCGTTTACGTTGCTGTCATTTATCAATGGTCGGGGGCCGCCCCGAGGGCCGAGTGACAATGGAGTCTGAAGGACGACGAGGTATGTATTCGTGGAGGGGCAGGGGAAAAAAAGAAGGCAGGGTCCCCCGCTCCAAGACGACAGCGGGCGTCCGAGCTGTCCGACACAGCCAAGAGCATGATATCCAAAGAAGCAGGAGGGGAGATGATCCGCGGCCAGACCCGGGGTCTGGCTGAACCTTGATTTTTCAGTGTGTAAAAAGTGCGGACTTTGAGAGTCTGTGAGCTACCAGCTTTGATGGACGAGAAATGCGGCCCCGCCAGCGAGGCGGCTTGAGTTTCGTGGGCTTGCCAAGGGCCCCGGGATGCTCCCAGAAACGTTCCGCCAGCGGCAGGGAGTTGCTAGAGCCAAGTTTGACTGAGCTCACCATAGTTAGAACACCCAGGGAGGGAAAGGTTAGAGGACTTGGAGGGGTATGGCTTCTCATCCGGTTCGGTCTCTTCGAAAAGCCCCCCCTGCAGGGACGGTTTCCAACAGAGAGCCCTAAAATCTGGGGTTGAGTTAGAGGAAGAGTGGTGGTTCAGCTCGTAGGGCAGGCCACGGTACCGATTCGTAGAGCCTCTCTGTGGCTTTTGATAATCAGAGAAAAAGGAAGCAGAGAGGTGTCGTTATGATACGATCCTGTGGAAAGGATGGGGCTGGACCTTCTCGCCATGGTAATATCTCTGCCCTAAACCTTGACGACGACCTTGAGTCTGCCCAGCGATTCGACTCTCTTCGGATGGGACCATGAAGGATGAACTACGCGACACTCGGGTTCCGCCCGAAAGTTTACATTGCATGTCTGATGCGCAAGAGGAAGTTCCAGTAGCTTCTTTTGTATAGCATAGGCACATGTTTCCTAATCTGTTTCTTCTGCGAGTCAACAACCACGTTACAGCCCGAGCCCGTGAAACCCTGAGGCGTGAACATCTTGCCAAATCAAACTTGGTTCGTTCTAGGGGCAAAAATGGGACATTTGGCAATCTCGATGGCTCATGGCTGAGGGCGCGCGCCAAGCCTCCACTGCCCACTCGTGATGGCGATACCTCGCCTCATTGACGCAGTAGTCCTAGAGTGAGAAGGGTCTGGAGCGGCGACAAAGATGCCGTTGTCTGCCTGCCAAGAAGAAAGACTTGGCGACGGTGCGACGCATCCCTTCCTGAATGCTCTCAGCAATGCCTAGGTCTAAGGTTGCCAAGCCGCAAGGCAAGGGGGCAACTCGGGGATACTGTCATTAGCAAAGGCTGAAGAGGAAAGGCGCGGCTGGCGCATGAGCCAAGCCAAGTCCAGAAAGCGGCATTCCGTTCCGATGCCATCTAATCGATACCCATGGTTGCCAAGGCTTAGGCCCCAATCGAGGTCGATTGTGAAAGGGTTCTGAAGTTTCTGTCACCGTTTGTGAGGCTCCTTTGGCTTGATCACCGCGCGCGAACGTTGGACGGGGGGAGGGGAGGGGAGGGGAGGGGAGGGAATTGCGTGGAGTCATCTTGCGTTTCGCCCAAACTTGATGCTTGGCTCAAGCTGGGAAGAACCAAGGACCTTGCCGTGCAAGCCGGTAAGTGCTACCACGAAGCTTTCAACTGACTGCTTGTCGCATTTTTCCCTAGCCCGGAGGCGCCTAGCGTCCTGGGGAGGGATTGTAAAGTGTGTTTAACAGATGCGGGCTAATGGGGTGGAAAGGCTAATAATATGGTTGATTTGACTGACTATTGAGACTGTCGGGTGTGTTGTCAGACTCGGTTGCAGACAATACGCAGTACGTTTGGTTGTCTACCTTATGTGCTTACGTGCTTGACTTTGTAGACTTGTTTCTGTGAGATTATGTTGAGAATGAACAATCTCGTTCACTCCGGTGTTGTTGATCTAGACCTTAATGTCTTGGGTTTCTCGTCCCTGGAGTCTATTGTGCACGTTCTTTTTGGGGGCTAAATCAGCATCTGCCGGGATAGGGGCTAATTATTCCTGGCCATCATTGTCTCCCATTGAGGCACATGGGAAAGGTGCAGTGCAGATCGAGACGGGGAGAGGAGATTGAGGCCATAGTGTCGGGCGCGGTATCTGGCCCCTCCCACGTGGGACAATCAAGGGAAGCAAATTGCCTCCGGTGGAGTTGTCCAGGATGACGACTCAGTTGTCGGCTTAGAAAGCGTGATCTCTCCAAGTGTCCTGGCATGTGGCCATTTTAGCGGCATGTCGTTGTTATGGACGAGGGCTCGACATCCATGTGCCCATCTTATTGCTTCAATAGATTCTCCCAGACCAGAACGCAACACCAGACATCTTTGAGGCGTCTTGGAAGGTCATTAGATCATTGGGTAATGGTTAGCAATACCTCGCTTGTAGTCCTTGCAGGCTTGCAGTGGTTTGCATGTCCTTGAACCCTGGACTCTGGAGATGGGGATGGAGGGGGGATAAACCCGCTGCATAGCCATCCTTGTATCCCACGGAATCACTGCGGACCTGCGGACTTGCAGGCCCCCTTCTCTACAGTACACTCTGCTTGCTGCGACGAACCAGGACAAGCTTGGCGGCTAAAATAGGCTTGGGTCTGATTGATGAACGTGACGGGTGGGCGAGAGATGGGTATCTCTAGCCACCTGATACGGCAGACATTATCAATGCTAAGCCGTACATAGATGTCGAGACATAGGCTCCGCAGATCAGGAAATATTGACGACTTGCAGGATGGTACCAAGTATCCGTTCACCACAGAAGCTCAAGCAGCGTGCAGAGTGCAGCGCCCCATGCCTGCAGGAACCTTTCCCCGGTGCCCGCAAGTCTGCAATACCTAGAGGCTAGTTCCCAGGAATAGAACATCTGTTGTTTGAACGACACTTCGTCTCTGAGACACCAACCTCGTGCTGGTTCCTGATTTGCGTGCCAACATAGGACGCTCCAAGTCTCAACCAGTCTAGTCGTCAGGGACACCGAAACAAGTGGCACAGAAACAAAAAGAAGCCGGAACAGTCCATATCTCGCTCTGTGCTCATGGGCTCATTCCCACGGTGCCACCCCGCGCCATCTCTCAGCTCCTCCCAGCTCTGCCCCAGTTCTGTCACTTTGAACCGGGACGCGGGCCCCCGGGAGCTAGCCCCAAGACGCCAAAGCCAGGGTCTCGATCAACCCGGCCACTATCTTGTTTGCGCAAATGCTCAGAATCAGGCCAGGTCGAGGGCTGGGAGTGCCGGTACGAAGTAAGTGTACTTGTGAGTTGTGCGAATACCTACCTATCGAGCGTTGGTTTCCAACTTCACTAGGCTCGCAACACCCACTGCACGTTCATCCTCAGCCTGTCTGCCAGGGCAGATGACACACTTTGGTTCTGGTTTGAGTACAAGCGCACGAATCGTGCCAGAGTCTGAGAGGCACACCAGAGTGCGCAAGAGACGGTAGAAATAAGTTAGACAGCAAGGCGGTTCGTGCTCTCCATGCACATGGAGAAGATGAAATGACATCAAGCCCCCCCGGTGCCAGCATGAGCCGGGAGCTCCCCTGCCACGCAGCAGCAACGACACTGATGTCCAAGACTATCTATTGCTTTCTCTGATCGCTATAGCACCATCAAGTGGCATCGCTTGGAGTATTGATGGACAGCATAAAGCCTAAGAGCGAGTATTCGTACGGGCCAGCAGTAGGCGGGCTGGGAGAAACAACCCGCACGCCCATCTGATCTTCAACTGGCTGCCCTGGATTTCTGGGGCATCACAGCGCTTACTCTCATCCACTCCTTGGATTCATCATCGTGGGCCCCCCCAGTCCCGGTCTTGGTCCCCAGAACATCCTCTGATCCTCCACTCTCTGCGGATATTCATACTACCTAGTCTCTACGGGACTACTACTAGTAGTAAGCCTATTGATACAGGTACTCCATGCAGTTACCCAGGCCTGAAGACTACCATTCTGCGGTGGCCCTCTCTGGAGACTGGCATGCGTGTCTCTCCTCGCTTCTGCCCTTGCTTCAACACAAAGTCCGTGCGAGTGCAAGGGAAAAAGTCAAAACAGGCCACTTTTTTTCTGCTTCCCAAGGGCCAACGGGCGTGCCCATATTGTGACTGCACCGCCTCGACGTTTCAGGGGGGGAGCAGTGTTGCAAGCAAGGCCGCTGGTCGAAGCCAAGCGATGGAAGCGTAGCGTTCAGAGAGACTCACTGGAAGGGCCCAGCATACAACTATCTGGATACGAAAAAGTGTGTACGGAGTAGTCTTTACGTACGCAGATATCATAGAACGTCAGAAGTACCATACAGACTGTACTGACTGTTCTCACAGGAAGACATGTGCGAGACCAAGCCTTCCATGCTTGTGCTTGGCTCGGGCTGACGAGCAAGACAGGTTTCGTTTCCCTTTCTCCTCATCTTCTTTCCCACTCACCGAGTCACCACTCACCACTCACTCACCACTCAGCAGTCTCCTTTGCTCTCTGTACTGGATCTTTCGTACTCTACTTCTGATGCGCACGGACTGGCGCATGTATTGCCAGCTAGCATCCGTAGACGCTAGCTCTGTATACCCGCATGCGGCGTCCAGCCCGCCAGACATTGATCCTAGATGGTGGCAGCTGAGTGACAGAAGGTGAGAGGGAAGAGGGAGAGAGAGGAGCCCGAGAAGATGGTGGAGGGGAATTCTGTTAGTGCTGGTACATCAGCACACCCCATTCTGCCTTCCAATATGCCAACAGAAATGAGCATTGAAGAGACAGACTGGAGGCATGTATCCGTACATGGCTGGCTCCGGTTACTGATGAAGGTCGTAGTCGGGGACCCCTAAATTTGTTCCGCCTTTCATTATCAAATCATTCCCTTCTGTCACCTCATCATCCTTCTCTGCGCCAAACGAGCGAGCAAAGCGGCGTTCCAAGCCATAGAAAGCCAAGCAGACAAAATACCCTCCAGCACAGCCGTTGCCTCGCGGCGGCTTTGCCTAATCCAAAGTCACCATCCTACGTCTCCCATTGCCTTCCCCATCCCATCCTGACCAATCCCTACCTTGTCTTTTGGCTTGCCCACACACCCCAAGCTGGCTGCTTGTTCCGGTCCCCTAGACTCCTGGTAGCCTTGACCCTCTCTGGGCCTACCTGCTCGTCCTCTCTCTTCCCCGTTCTCCTTCGTCTAA